>SRSE01001409.1:3042500-3415857 GCA_005024645.1 Planiliza haematocheilus | reverse complement strand
TTTACCGAGAGCCAGACTGACGAGGATGCAAGCATAGAAGGCTCACACCTGCGTAGGCTATAGGTTAGGTACTGTAGGTTGTCCCGCAGAGGTATAAACCTTGTTTACGGGTTGGCATCAAAAGTATACATGTGTATGACAATGCAGTACCGTAGAATTGGTAGAAGTACGCCACAGTCGTGTGTAGCATCTTCACCCAGGAGATTATTGTGTTTTTGACCATTTTTAATTCATTTTTACTCACTGTACACTTTCATTTTGCTTTACTAATTTCTGATGACATATGTTGTCTCTTGGTTAGGCGTAGACCACAAAAGTACCCAGTTAAATTGAGGAAAATCATGGTTTCAGTTAAAATAAAGTCTTTCACAAGAGTCACACACAACAGCCAAGAGTTTGCTGCTGTTCTGTAAAGTATAGCTCCCTGTTGGTATGCACTACATAGATAGACAGATAGATAGATTTTACACGTTTACACTTCGTGAGGCAAAACATGACACTGACATAGCATCTCCAAATTAACTTCAACATGTTACTGAGGGCTGCAAGGATACAATGCTGCTAAAATGTTAATTTGAAACGGGATTTTAGCTCAAAGATCACAAAGTGCTACATTCATTTCACAGGATTGTTGCATTTTGAAAACTCTACCTCCATTCAAAATATGTCTGCAACCATTTGTGAAAGAATGGACGACAAAGTAATACTTGGCTGACAGAGCACCTAAGAATGGCTTATTAAGCTGTATGTTTTGTTGCTTGCATGGTAGCTGCCTTGTCCTGTGGTGAGGCTCGGAGGTTGGCTCCAGCCAGGTGGAATGAGAACAAACAAGCTGTCGGAAGTGATCACATCTCCCAGACTCTGGACATGTGAATGCACCAACATATCTGTCCATCAGCGCAGAGAACCGTTGGTCATTGTCTGGGCTGCATACATACTGACAGAAAGATTGGTGATGATGGTAGCTGTTGTCTTTATGTTCCACAAGAGAGAAGGTTCATTTATGTTATCTGAATTTACATATATGGACTGTTCTATGAAAAAAAAATCCTATATTTAAAGCTATTACTGTCTAGTGCTTATCAAAAGTAGTCTTCATGCTAAAAGTTTCTCAATGCTTGTCCCTGGCCTCATTTAAGCAACTTATCATTTCTTTTTTGTTTAAAGTTCTTTATGCAACCTTGTTTACTTCCAAACAAGTAAAAATTATGAGTGAGCACTGCAGGGATGGAAAGATTGAACTGGAGTGCAATAAATATGCGTCCCTGCTAAACCCATGAGGAAACGTCCCTCCTTCAAAACCTGTTTACTAGCAAAAAAACATGAGCCCTCTTTCTAGTTTTAATCC
Organism: Planiliza haematocheilus; assembly: GCA_005024645.1. Taxonomy (NCBI): domain Eukaryota; kingdom Metazoa; phylum Chordata; class Actinopteri; order Mugiliformes; family Mugilidae; genus Planiliza; species Planiliza haematocheilus. The sequence continues at coordinate 3,414,509 of SRSE01001409.1, read as the reverse complement.
TCTCCTTTTGAATGACAGGATTATTTTTTTTGTGGCGAGAAAACATTTGAGATAAGTATCACTATCTCTTCTTCGATCACTCCAACTGCAGGTTATTGAATATCCCAGTGGAGGGGAAAAACTAATTACGAAACGTGTCTGGCTAAGAGAGTTATCTGCGAGATAGCCCGCAGTGCAGCCATGTTTTAGCCCTTTTGTTTTTTTGTTGTGCAAACTAATTAGTTTTTTCTCCTTTTTTTTAATGGAGAAATGCTAGCTGCTCCCCAAACTAGTAATGACCTTCCATCGGAATTATGACACAAGCAGATGTAAGGCTTTTGATTAAGCCCATTTACATGGAGCCTGCACTAGTTGTGACGTTCAGCTCTGATGCTCAGGATTATAAGAGCCATTCTGTTTTGCCGTAGGTGGACTGCTTCTCCAAATTACTTTCATTATGAAAGCTAAATCTCATTCTAAACTTTGATGAAACCTTGAGATGATAGATTTTCTTACATTTATGTTTTTCAGAACAGTGTCTTGCAAAACTCGCTAAGAAGCTATCATTGCATATGCAAGTTTGTTTGACAGTCATTAAAATGGAGTACTTCAAACATAAAGCTCAAACTAAAATTGACTTGGCTGAAGAAGTGTGAATGAACTTTATTAGTTCAGTATTTTGGTCCCTAAGTTTGGGATAAAACAACGCAATTATCCGCTCTAGCGGATGACTGCCCAAATCCATGAATTGTGTTGGAGTAATAAACTGTATCAGTCAAAAAGTCATGTTGACCATTCTGACAGCACCAGATTAGCTGGATGCTCACATTGCCCATACCCATACAGAATGTGGGTCCATTATAAGAGAATGAGCTAAAAATTAATGATAATACAAATAAACTGGTGACCAAATGCAAATACAGTCATTTAAAGTTCAGACCCATAATCATTAGTTACGTTGTAGTTTGCTCATACTTGCCATTGTTAATTCCCACTTTAAAAATATCGCAACATTTCGGCCTGATAATCTCTGCTTGTTAGTTTGATTCAAATAGTTATGTATAACGCCCTGCGATAGACTGGAGACCTGTCAAGGGTGTACCCCGCCTCTCGGCCGATGACAGCTGGGACAGACGCCAGTGCCCCCACGACCCTTCACAGGAACAAGCAGTTATAGAAGATGAAGCAATGAATGAAAGAGTTATATATAACTAAAAGTTGTTAGTTTTTTACCTTCTATGCTAAGCGGAATCAACCCTATATATACTATATAAAGACTATAGTCTGAATAGGAATCTGTGGAAAAATGTTGGCTGTAGACCATCCCTCTCCCCAAAAGTCAGTCATTTTCCAAACAAGGAAACCTATCATGTTGGACTGATGCAAGCACACAGAACGTTCTAAATTTTATTTTGAGTCAGCTTTTCAGGCATTTTATTAGATTTGACTGGTTGCCCGTTGAAATCGCAGTTATTTCTCTCTCCACATTCATGTATAAATAGGGGCCTGCTCTTGATGTTAACTAAAAGTAAATGCCAAGATGGCTGCCAATTGGCGAGGATTGCCCATAAGCACTTTGGTAGAACATCTAGACCACTTTAATGCGTGTTTACTAAATATGAAGATAGAGCCAGCAGGCAAGCTTAGCTGGAAGGAAGAAACTTCTGGGCATGTTCTTGTCTCTATGACAATCGTATCAGATAGACTTAACATGTAAACAAGGTTTTTCTATGTTAATTACTGAGCTTTAGTGACACAAGTAGAGATACAATACAGTCTTCTGGTACCTCACAACATCTTCAAATTAGCAGAGGTGAATATTGTTGTCCTCATCTAAAGCTTTACAATAAAGCGAAAAAAATATGGAATTGTGGTCCTCGCTATCAGTAATACTACTATAACTGATTCAAAAAGGAATCACCACATAAGGTCCTCTCATTGGTGTATCTAAAGCATGACATTTGAGTTGAATATGCTGCTTCATAAAGGCATTTAGTAAACTGTAGGAGTCTACAGTACCAAAAACTGATAATGGAGGGGACCCAGAGAAAAGAAACGGATAGGAAATAAAAGTCGGTGAAAAAGCAAGCAGAATAAAAAGAGTCTTTTCTCTGTCTGTGCCACAGGACCTCGCCCTGGGGACTTATCTCCCGTGCCTGTGTTGCCGATCTGTTAATGGCTGGCATCATAACTCTCTGCGCAGAGGCTGTTTGCTGCGGCTTCTGTCACAGGTTCATCATTACGCTGATAGCTTAACACTCGGCAAGGAAACAAAATAGCCTCCCACCAGTGTAGATCAATCCTCTGACGCTAGGAAAAACCCTGAGAGTACATCCACAGCACTAATACAACCCAGGGAGAGGATCCAAGAAAGCATATAAAGCTGTATAGCTATCCAGTAGACTGTAGTGCTAACAAAGTATTTAGAATTAGTATTGATGATTATTTTTCATGACTGACTCAGCGTTAAATGCTCATAGTGAACAGCTAATGTGACTTAACTTGAAACCTTATTGCAATGCACAATACTGTCCCTTGCAACACATGATATATACCAATATATCCCATAACCCCTTGGCAGTTATTTCTATCCTCTGAAGTCATTAGGCTATGGTTTCGGATCACATGGACAAACCCTTGTGTCTTCTGAGAATGCTGTCAACACCACTTTTGCCAACTTTTAAATTACTTCCCTGGGGCTCCACTAAAGAATCACCAGAGGACATACAATGAAAGCTTGGATTTAAACTCCGGTTTTAATAGTTGCGCTGAAAAACACATTTCACACGTACAAGCTTTAAGATCTGTGTCTCTGCGCCGTGGTTGACAAGCTTTGCTTAAATCTGCATAATGGAAGCTGCCGCTTAAGTTAGTTAGTAGCAGCTGTCACGTTCATTTGTGCAAGTACTTTTCTGTTTCTGTAAGAGACATTTTGCGGACAGCCAATCCTGCCACCCTTCTCTCCTTGCTAGCTTTTCTTTGATTAGCCTCTGTGGGTTTGCCTGTAGAGCACACGTGTCAAACTGATCCGTGAAAGGGCCGCTGTGGCTGCAGGTTTTCATTCCAACCATGCAGCAGCACACCTGACTTGGCTCAATCAATCGACTGAACTGCCTTCACGCAGTCATTGCAGGTGTCATCTTGCTTGATTGGAACAAAAACTTGCCAGCCACACCCACTGCATGGCCCTTTCACGGATCAGTTTGACACCCCTGCTATAGAGGCTTTCAGTCAGTCGTTCTGAATATCTAAACCATCTTTTCTTTTTATCAGTATGTGAAGATGAATGGGTATCTAATACTGTAATGCCTGGAAGAACCGGGCTACCTCCTCACGAGGACATTTTGCTGTTGTAAGGTGCTTCATTTTTTATTCATGCACAAATGTTACATTCTACAATTCATTTCAATTTCAATTCAATTCTTGTCATGGTTCAGATGTTATGGGCCAAAATGTCATGCAGAGGTAGGTTCATTGGTGATTCTAAATTGGCTGTAGGTGTACATTAAGGTGTGCACCCCCCGACCCGAAACTCTTCACAGGACAAGCGGTTACAGAAGATGAATGAATGGATGCATTTTGATGAATAACTAGATTGAAGTATTCATGATAATGTCAGTTATTTAATTATAAATGTACTCGTTTATATATTTTCTTTCGGTTTTTCTTTTCTCACTTCTAGGGCAAGGTAGCACTGCCTGGACACAAGCTGGGGCCTGAACAGCCCTAGCCTGGGAGAGAGTGTATGATGTTCGAAAGACCCGAAACAGGTAACGTGGCTGAGGATGTTATATGTTGACGTGTGTTACAAGAGAGCATAAATAGCTGTATTGAAGCGTGTGTAGTGTGTGTCAATGTGATCCTCCAGAGCTCCCAGTGCGTCCTGGATATTTAGATTTTTCATGCCTCGTCAGTAGAAAGGACGAGGGAAATCCAGTCACATTTCATTTACTATACCACATCAATAAATACCTTACACACACATCATGTTCTTTATAGTCTTTCAATCCTCCAGCTCCGCCGTACACCATGCAGGAGAGCACTGGATTTTGTTCTCTGTGCTCTTTGAGATGAGGCTTGTCAGTTACTATCACATTTGACTAAGAGGCACTGCCATTAGTGCCCCGTTCTCAGCAGGGTCAGTGCCTTTACAATAGTTTCCCTCTGCACTTATAAAGATTGCTATGTTTGTCTGAACTGCTGTGGGAGTATAGGTAGACCTGGACCCTCTCAGAGGACAAGACCTTGTATAAAATGAAGGTAACAAAATGCTATTAAACATGTCTAACACTATATGTAGGTCTGTACTCACATGTAGCTGGGATGACAGGATGACACACATAGAGTACTAAAGCTGTTTCATACTACAATGGGCATGTTTTGTGTTCAGATACCCACATATTCAGAAGCCTCTATAGTGTACTCCATTTCAGTGCAGTGGGGAAGTAAAAAGGGACTACACATCTGGACTGTTATGGTCTGTAGATCATTGGTTTGAGAGCGCAGACACTATTCCTGTTGTCAATGAAGCTTTCAGAAGTGAAAGGCAACAGAGAGAGAGAGAGTTTCTGTCGCAAATCTCATCCTCTCCTGACACCTGTCATCATTCACTTTTTTTTATATTTATTTATTTTTTTATTTCTTCTTCTTTTTTCTTTTTCTTTTTTTTTTTTTTTGCAAAAGAAGAGCAGTTTCATCCCATGGATCCAGAAAGAAAATAGTATTGAATAAGGCCCTTGGTCAAATATTTTTGAGGAACTTCAGGCGGTGTGATAGATTAGGTGGCGCCGCAGATCGATACTGCCTCCTTTCTTATTAGCTCAAGACAGGATTTGTCAGATTTGGTGGTAGAGAGAAGCACATTGAGTTCATCACACAGACTGGCTGTAATCTGAAAGAAACAATAATAAAACAATGGTGAACGAGTGCATGTTCCGACAAACAGTGTGTGTGCATCTATATTCAATATACTCTAAATATGTTAGCATTTTATTAGTATTTTAGTTGTAAATTGGCTTTCAGCTGAAATCTTCCTGGCTGAATATTGGCAGACCTTAATAAGGTTTGGTGGCCCATAATTAATTTAGCAGCTAACATTTCCTGAAAGGCCAAAGCAGCTAATAAACATCACACTTTTACACAGGAGGATAAATTATTTACAGTGTTCTGTCATAAATACAATCCTGATTTGATGATTGCACTCCTTGCATCTTTTCTCTTTACTATGCCGTCTGCAGTTATGCAGTATGCATGAATTCTTTCTAAGACTGTGCGTTTGACGCTCTATGTCACATGCATGTCCTTTACACCATCCAAATGTTTTAATGCCAAATGTTATTTGACTCAAAACTAAAAGTGTTTCCTCATCGCAACAATTTTCAGTATCTACACAACCGTGCAGCAGTTCTGAGAACCACTAAGCTGCTGCTGGAGCTGCAGCTTAGCAATGTTTTAAACTGTGTGTTCTCATCAAGAATCATGAACTCAGCTCACTTTAATTCTGTAGAATTGGAGGGGAAGCACCACAGCAGTGATGCACAATTAAGAATAAGATAATTCCTAATGCAAATGCTTGCCACTTAGTTATATATCATGTTGTATACAAGTATGGTACTCAGTCACATAATGCATACAGTAACGTTGTGGATCACCATCTAAAGAATTATCTGCATTATCACGATGTTACCTCGGTCAGTCCTCTTATGTCACCATCATGTTGCCCTGTGGATTTCCGTGTTACACACACACAAACCCAAAAAAATGATACATCGTGCCATTTGCTCTTACATTGGCTCCATTCTAGTCCAACTTCAGGCATGCTAATGGCTGGAAGTCTTAATTAAAATGTCAAGGTGGCGTGACGTCCCATTAAGGCTCCCCTCCCTTCGCCATTTATTTTCTGCTTCTGATCCTCCCCAGGGACCTATTAAGCCCAGGCCAAAATGATTGAAGTTCAAAGAGGTGAGCCCGAAGGTTGGATGCTCATCGCTTCGCGCCTCAGCATCGTCCCAGCATCCTCCAACCCTGACCTTTAGTAAGACAGCCGTCCCCGCTAATGTGCTCGCATATCTAATGAGAGAGGGCTTTAGACTCAGACCTCCCTGTCAGCCATCTAGACGATAATGCCACCAACCGCTACCATAACCGGTCTCTCTCTCTCTCTCTACTTCCCCAGCTGTCTTTCTCTTTCCTTTACCTGTTTTGTCTCTCCCTGTCTTCTTCCTTCCCAGGAAAGGTTATTGGAAAGGACAGGCCAGTGCCTGCTTTTCATAACAGGCTCCTGTGGCTGTCACTGGAGTGGCAGGGCCATTCTAATGAGACTCTCTCATATATCGATGTAACCACTCTTCAACCACATAAATCAAATTGTGAGACAGTGTCCATAATATTTTTGCTATTAAAATGACCATACAAAAGTAGTCATCACAGGGCCTTTTTGTCAAGAATGTGACGTCGCCTCTCTGTCCAAAGTGGCAGATGTACAGTTGCTTTACCTAAGAACACGATGTGATATGGTTGATCTTTGCCATGGATCTGTCCTTGCTCTCACTGGAAAAGCAAGTAACCCCTCCGTGTTCTGTGCAGCACAAAGATTCAGCTCATGAACTCGTGCCCCTGTGTGGAAAGTTTCCCTCGAGATATGCGGTGAAACGGGCAAAAGTGGTTGTGTAAATGCTAACTGTTCGTGTATGTCAGATTGTTGACACGCTCTTCTTTCAAGAGCGTTGATTGCATCTCTTGTTGTACCACCAGCCCATCTCCACCATAATGACTACATACTGAAAGCACACACATCTCTAGGACCCCCCAAAACTTCCCTCTTGACCTCCCCGGGGACAATTATCCCAACACCCCACCCCCACCCTCTTCTTAATGGCTGTAGATAGGATGGGGTCAAGGTAATCACTGGGCCATGCATATTTGTACCCACTCACTTCATCAGTGTGAGATTACCAACAGGGAAATCAATGAGCAGTGCCCTAATGAAGGATCTACACTTGTGCCCAATGGACCTGTTAGTTTTTATCTTTCCTCCTAATATGGTATCAGTGAAGTCCCTAGATACCGCAGCCCATGCATCATACAGTATGTGGCACTGCTGTAGTCATGCAGCGATGGAAGCAGTCATGCCATCCCCAAACTGTGTGAAAACTTTTACCATATTCAATGTTTTAGTCCATGTACTACGGCAAGCATTAAGCAGCAGGGTCCCTTTCATTACCAATCAAGCTGAACAAGTTTCCACAAGCTGAGCGGGCTACATAACATTCATGCCATAAAATAACTATGTGCTGTGTGACTAAAGTCATTTTAACAATAGCACTATGGATTAATAGCTGTGCATGGTAGTGGGACTTGCATTTGTTCTAAGGCTGTCTGCTGAAGTGACCTAATGAAACTCTGTCACTAAAGTTCAAAAGTAGCTGCAGGTTTTGCAGTGTCATGCATAAATATCTCGTAAACAAAAACGCAAAAAATATACATACAGGACTCCCCGGCCTGGGTCTGAGTTAGATGTATATTTTCTATTGGTTTTACATTTTCTAAGTTTGAACTGACAGTGTTTTGGCAGACTGTCCTCCTCCTCCTCCCCCCCGCAACTGACTGAGCTCACATGACTCACACGACTCACACATACTGTATATGATGCACAGAAGCAAACACACACACATTCACACACACACACACACACACACACACTGATACGTACACAAATGCACACAACTGCTTGGCCCTCGGTCTGCCGCGCTCCAGCGACCCTATCTTATTAAAGCCTGTCAGCATAGCTAGCACTATCATAAGCTTTTTATTATTGACTCGGAAAATATGATAATTTGGAAATCACAGGCCGCCTCCTAAAGACTTCACCGTCACTTTCAATTTGAGCTGCTCTCCCTTCTTTTAATGGGAATGATGAGATAGCAGGAACTTCACAAGCTTCACGAGTTACACACTTTCTCCCTTCTCCTCCAGTATATTCAATTATTTATTTATTTACTTGTGTTTTTTTTTTAATTAGTACATTATAATTGAGGTCTGTCACCTATTGCACCTTCAAAGAAAGCTAAAACAAATTTAATTAAAAGTGGTATCTCCTTTCATAGGGGAAATTGAATTATGTTTGAAGTAGGAGAGATTGCTAGCTGACAACATGTTTTCTTTATTAAATCAGTTTCTTTACCTTTTACTTTTTATAGCTACCTGAAAATAATCCCAAAGCAAATTCATTCTTGAGACCTGGCGCAATGCCAGGGCTTTTTCTGATGTGACTGTGTGTTAAAAATGCAAATGCAATATTCATCCGCAATGGAAAGGAAACTGACACTGGACACATTATATGTCCGCAAATTAAAGCGGGGCCTCCAAAGAAGAGATTAGTTCACGGATAAAAAGATTCTGGCTGAAGGTAAACCAACCAAGATGCCTAACTCTTCCCTCCACAGATTTTTTTTTTCACTTCTTTTCCTATCGCGCCTTGTCTCCCTCCTCCCTCGCGGGGCCCTGAGCATTCTGGGATTACCTCTCCTATCTATTCTTTGCATTCCCAGAGGCCTGCCGTGTGATCCATAATTCAACAGTGCTCCTATTTCTCGCCAAACTCGAATTTGAACTGTCCCATAATCTCCATCTGGCACTTGGAGGCTTAATCGGAGTAAACAGTGTTGCTTCAATATTTTATTGACCCTCCATCTTGATAAGACATAATTGGCATTTCTAATCTGAAGTGAAGAAATCTCAAAACAGGTCCACAGTTCAGCCGAGTGCTGCACCACATGGGTGGTCAATCCAAGGAGCTGGTGAGGGAATAGTCCAGGAAATGTGGACCGACATACTGTGGAGTAATCCCTCTTTCAAGAAAACATTTTTTGTGTGTTAACGGAGGCACTGCTTCCTTCTGGGATGGTACAGCAGGAAGTTAGCCCTGAGCTGTAGTCTGAGAGAGAACTCTGGCTCTATGATTGTGGCTGTATAATTGTCACTATTTGAAAAGGGTTGGCCTGAAGAAGCTGCATGAAGAACAATGCTGGAGGGCAGGAACGATTTGGAGAAATGTCTGAAAGGGAATGAATGGTGCCCTTTTCTCTATTCAAAACAAATCCGGTAACTCGAGAAAAGGTATTGCAGTGCCACAATCTGTGACTCACTCGATATATAGTTCATCCTGGTAATGCTTTATTTAACTGAAACCACTTCGAGGTTTAGGTATGTGCACTTTGTGGCTGTAATATTTGCATGTCCTTGCACAGTTTCATCTGGACCGAGAATAAAAGGCATCTTAATCGAAACATAACAATAAAAATTCATTTCCTAAATAAACACCTTTGGTGAATCGTAGCCGCCTTCACTTCTATTTTCCATTATGAGGGCTGAGGGACAAAGATATTACAAATAGCATCTTAAATGCTGCCACGCTCGCTCAGCCACTGATGCGATTTTGAAGGTGGCTCTCCAGCATCTCACCCCCTTCTCCCCATTTCCCTTTGATCTTGCCTGTTATTGTCATCTCACAATCCCAGTTTTAAGGGGGCGGCTTCTTGGCCTCCTGCCCATCTCCCAGGCTTTTCTAGGCAGATCCACTGCTGGAGCAATTCCTAAAACTTCTCAAATTGTCATAAAACTTTTAACTCCAGTTAAAGAAAGAGCAGACTGATATTCTGTTAACAATCCACACCCTTACATATAATTTCACACTGACTTAAACAACAGAATGGGTTAGTAGGAAGGCGAGGCATCCAACAGATATGTTTGCACGCACATTTTGCATTGAAAACAGATTCCATTAAGGCCAAAGGTATTTTTCCCTGGAGCAGATCTTGTGAAAGTGAGAAAGATGGAAAATTGGCCAAGGCGAGCAGCTGAGAGCTAATGGATCAAAATTACCCCCGTCACAAAGTTTGGACGAAAGCTGACAAAATTGCTTTTTTTCCGCTAACCCCTTTTCTCTCCCTTCCCTCTCTTCCCCTCCTCTCATACACCCCGCATCTCAATATGAAACGCAGACAGAGAAATCCATCTGTAACGCAGGCATTGTCAGCGACTCGCAATTTACACCCATCCTTCTCTGCAGCTGTTCCTGTGCTTGATGGCGTGATAAATTAATCTTTTTCCGTGCCACTGCGTCAATTCTTTTAAAAGAATACATTAAGACACGTTAGAGACATTTTTTTCCTGAAGTAAACATTTTTTTCTATCTCCTCTCTCAGTCACCATGACAAATCATATTCTCAGATGAAGAGAGAGAAAGCAGAGAACAGGGGGGGTGAGGGGGATGGAGAGGTTTTGGGGTGCTGTAGTGCAGAGCTGCAAACTCAGTCAAAATGTGTGATTTAAGTATTTGTCAACATTTCCTGAGGGCGGATGTAGTGGTCATAGCTGATCAAGCATAATGTCTGGCATTCATTCTCATTGCCAGCGATGACAGAATGAGCAGTGCCCAGTATTCCACCACGCAAAAAAATCAACAGGCAACCTTCATTTGTCTCAGAGGCACCACAAACCGCCTGTCAACTACAGCACACGTCACACGGCACACGATTTATACTGCACCTCCTGTCCTGTCCTCATACATTTTCATTGTTGCAAACATCTGAATCTCCCCAGCTGCTTCTCAAAGATACCATTAGCCAGCGAACACTCTTGTTGTACACCACCTTCTCGGATGACTATTAGCTGATGTGCTCCAGTTACAGAGCAACCACATGCTTTTCATTTGATGATGATCAATGCTGCTGCTATGGATATGGCACTCAATTTACTTCATAACTGGAATACACACGATGCATGTTGTATACAGTAGTGTTTAAGACACGATTTCAAACCACTGAAAGGCTAATTAATGCAATCCAACAAAAGCACAACTTATTTGATAGTAATTAGAAATCAGACTGGATATTAGATATTTATATTAATTAGCCTGGATGAAATGAAAAGCAGTTAGATAAGGGAAAGTAGAAAGTAGAAATGAAACAAAAGGAAAAAACTGCAGCTTTAAAAGGTGCTGAACAGAAATAGGCCTTTGAACTAATTAAACAAGTTACCTATATTCTGAATGATTTTCTTTAATAAAACTACAATAAATTACATTCAATATTAGCATCACTTGGAGGTATGTTTGGGGGTTGCGTCTGCCTTGATTGACTAGTCTGGGCTGGAGAGATTGACAAGCTGTCCTGTGGTTCTCAGTCAGACCCACCCCATGCTTCCCTGCTGTTCCTCCCTTCCATCCAAATATGATCCAATTCCTCCAAAAGAAGATGAAATGCCAAACTGGGGCCTTCAAAACAGTGGCCCACAAACAAAGGGGTAATGTTGCTGTAGCATCCAGCCTTCATATACAGTCTATGATTCAGAAATGGTGTGTGAAACTACAGAAGCCAAATGAATGTAAAGGAGGGAATGGAATAAAATGATAAGTATTTTTTATCATGATCACACGAATGAAGAAATGATTGTTCAGCGATGAGGTATTCCCTAGCTGTGAGACACTTGCATTAGTTCAGTGTGGCTCAATTAGCTAGTTGAACCTTAACACCATATTAAGCCTGACATGGCAAAGTCGCGCCCCAGAGCGAGACTAACCGGGATCCATTTGGCTTTCAGCACAGTCAGAGACGGGCTTTGAGTGAGAGCACACAGGTGCATGGGGAGATGGATGAGAGGGGATCAAGATACTCCAGGGACACTGAGACCTCCAACTCCCCACAGAGCAGCAGCTCCTGCTGGGCAAATGGATCACTCAGCCACTCAGGTTCTTTCAAAACACCTTAGACCACTTTAAAAGGAAAAAGGACCACAACAGAGCACAACAAATCTACTTTACTGAACAGAGTGTGTGGAGGCATATATTTTTTTTAAAAAGATAAAAGAGAAAATGCTCATACTTACACCCACTCTTATGCAGTATATTCAAATGCAAAATATATGCATATATTTGAATAGCATTTCCATTCATGAGCCTACTGTACATGTTGCTTATAAAATAATCAAAAAAAAAGAAAAGCATTGATGAGGAAACACGTGCATTTTATTCACGTTTGCAGGATATGCAGCGCACACCACAATCGTGTACAGGTGGCGCATTAATGTAAAGTCTTCAGAAATCACTTTATTGTGTTATTTACATATATATTAAATGACAAGTCAGGTTGTTCTCTGTGCCATTAAAATTTAAACGCAGGCTCTCTTAAAAGGCAATTTTCTTAAAAGTGTTCTCTCTGTTTCACACTCTGAGGATATATTGACGCAGCAGATGGAGCAGAGCCACATGCGACCAACATGGATGGATTTACAGCTCGTCATTTTAAAGGCAAAAGTGGCGCATTCGCTGCATATTGCATCACTGAGGCCACACAGAATGAGTATCTCCTGTGTCAAAAGGCACAGGATGAGAAATAATTTCCTCTGTGCCCGTTCCCATGGAGACTTGCAGAGGTCGTGGTGCAGGTGCGAATCTCGCAGCGTGAAGAAGAAGAAAAAGTTGGAGTACTCAGGTGGTTTGGTGAGTCTGGTGAAACACACACCTCGTCATAAATTTTTTTTAAAAAACCTGACCAAATACGCCATGTTTCCTTTTCTGGTGTCCGATTGTAAAATAAGATGATCACGCTGTAATAAAAGGCAGTGTTGACTGTATTATATTCATAGTCACAGGCATGCTCATGAACTTTGTGAGGTCATGGGACTCTTCCGGGACATTAGGGGGAGGGCTGACTTTTCTTCCCAGAATTTCAGCGTGCCGAGTATAGTGGAAGGCCCCCGTTGCGACCAAATTAAAGGATCCTCTTTTGTTTGACAAACTCCACAGGGGAGATCAAGCGTAGGCAGAAATCCTTTTGCCGCTATTTCTGAGATTTCTCTCCTTTTTTTTCCATAAAAGAAAGGATGTGTGGCACTGTCAAGACGAGCCCCCCGCGAAGAAGCAATTAAAAGCTCGGCCTTGTGAAGGTCTCTCTGCAGTACAGCCAGGAAAACAGCCTCGTGGTCGGGTGAAACGGAAAATGAAACGCTCCCATCAGTTATTTGATAGCAGTTTGTCACAAGTTTGCCAAAACAGCAGGCTTGTGCAAGAAAGGGGAGTCACACATGCTCGTCGATGATAAAATGCATACAACCAAGCGCAAATCCAGTCACTCACTGATGAAACGGAAATCGTCAGACATTAAAAAAACAAAAGAAAAACACAGAAAGAAATGGTTCTTTGATACTCCAAGAAAGTACCAGATTGCTTTTTGGAAAAAGGGAGAATAAGACAGCAGTGACAAGCAACCAGGTTTTAAATCCTCCCATACCTTCTAGCAATACTTTGGGTCAAGGGATCTTAAAATGCACACATGCACAACCACAGTGAATGCTGATTCTGCTTTGCCAGATTGCGTCCGTTGCAGTTGATTCTGCATTACTGATGCAATCAAGAGTAAGGTTTGCTCGCGTCATATTTCGGTTTGTCAGCTCCTTTCTTTGTGTAATTGCGGTACCAATCACGATGGGAACAGTTCGGGAACATGTCGAACATTTATAGTAACGATGCTAAATTGTTGTCGTGGTGAATTAGCATTATAGCGCAGTCTGTGCGTAGGGTGACATAAGAGAAACTTGTCTCCGCTTGCCGCTGCCAGTTGGCACCTAGAAATGGGGTTTTGAGACAAGGATGAAGAGCGTGGGAGGGAAAGCGGATGAGAGAGATTTTTGGAAGAGAGGGGGCACGATTATCGCAGCACTATGACTTCAGAAGGATGATGATTTATAAAGGCAGACACAGGAGTGAAACAGAGAGAGGATGATACAAGGATGCTGTATAAGCACTATGATATAAAAATGCTGAGGAAAATCGGAGCAAGATTTTGAAATTAAAAATGCATCACTGATGAAATAATGAATACATTAATGCCAGTACCTATTGTACAGTGTCCATGTGTCTACAAGTGTGTATGTATCACGTTGTGGGGTTTAATCTGTTGAAGGAGATGAAGTTTCATTATTGTGACCCTCTTACATTTTGTGGGGGAAAAGAACAGACTTGGTGTGTGTAGCTGTTTCTTCAAAACCATTCAAATAGTTCAAGTAATTCTTTGTGGACTGTTACTTCTAAACAATCTGTAGGATTTGTATATTGTTCAAAGGTCAAAGCTGGGGCTTTGTCTCTGTCTTATGTTACCATAGTCCAGGGTCTGGATCCACCTTAAATGTGAAGTTTGAAACCAAACCATTGTATTTCTCACATTTTCCCAAGTGTGCAGTTCCAATGCTGAAAATAAGTATCCAGATATGTCAGGAAAGTAGATTAGTGTCATTAAAAGCAGGCTGTAGGCTGGAGATATGGCATAGGTACATATGAAGCTTTCATTAGCTTATATTGTGATTCTATAGAGCGTTCCCGACAGTGTGAACTTAAATATCTTTTTTATTGTGTAATATCTGACAAAGACAGAAGTGTTTCACTTCTAAATGAATAGATTTTATTTGTGTGTTTTGTTACCGTGCTTTTAATATTGTGATATTTCCCTAATAACGCTGGTTCGTCTGCCTCTGTGTTGGTTTTCCTCATGGCAGCCTGTGGGTAGACTGGGGGCAGTTTCCATTTTGGTATGTAATATTTGAATTCATATCTGGTGTATTCCGCTCCGATGCCTCATTCTCTGTCTTTGCGGACCACGCAGTTGTCGTGCTTTTAATTAAATCAAGATAATTGCATGCATGGTATCCGTGCTTCAATTGGTCATTTTGTCTGCTGTGTTCATTTATAAATGGCCGCCACTGCAATCAGGGTATTAGGCCAGGGCCCCAATTAAAAAGCTGTTGCAGGACAGCTAATATTTATAGGCACTGGATATTGATAGACATTTGACTGTCAGCTGGAGGAAAGAATAACCTTCAATGGAACACAATCCATTTGTATGATTTTTGTTCCTGATTTAACATTCCTATGAGATCTTAACTATATTTTCTAATGTCTTCAGAGCCTAGATGGTGTTTGTTCCTTCATTTACACCATGGCAATCACATCTGATTTCCACTGACCTGGTTTTAATGGAATACTTACAGTATACGTCAATACAAAAAAAAGTATGCCACCTTTTCACTGCATTCTTCCATGTTTCACATTTCCTATCGGATTCCCAGCTCACTTCAACATACTGTATCATATGCCTCAAAGCAAATGCCACAGAAAGGCGAACAAAATTCGTATTACTTTTTGCGTTCCACGTGTCAGGTTGTTAATGGACGGTGAGTGGAAGTGAAAAGCAGGAGCATTTTCGGCTTTCCTTCCTCTGTCTCTATTACACCCAGCGAGGGAGCACATGTAAATTGGCTACGAAAGAAGAGGTGGAAAACAATTATGGGAGCGATGCGCCTGAGAGAAATGAGTCTATTGCTTGACCTGTAATGAAGTGGAAAGTTGACAAGCCGGCTTTGTGCAACTCGCAGATTTGAATGCAAGGAAATGACTCCTCTGTACTGTCAACCAACAGGAAAAGATTGCCAATTATAAGTGTTGGCCTTCTACTGGCGCCTAGCAGGCATACTGATGGGCGAGGATGGACATGAATATTCAGTGGGCATGAATATTAATGCCAACATTTTACAATAATGTCTCTAACAAGACCTTAACAAACTATTAGTTAATGATTAATTAACCATCATAAAACTGCCATTAATCATACTTTAAATACAGGAAAATGATAAATGCATCATTGATGTGGCGAGAGTTACAACTTGTCAGTCTTGTAAACAAAGAGCACACTTTGTTGTAATTAGTGGAAAATACTTCATGTCAGTATGTCCTGCCATGAAACAAGTTTCCAATCAGAAAGTTACACTGGCAAGTGAGCGTATATGTGCCCAGTTAAAAAAACAAAAAACAAAAAAAACAATAAAAAGATGCAGAGAGCAACATTTCAGTTAATCTGCCCAAAACACTGATGAGAACATGAATCTACAGGGTGGATTTAAACTGGTTACCTTTTAAAAAGGACTTGGATCTATAGCGTAGATTCATTAAGCTCTACCTTACACATTATCGACGCCGTGCATAGCTTCACCATTTCTTCCACTTCCACCATCCTTTGTGTTATCAATCTGATTTGCCACTATTGTGGAGAACTGCAGTTTATGAATGTGTGGCCTGGTCTAATCCTTTTAAGTGGTGGCAAATTAAAGGTGGCCTGATGAAGTGATCGGGACGACCTTAAAACATCCAAGAAGTACACTTTGCACCAGATTCATCCTTGTTAACAGAACTGCTGAATATCATATCATCAGAGTCACATACAGCTGGTGCTAGTGCAGCTCTTGGGATGTAGTGCTTGCCAAATTCAACATGAGGTCCCTTTTATTTGCCAGAAAGCCTCTCCCCACGGAGCTCTGATTAAATATCAATTAATAAAACCCAGGTAGGATCCCAAAGATGGTGTTTAATCGTGTAAAAATATGTGCATCACTTGTAAGTTTTCGGATGTGTGGAGCATAAAACTGTGTGCTCAGCTGGTTCTGTGTTTCTGCGAGGGTGAAATGTACGCGTGCATGTGCACGCGGGTGTGTGTAAGGGGGTGTGCCTTTGTGTGGTGCTGCTGTGTGTATCCAATTCCAGTGTATTTAACGAGATATCTCACTTCCTCCTTTTTTTTTCTTTTTTTTTTTTATCTTGATTCCATTTCTTGCCTGCACTCAGGGGAGCCGAATTCATTCACGCTCGTTTTTCCTTTTCCCTTTTTCTCTTTACTCTGCTGTGCACAAATTGTTACTCAGCCCTTTCTGTGCAGCAGGGACGTTCTTCGGCAAGTGATTGTCATTCAGTTTTCAAATTAGTTTGGGCTGATCTGCCATGCAATAAAATCTGAACATGCTGGACAGAATGACATGCTATTCAGCATGATTGTAATAGCCTGAAGTTGAGGGGGATGTGTTGTCATTGTCTCGCCATTTGTACAGCACAATGTGTGTCATCAGAAAAGTTACGGCATGCTGCCTTTCAAACTGACAATCTTGTTGTTTCTTCAGCATAATGTGCTTGCACATTTGAAAATATTTATTGCATGTTTCTGCTTGCATATGCACTTGTCCATAAGTGCATACTGTACAGTGTATAGAGTATATACAATGTATGCTTGGGTGTATCTGTATGGCTGTGCATGTGCTGCTGTCTGTCTATCTGAGTGACTGACTGACAAAAGGCCCCTAGAGGATGGAGGCATGACAATCGCTCACCCTTCCAGTGTCATTCAGCATAGTACGGGGGCCATTAACTTTTAAAGCCAAGCCTCGCTAACAGCACGGCCCATGCCATTTAGACTCCCCTCTGCAACACTTCAAATGGACATGATGGACAGGAGTCAGACCTCTGCGTCTCGGCAGGGCTGTGGGGTGGAGCACTATGCCCTTGTCCCGCACAGTGGCACTGTTGGCACTGTTGGCACCTGGCTCTGACTGCGTGCACTGTGTGTGTACGTGTAGTCGGTTGGACACTGAGGTCGGGAAAATGCATCTTGATTGACAAGCCTCATCAGGGATAACTTAATGGCACCACCACCTAACAATTAGAAGTCATCAAGGTCCCCAATTGAAAGTGGTTAATAAATAATGTATAGCCACAGTAATACCACATAATCTGGATATCAAAAAGTCAAAGGTGGATGCATTATTAATGGGGCCAAATTGGACTTTAATAACTGTTCCAGTGAAACCCACACCACAGCAGAATTCACTTATGTTAATATGCCTTTATTATTAATGGGCAGCCATTTTCTAAAATGTTAACTGACTGGCCTGCTCCAGAGGCAGTTGCCAAGATTGACGAGCTCCGTGTCTGGGAAAGGGGTGGGTGTAGGAGGGGGCTTGCTTATTTATTTATTCACCAACCTGTAGCACGTCGGCCCACATCATTGTGTCAATAATTCCCTGGTAAAGCCATTAGGCATGATCACAGAGGCCCAATTAACTCTGCAATGTGTGAGATGACAATCGTACATCATTAGCCCTATAATGGCATGCAGTGCCACAGCCTCTTTAAAAACAAACATCGAGGCTATTACTGGAAATATATGCCATTGTCAGTGTTGTTGATCCAGCCGTTTTGACTTGTTCTCCAACTCTCAGTTGGAGATGTGCATGTCAAGTATTATGGGACATTACACCAAATGCCTTTCAATGAACTACTGCAGGGTTTTCTGATTAAATGCATCTTCATTAAAGCATATGTGCGATGATCAGATGCTGTATTTGGTGTCTGCATGCGACTGCTGCAGGAGGCACAAATAAAGAGACGCTTAGTGATCTACAGTATGTTGAATCTATACATTTCAAAGGAGGAAAGAGCAGTACAAAATGTCAGAAAGGCTGCTCCGTCACCCTGATTTAAATTCACCCATTCCTCGGCTCAGTGGGAGCTCACTGCGACTTCTAAGACAATTTGGTGGAGGCATCTCTGAGGGGAACCGATAGACTAGCTAATATGTTCTCTTATGGTATTTGCATAATGTCCATGGTGCATTGCCAGAGAGCTGTTCTGCTCCAGTTCCCCCTTGTAATATATCTGGCAGCGCTTCTAAAATGCAGTTGTCGCTGGCACTGGCTTACAAATCAGACAGTGAAGTCCCATCCAGAATATCAAAGGAAACACGGTTTCAAAATATTTGTTTACCATCTGCTTTTGGACTATGTCCTGTACAAATCAACTTGATGAGACTCGCTCTTGTTTTCCGTAGTGTACAAGTCCAGGATTTATTTATTTTTTTCCTGTCTTGTCAAAGGTGTTCAGTGTAGAAGAAAAGTGTTGCTGTGGATGACAGGAGAGCACACAGCTTTTTACTTTTGTTGGCACAGCAAATCAGCCTCCTCTGCCCTCACATTCCTAGAAATGTCTGTCCAAATTGGTGGCAGAGGTGGGATCCATCTGTGTGTCACTCCTGCATGAATTACACCGCGAGTGTTTGTCGGTCTGAAGCTTGTCCTACTCTGCAGTTTCAAGCTCCTCTACGTCTCTGTGTCATTGTCATTACTAACCTAACACCTTTGCGTCCGCGTTTCACAGCATTGTTCCTCTGCTGGGCCATTACATCCGTTTGGATTCACCTCGTGCTCTGTGTTTACATGCTGATCTGTGCTTGTTCTCTCGAGCCAGTCTGTTCATCTCTTTGTGCAGTGCATCTAAGAAATAATAATTGAACTCGGCAGTGACATTGGCAGTGTCTGAGACTGATAAAGGAAACTGGGTAATCTAGTTATAACTACTGCCATCAGAAGTTATATACTGTTTTTAAAAAAAACAAAGCTTTACTGAACTGTGCCCTCTATCATGACACGTCCCTAAAATATCCTCTAGTTAAAATGAATGTTTGTTCCGGTTGATGAACTACCAGTATCGATGAAATCATTGACGTACCACTCAGTCTCCTCCTCTGTCACTCCCTCCTCATTAGTCATTTTGCCTCAGTGCTCACTTGACTTTGCTCTTCCTGTCAGTGCGGGGATCTAATCGAATAAGCGGTGTTTTCTGCCTCAGTAACAGGAATTTGCGACGATATGAGGAGACAGGAGGAAGCGGTGGAATTAAATGTACTGTATAGGGATTGTGTGTGACAAGGCCTGGCCGTGTGAGAAAATCCTGCTTTCGAACTTTTTGACACCGAGTCAATATATTGACGGCGTTTGTCACTACAGTGCGGCATTGGCGGGAGTAGCGAGATGCCATCCAAACCTGGGCTGACCTGTCAGGCTTCGATTCGCTGTCACACCGGGCTCTTTGCAGGTGAAAATCCCAAAGCACGAAAGACAGGTAGCTGTGACAGTGAGGACAGTTCTTCCATAGCATCCAATACCACTCTCCAGGCGTCACAAACACCACTGTAAAAGAAAAAGTTCCTTCAAACATTTGGATACTTGAGTCTAACTAATATACTGATGATACCAAGATATAAGAACAATGTGAGAGAACTATTTTTAGCTCAATTAAAACTCTACTGGCTGATTAACACAACACATGATGTTTCCCCATACAATAAAAGGATTTAAAGAAATAGAAAATTATCGCAAAGCTACAGTATGGAAAAGATGTCTCCCCCTTCTGGCACTGTTGACATTACTAGCGTTCGTCCATGACTTCTGTCTTTCATGTCATTTCATTTTCTCACCCAGAATTAATAGTACTGCCATAGGCTTCACCACACTCATAGTTGTGTAGGCTGCTCGGTCTTCATTTCTGCAGGTGCTCGTGTCTTCAGCCATGGCAAATAATCATTGCTGTTTGATGTAAAACCATAGACTGTACTGTACAAAGACAGACCTCGGAAAAACTCCTCAAAAATTAAGTCAAAGCATGTGGAGCTCCCTCTGGTGGCTGGCTGCAGTACAGGTCATAAGCTCCACCCCCTCCATGTTAGCAGATGGGACTTGGGCCAAACTAAAACACTACAGTACACGTCAAATAATTTTTTTTTCAAGGATAGTTTCTGACATTTTATTAAGTTGATATAATGCTGCATACTCAAATGAGTGAGTCGAGTGAGTCTTGCAAAAGTGTGGGCAGGTCATCTGTATCTGGAGACTTGGAGACTTTGGTTCCAAACTCGCAAGATGGTGACGCCTTTATCCACAGGAAACTGGCATCAGTTTGGCCATTGCAAGAAAGTGTGGATGCGTTCATACTGTATTTATATAAAATCAAGTGTCTGGGAATGTGGAAGTTCCAGAAAACTTCAGTTCCTTGAGGCTGTCTCCAAAAACAATCTTCATGATTAAAGTTTTACTACTCTTTGTTTCCCCACAACTGTGTGTGGGAGAATTTTTTATGGAACTCAGCCAATTAAACTGTGGTATGGATTGATGTTTTCCATAGTTAAGGTTGTGGCGGCCGACTTAGCTCCACTAACGGTCCACCTCTTTGTCCATTATTGGATTAGGCAAGAATCTAACTGAGGTAGCACAGACTTATATAAATATTATAGAATTTAAAGACTTACCCGGGACTGATTAGCTCATTAGCATTATGTGAGCTCATTTGGCAGGGGCTTTAGTGTAATGGACATCCATTTATATTTAAAAGTCTTGCACTATAGCTTCAAGGTTCTCAAAGATCAATCAAACAGACTAGTTGTATAAAAGAAAAGTTGATACAGTTTCCTGGGACTGACTGCAGTATACTCAATCCTCTATGCTTCATATTTTGCGGGGAAGCTAAACTATTATCATGAGTGTGGCTGTCCTAATCTTCTATAGATAGATAGATAGATAGATAGATGGTGAATGGGGCTTAGGGGGCTTAGGGACAGGTTAATAAACTTATACACCTATTATAGCATGTACTGTACATGGTGTAGCTCTGTAAAGACCACTGCAAATTATTCTGATATCAGCACCTCTATTCCAGTGTCTGTTGAATTCCAACACAAGAGTACTTCATTCTACTTAATGAGGTACTGATTAGGTGATCACCAAAACCAGATCTTAGGGAAAGATTTATCCTCTTGCAATCGGACCAGCTTGATGGCAAACCAGTGCTAGTAGTACCTCAAAAGTAACTGGAATCAAAAAATAACTTTTAACCATGCCAAAGGAGTTTAAAAGAAAATTTTAAGTGAGTAAAAGGCAGAGGGATATAGTGAGCATCAGGTTACTTCGATCCTTAAAATTGCTAAGACGGCACTTCACATGAACAAAGTCAAGCGGCAGACATTGGGGACAACAAAGCTACAGGCTGGAAGATTGCAAAAACGTCTCTCCACTGACCAGGGTGACCGTCAACTCATTCGAATGTCAAGAAGATATCAAGTGACCTACAAAAAGAATGGCAAGTGGCAGCTGAGGTAAAGTGCACGGTGAGCACGGTTCGAAAGAGGCTGCTAGGGGCAAGGCTGGAGTCGTGTAAAGCTAGAAAAAAGCCCTTCATCTGTGAGGAGCAAAGAAGAGCCAGGCTGAAGTCTGTAAAATGCCAAAGAGGTCTGGATTGAAGTCATCATTTCTGATGAGTCCAGTTTTCAGCTTTGCCTGACACCTAGTCATCTAATGGTTAGACGGAGACCTGGAGAGGTTTACAACCCACTGTCACATTTGGTGTAGGAGTAGTGATGATCTGGGGTGCTTTAGATTTGTTTTTGTGAACGACACATGAATGAAGCCACATACAAAGTTATCCTGGAAGAAAACTTGTTTTTGCTCTGATACCCAAGTCTGAGGATTAGTTTGTCCATTAGGACTATACGTCATGCCTCACAGCTAGGTCAATGAAGGTGTGGATGATGGACCACCAGCTCAGGACCCTGTCATGGTCAGCCCAATCTCCAGACCTGAACCCCACTGAAAACCTCTGGAATGTGATAAAGAGGAAGATGGATGGTCACAAGCCACCCAAAGTCACCCAACAGCAATGTGAAAGAAAGCAATGATTAAGAATCAGGGTTATTCCATCAAATATTGATTTCTGAACTCTTCCCAAGTTACAACATTGGTATTATGGTGTTTAAAATGATTATGGACTTTTTTTCTTTGCACTGCTTGCGGTCTAAAACACATGCATCTTTTTTGGTGCGTTGACCATTTGTAATTTTCTGCTAAATGCTCTGAATGAGATGTTTATTTTTGGAATTTGAGAGAAATGTTGCAGTATATACAATAACACAACACATACAATAAATGTTGGCGTTTATACAGTAAAACAAAGATGTTTATTTTACTCAAACACAAACCTCTAAATAGTAATATCAGAAAAACAGATAATTTTGCATTGGTCTCTTAATTTTTTCCAGAGATGTAATTTTGAACTTTTCAAATTGTTTATCTTCTCATCACCTCGTATCCTTATTGCCCATAATAAAACATCTTCTGTCATTGAGAAGATGAGGTTTTGCCTCATGTACAGTAAAATTAAAAACAACATAACATACAAACTCTATTGGATCAGTTGATTTGATTCAAATGAAAGACCTGCATGTTCATTCATCACAATCATGAAAATAGCCTGAAAATAAATTTGCAAGCTTATATTCAGAAGACGAGAAAATTGCCTTCATGAGGATTTTCACATCAGACCTTGTCCCAGCAAGGAAAATTGCTTCTTTTGGTGTTTGTGCCTCAGCAACACACCATTTCGAGTCATAACCAAAGCTCCTAAACATGAACACTCCAGGAGGTTAGAAATGTCAAACGTTCCCCTTTTCTTTCCTCCCTTGGTATTCCATCGCTGTCTCAGGACTCCATTTTTCTTTGCCTCTTTTGTGCCTGTCTTCTCTCCCTTTCAATGGAAATGGAGAGGGTAAGGGAGTGATGCCAGCAATGTCACGGCTGGAGAAAGCTTATCCTGGGCAGAGGGGTCTGTGTATAGAGTCAATCAGAGCTGTACAAACCCTTGATTGCCATTGACATTTACCGGGGGCCCATTTCCAATTAATCTTCAAGGGCCTCCACCTCTTGAAGCCTGATTACGATTTCCCCCCGACAAACTGGCTAATTTGTAATTGGCCATGTGTCTGGCAGAGGAGGCTCTCCTTTATCACTGCTAGATTGAGACATGAGGAAAAGAGAGATAGATGGGGAAAGGATCCCCACCTTGCCTGTGTGCATCCTCAAATTATTTTTGTACAAGCAACATTTAAAACGATTTTCATTCATCACTCGTATACTACAAATACTTGTGAATATTTATTATGCATAATTTTTCATGTGAGCTGCATCCTTGTAGTTGTAATGGTTTCCATTTAGCTGGTAGAATACTGGGTTAATCAGTGAAGAGTTCTGCAATCTCTGTTCATTCCTTATATGTACAGGTATCACCATATTGCAAGACAAGGCAGTACATATAAACAAAAAAATAACATTATGCATATTTCGTAGATTTTTTAAATAAACATTCTGTTTATAGACTACATATGTGTCATTTTTATTGGTTTTAAGGACATTAGAGCCAGCAGTAATTTACCAAAGCTCTTGTTGTGATAAGACTCAACAAACGCTTTGGTATATCCAAAAAAGGTTCAAAAAAGGCAACTGGACTTGTAGAGTTTTAGAGAAGACGTTTCAGCACTCATCCCAGTTGCCTTTTTTGAACCTTTTTTTTGGATATACCATGACCTGGGTGACTGAGAACCTTCACAGACAAGCGCTTTGGTACACAGTGATGCTGAACATGGCCTTAATCATACATGAATTTAAGTCTGATTATCATTTAAACGGATGAGTTGTATACAAAAAAGAAAACACAAATAAATAAAAGACAAAATTAGCCATAGAAACCAAAACCTTTTTTTGTTTCCAACATGTTTCATTTCAATTGATTCATTCATTCATCTTCTGTAACCACGTGTTCCTGTAAAGGGTCACGGGGGACTGGAGCCTATCCCAGCTGTCATCAATCGAGAGGCAGGGTACACACTGGACAGGTCGCCAGTCTATCGCAGGGCTAACACAGAGAGGCAGAAAAGCATTCACACTCACACCTACAACCAATTTAGAATCACCAGTTAACCCAACCAGCATGTCTTTGGATGGTGGGAGGAAACTGGAGTACCCAGAGACAACCCACACAGACGCAGGGAGAACATGCCAACTCCACACAGAAAGGCCCAGTCAGCCTGGATTCGCACAAGGAACCTTCTTGCTGTGAGGTGTCAGCGCTAACCACCACGACACTGTGCTGCCCCAATTCAGCTCAATTCATTCATTTATATAACATCAATAACAACACAAATTGTCTCAAGGCTCTTTACAAAATCCAGCCTGAAACCCAAAAAGCAAGCACGAAGGCGATGGTGACGAGGAAAAAACCTTATAACTGGAAGAAACCTTCAGCAGAACCTAGCTCATATAGAGGGACCCTCTATAGACAAGGAGAGAGAAGAGGAGGAGGAATGTGATGAACAAATATCTGTCATGGACACATACATGTGACGTACATGTAGAATCTGTTTGTGATACAAATACAAGATATAGTGGATGATGTTACATGGGAGATAAATAATGAATATAAATAAAGCCATTAGTGACAGCTATAGTGCTATTACAGGTGAGTTAGCTGCTATAATGACTGAATATAAAAGGTATCATAGGCAGCTTGGAGAATGATTCATTCAGGTAGGAGTGATGACTGCAGACCACAGAGATGGGGCAGGTTGATGAGACCAGGACAACAATGTTTGGAAATGGCTGAAGTAGGTTAGTTGCAATCTGCACCATCCCCCCAAGATGTCACTAAATCCTACTTGCAAGACCTTTAAAAGAGCACTTAGTCCATCTTCAAACTGTTTCATCTGATTTGCTTTAGAAATATAGCATGAACCACAGCATAAGTTGCTTGTTTTTGTGTTGTTGCTATTTTGTTCTCTAAAGAGCCACAAGCTGTTTTAGGTTGCATTTCTAGCAACTGCCTCTGGGAATCTGGACAAACCTTAAAAATACAACACATATTGATAATCTCATGGCATCTTTTATACTTTTGTATATATCTCTGATATGCCCTATTTGGAGATAAGAAATTCGGAGTTCCCAGAAGCGCAACGCAAAAGCAAAATCATATCAATCCAGCATATCCTTTCCATATAACAGTAACTGTCTCTTTGGTGTCCAGTGTTCAGTTTACCTTAATGAATCATGGGTTTTTCATCTATATATTTGGAGCTCACTTTCCTGAATGTTGTATTGTAAAACTTGTAACATTACCTACATGTTTTATTCATTTGTAAATAAATCTGCTGATTAACAGATTTACTTTAAAGTGTCATAGCATAATGTAGGTTTGAACAGCTGGCTGCATATTGTTGCAACAACGATGACCGATGTTGTCGGGTAAAGTTACAGGTGTCTTGGTTGTGTTGCGTTTCAGAGCTGCCTGTGTGAAGCCGCTGGTGAGGCTGAACGCTGCATTTTTTGAAACCCTCACATACAGCGAGTAGATCATATCCTGCTGTGAACACAGACACATACATACACATGCACCACCTGCATGCTGTGAGATACTCATTCAGACTGCAAAGACACATGATTGTTCACAGTAGTACTCACCAACAACAAGAGAGAGAAAGATAATGTATATGCATTTATGTATGATGTATATGTTTACCTGGCTCTTGTCAGATATGCCTCTAACTTCATGGTTATCCTTTTGTAAACCTTCACACGCAGCAAACCCTCATTATCAAAGATGTACACATCTTGCACTTCTCTGCCCACGTCGCTTGCTTTCTCTAATGATAATAGTGAAAAACTCATCTGTCACTCATCTGTGGAACATATCAGATAAAAGCGAATGCCCACAAAGTCTCTCACAGAAACAATTTTAGGGCTGTTCGTTTCTTACTTTTTGCTATTTTCTTCTGTCTTTCGCCTCGTTGTCTCACCACAGCTGCTGGATCACGAAGAGGGAGAGCAGTAGTGAAAGTGGGATTCCCAGACTGCCCATTCGCCCAACCCAGACCCTGCACCGGCTTGATAACGCTGTCCCTGCCACCCCCCTCACCACATCCCCCTACTCCTCCCTCTGCCCCAGGCTGCTGTGCTCTGCAGACCGGTGCCCATGGCAAAGCCACCCAGGAATCTTATCTTTTGCCCAGGCTCATTCCTGGCCCTGCCTATCTGCATGTGTGTTCTGCACGTGTGTGTGTGTTCTCTCCACCATTTGCAACACTGTCTTTCTCTCCTTCTCCTCCTGCCTGCTGGTCTCTCCATTCCAAAACCTCCCCAGACTTTCCTGACTGTCTGCCTGATCGCGTGCTCCTGGGTTCCTGGCCTGGTCATGGGCAGCAGTCTCAGTGCATCTTAATATGTGCCTGTTGGACAGCCAGTTTTTCAACATGCCATGCCCGGATCCTTTGCCTGCCCGTCTTTCTGTCCACCTGTCTGTGTTTATGCTTGTCTACCCACATGCATGTATTCCTCCATGTGCTCCTGTGTCTTTCTGCATGTTTTTCCACCTGTCATCTTACTGTACATGCTTGTCTCTCTTTCTCTGTCTGTCAGTCTCTTTTCCTGTCCACATCTACCAGCCTGTGTATCAGTCGTCATACCAGTCACATCACTGTCTGTCTGCTTTCTTCACTGTCTGCCTGTGTCTGTTTCCACTATGTTTATCTGCCTGTCAACGTATGCTCTTGTCTTTCTGTCAATACGTCTGTCTTTTTTTTATATCTTTTCTGTCTGCCTCATTACAGCAAACAAGTTTAAGGCTAATACAGAGTAATCCATATTTATACATTAACAATAGACATACCGACACATCTACCGTGTATTCTATGTCTTCTAACTCTTCAACCTCAACTTTTTTGTTGCACTCTTACAGCTCATATCACTGCTGTGCCCAGACTCAGCAGGTTGCTGTTTTCAGTAACACACTCTAAAAATATACTACCAGGACAAGCAAACCGAGCAATTGTTTGGAGTACTGTGAAAAAAAAAAATGAAAAAAGGGACCACCAGATGGTTACCTTCTGGCGTATTTTGCAATGACAACCATAAACACCCTCAAACCTATGAAGGCCCTGCGCTGCATCAACAGTACTCCATAACTCCACCTAGGGCCTCCCTTCTATCTGCCATATGACAGATTTTGGGAGTTTGGACTGGGTGATAGTACTTAGGATCGCCACTGGCTGTACGCGACTTGCTCGGCATTAGCAGTCAACTAGCAGTCAACAACTAGTAGATGTGGTTTTGGAGCTAGCCACTTTCAGCACTTCCGCATTGATTTTACATTTAGCCCTGAAAGTTGTGGCTTGGTGAACGATATAGACTGTAAAAAAAGTGGACATCATGACGAAGCATGTTGAGCTCTATCTGATAGCTGGCCACACCCCACCCCGTCATGTTAGGGAATGGGACTTGGGCCAAATTAAATTTTTTCCAGAGATGCTGCCTGCTATTTAAGGTGGTTAATATTATGCTGATGTATGTTCAAGTGTTTGGAAAAATCTAGTTTTTGTTGGTTATTTGAAGCTATAAAAACAGGATGAAGACAGGTGTCTTTACATTTTCACCATGAAGCTGTCCCAAATCATTTTTGAGATTGCTATAGACTCTATACTACAGAGAGTAAGTATGTCAAAATGAATGTTTGTAACCTGACTTGTTGTGCTATAAACTGTGCAAACCGACCTCGCGGGATCTTTGCAGCATGTAAATAACTCGCTTTTTATGGACAACATTTACAGTTAAGTCTGATTCCATAATGATATTTGCTGTTTCAGACAGTACTGCACAGACTCTACTGTACAGTCTATGGCGAACACAGCAGAAAATTTATAAACTAGAACAGTGGCTCAATATACAGCAACATAAGAAAACAACCAAACTGAAAAAACACAGGCAGGAAGAAAACTCCCTCACAGACCTGACCACACTTTATGTAGGAGAATTTGGTTTGTTAAAACTGAAAAATACAGAATATGACTTGCCTTATCTTCTAAATGCTAAAACAGTACCTAGGGACAAAACACATCTGATGTGTTTCTGCCTGCCAGTGAGTGAGAGGAAGTACAGCAGCGCTGACATGGACTGACTCCTTTGTGTGACTTTCACACTGCGCTACATGTGTATATCGCCCCTTATCCAATTACATCAGACAACAGAACAAAAGGCATTCATTACCTTGAAACTCCTGCATATGACAAGAAAAACAGCTAGAAAGAGAGACAGATGCCCCAGAGCGCTCATCGTCTCAACAATTGACATGAGTAATAATCAACGAATCAACGTCTCCACCGACACGCCATTCAAATCTCCTCCCATCGATATCTTTGATATTGCTCGAGGCATTGTTCATTTGTTGTTCCACACATCCCCCCCTCCCCCGGTATACACACACATACACGCTTCACCCACCCCTTAACATGCACACAAACACGCACACACTTCTCATTCTTCCCTGTCTGTGACTGAAATGACTATTGACGTTTGGGTTTGGATTTGAAATATGTTGAAACGGACAAAGGTGAGTGTTTGTGTGTGAGTTCAGATATAAAACAGTTTTACCCTGTGAGGGCATTTTAGAGGGGGCATTTTACAGGGTGTTGTCTCTTTTGTCTTATATATTTTAGTATTACGGAGGGCATTAATCCTTGCTCAGACTGAGATCAGAGTCAGCAAAGGAGCAATATTTTTGTGATGGGTTACAATTTGTTGTTCCTATTAAAACTGGGTAAATTCTTAGTTCTCTGCATGCCTTTTCTACACACAACTGATGCAATGAGCTCCTCACATCAGATTCCTTGTCTGATGAATTGCGTGTGTGTGTCTATGTTTTTTCCTTAAAAACAATAAATTGAAAGGAGGGAAATTTAAGATTCTACGTGTACGTGCCCTTACCTTGTCCTTGTGTGTTTGTCTCTTTTAGTCTGTATACATTTCTTTTATGAGGCCAGTCATATTAGTTCATGATCAAAATAGTGACCCATAATACCCTTGCTTTTTCGGTTTCAGTTCATTTACTGAGGATAATTATGATTGATGTAAATATTCCATATGACAGGTCCTCATTCGGCTGTTTAGATGTTTTGTTGATTACTCCTTTAGCTCTTTTATTTCTACCTACGTATGAAGAATTACAATAAACAGGACATCAATGTTGAAAAGCTATGAAAATCAAGTCAAAGTCACTGGATAATTCCAGTTACGAATATGTTATAAAAAAAAATGAGCAGCTCATTCAAAAGTAATTTTACCATTTCACACCAATTAATTATTGCTATTTTTATTTTAACCACCACATACTGCGGGAATGTGTCCATCTCTGACTAAACTGGCAAACTATATATTAAAGTATTAAAGTGTTGGAACAAGGGAACATTTGATGGAAGACGTTTAAAGATGTTTAACAGTGACATCACTGGATAAGGTTTATGAAAAAATGCAGGATATAAGATAATCATCTTCCTCATTTGCTGGGCTTATCATACCGTGCTAGGCTACTGCAGTCGGGTGGTGCAGAAGCTCATTTGCAAAGACGTCCTGAACTGTTCTACAGGGTAACCATGGCTAGTTACCTGGAAGCAGCAAATAAGGCAAATAAGCAGAATCACTAGAATATCAGATGAGGAGTTTGTTCTCCTTATCGAATCAGATGAAGAACAAACGAGGAACTACAAGGGAGATCATAGATGTTTATTTAAATACTTGATTTGAACACTAAGTGTAGTGCCCCGATATATTCTGTCTGTTGATTCGCATGTGAACAGCTGTACCATGCTGCAAGTCTGCTTCGCTTTGAAAAGAAAAAGAAACTCATAAAATAATGTGACAACACGTAACTATAAAATAACCATTTTGCGTCTGTTTCCTTTGATGTCTCAATTGTATAAATGAAACTTTCCCAATGCTTTCTTCTGCTTCCACCTCCATGCAGACACCAAACCCTGTGGTAGGTACTTGTTTGTGCCTTCACATAACATTGTAACAGCTGCACACGTCTTTCTTCTCTGATCGTTTTTTGTCTGCTGTTCTAGGTAGCTGTTAGTCTTTGTTGTCTTTGGCCACTGTAAATGTGGTAGCACTCATTTCTTTACACAAAAGAAATGTTCCTCCACATTGTATATGAATAAATGTACAAATCTAGAGACACTGGTGGTACTGTTTTTACTTTTCATATTATTGGGGTTCGTTGTGGACAGAGCCAAAAGTTATGAGCGTCATTTTCGCATTTATATCCATTCGCTGGATGTAAAAGAATGGGAGCGGAAGCATCAATTCCACAACACGCCTCAGAGACATCTGGTTCCCTGCAGGCTTTGTGTCAGAGCTGCACTTTCAGGCAGGTGCATTCCCTTTATGTTTGAGACAGACCAGCAGCGTACTGCGGTGTAGGGGAGATCGATCCACCCTGGGAAGTGCTGTCTATGCCTCTGCATGACATGAGGTTCTAACATAAAGGGAGAGGTCACCCAGCTAGAGTCAGGCCAGAACACCTGTGCCCATTAGGCACGTGTGTGTCAGGGCCCACTTATGCACACGCACGCACACACAGACACAAATATTAACATGAAACTCATTTCATAGTCATTTCGTTTTTGAATCTTTCCAACGTGAGTTTTAAATAAAGCTTAATATTTAGGCTTTCTTTCTAACAATGATGCCAGAATCACTCCTTTGAGATCGTGGCTGTGCATTTGTGTAGAATGAAGTTGCCTTGGGAACATCTCCTAGCAGCATCACCCTAGTTAACTTTCCTAAAGCCTAATGACCCAACACCTCAGTAATGAGGTCTAGGTGGGTAATTAACAACAGCACCACGTCAGATTTTTCTCTCTCTGAGCACTAGGGCATACAATAACAGGAAAATAGCATTTCTCACTGATTTTAAAAATTAAATTAAAGAGCTAATTTTACTTCTGCAAAGTGTTACGGATAAGTAAATAAGTAAATATACAAATCGCAAGCCAACCTTATTTGGGGATATGACTATGGACATGCTTTTAGTAGAATATTATTTTATTTTACTCCACCCGCTGCACTCAGAGTGTTTTCTGTTCATGTACAGCATTGTAAAATGTGATTTCAGAGTGAGAAGTCGGTGTAGTCAGTATATAAATGCTACAGTTCATAACATAGTACTGTTCAGACATTTTTTCATGTCAGCTGCATGAGTGAATTGGAAAGAATGATAGTGAAGGAAATGCTGAACTTAGCCCTTGTGATGTGTCTTTCCCCGTGGGCTTACTATATCCAGATTAAGGAAGAGTTCACAGATAGGCGACAGGCTCCAGCACCCATATCCAATCAGACGGTTCCCCCAGGGGAACCATGTGGTGCACACATATGTGGCCACAGCCTCACAGCATGACACCACAGTGTCCTCCAGGAGTCCTCCACAAGGATCATGGGAAGCTGCGAGCAAGAGAGCAGCACTTTGTCTGAAGACGGGGTGATGTATTTGAAGATTAGGCTTGATGATGAATTTATGAACGCTGGCAAAATATGTCACGGTCTATGTTATGTTCCTGCTGTTGTATGAGTACAAGGAAGACGAGGGAAGGAGAGAGGGAGTGTAGTCATGCGCTGTCTGGCTGTTTGAAGGCTCACACTTTTCAAGGCTCTCCTTCCTTCTGTTCAAAAGCCTTTCTGAAAGTCTATTTGTAACACAGCTTACTTCTTTCCAGCTCACTTTATCCGATAACACAGTGCTGGGGCTGTATCCATGTCTGTGCACAGTCAAATGAATATGTGCATGTGTGCACACGGGAAAATGCCTTATGTGGTCCACAAGTGTGTAGCACTGCCGGCTGAAGAATGAGCCATACTTTCTCTATCAAAAGAAGACACACTGTATAATGCACATCCACCTACTGACTAAGGTATTTGGGAACCTTCTCTTTTTCAACACCATTATGAAATGTATCCATATATATGGAAATACAGTATATACCTTTCTATGGTTTTAGGACTGCATTACATTTTATGAAAAACCTCACACAATGACATTGGGCTCTAGAAAACCAAATAAGCCAGCGCCACTCCCAGAGCCATCACGCATGATCCGTGTATGAATGAATCACACTATGCTACCATTTTCCTCTCATCTCCCTTCCTGCCCCCTACAGAACCAGAGCAAAGCCATAGCTCATATTTCCACTGACAAAAGAGGTGACAGTGAAAGGAAAGTGAAAAGGCTATAATAAATGCTATGGGAGAGGTGCAAGGAAGAGAGTGCGGCGTTTGAAAACGGTAACCTTTTTCAGATGCTGATTTAGTATTCATTATTAATGACCTTTCCCTACCTGAGCAAAGCGGTTGCCAGGAAGCCCCCTTGTGTTTGTGTCTGCCAGAAGCTGGGGGCAGATGCTGCGGCCTTGTTCCGACTTGTTGGCTGATGGATTTCTGCGCTTGGTATGCGTCCTTCGCACAAATACTGTTTAATTTGTCCCACCGAGTCCACATGCTGTGTAAAGAATAGTATGAACACAGTGGGCAAGATGTTAAAGTTCAGAGAGGCATGCTAGACACAAATTAGGGGTCAGACAAGGAGGAATGGTATTTTGATATTTGCATTGTCTATCTCTAGCTGACAGGAGAGATGACAGACCGGGCAGGATGCTGGCAGAGGGCAAGACAGGCAGCACGAGGAACCCTCCTCTTTTCTCAGTCGTCTTGCATTAGCTGCGTTCTGTCTCATCAAAAAGCATTTTCATGCTAATTGAACTTAAAGAGCAGCCATGCATTCAGCGCATTGTGAGTGAGCGTCTGCGAGTGTGTGCGAGGCGCGCGCGCGTGTGTTTGTGAGTTCGAACAATCGCCTCAAATGTGCTCATCCAGGCTCGATATTCTATTCACAGTGCCTACACACCGACAATCACGCCCACACCGTGAAAGACGTACTCCGAAGCACATTCAAACTTCACTGGCGGGCAGTACAGTAAAACTGATCTATCTATCTATCGCTTCACCTGTCTGTTTATCTAGCAATCCCTTCCATCACTCTGCCACCCTTTTGTCTGTCTGCCTCCATTCATCTGTCATTATCAGACAAAAAGTGTAACACATACTTCCTCTCCTCGGCCGATAAGGTTCCACACATCACTCAGGAGCAAACCACTGGGGCCGCAGAGATGCACACACCCGCAAGAAACTCTGCAAGGACTCACCTCAATTACGCCATTATTTCTTTTCTTGTCATTGTTCTGTCTAAGATTTTAGAGATATTTCTGCGTGGACTCTTTTGTCTAGCCAAATGCCAAATTATTATATTGCAATCACTGTCTCTTCTCTGTGCCAGGGATTTAACTGCACTGTCGATATTCGCTATCACTTCCCCTTAGCAGCTATAATTAGACTGCTTACTGGGATGGTACTGTGAAGAACTTCAGCCAAACCAAAGTCTCACAGCCTTCTGTGAGTAGGAGAACTTTGGGGAAAACAATTAAAATACTTTGTTTTGCCATCATTGAGTAATGCACGGTGCTGTTGACTTCCTTGTGGTCAAAGGCTGTGATTAAGGAACTCTGTGAACTCTTAATGGAACATACTGTACATTCATATGCATATGAATGCAACCACTTATACTATGTGTCATAGAATTTACAATAAAGAAATGTTGCATGCAGGCATAGACAGGCAACTGGAATCAAAGTTAGGAATGGTTGAAAACTGTACACAGATGTAATTTCAGACTATATGTACACCTGAAAAACTGCCAACCATGGATGCAGTGTATTGATAATGCAACCATAGAAATAGTCTGCCAGCAATGACTGGCTTGCTAGAGCTGAGGAGGGAAGGAGACAGACAGTGTATATAGTTTTATTAATTGGTATTTTGTAATGTATGAAACCTGTGGATTAAAAACCTCAAAAGAGTTCCACCACAAAGATAAACATCGATTAACTTTAGGTTGGCAGAAGAAGAACAAGAAGAAATAGAAGAAGAGGGATTAGGGAAGACAAAAATGCCCCCTCTCTGTTCTTGGTATATTTACATTTATATATTTATATCTGTGGAATATCTGGGCTAGTATAGCTATTTAATGTACTCTACTTAAATAATGGATTACTGTCTTGGGTCTGAGCTGTCTTGGGACACTGTGCATGTGCGATGGAATTTCTGAACAGTGGCCACTGAAGTGGACAACGGCATTCAACACAAGTGAATTCCTGTTAACTAAAAATCTAATGTACACACACGAATGAGCACATGCAAAAAAAAAAAAAAAATGTAAAAAATGATTCAGGCGCACATTCCTACACTCCTACGCACATGCAATGACGCATGCACTACACCTCATCTTTACCCCAGACATTTTTTCCCCTAGGGTGTACCAGAGAACCAGGTGTTATCGCACTCCCGTGTGAGTCCTGCTTTCCTCCCCAGAGCAATTAATGACACACAGGAGTCAGAGAGTCTGGCCCCAAAATGGCTGCCTATATGGAATGGAGGTGTCACGTCACCCTGACAACCAGGTCAAGTCCCCAGAGTATCATCAGCGTGCGCCAACAAAGCCGGGGGTCAGAGTTCATCTCACCTCGTGACCTCTCAGTGGAATTGATCTGTTGTAGTGGAAATAGGATTTTGGTGCTGCGTGATTCAGACAGCAGCCAGGCGCTGAAGTCATTTTTGGTCCTGAATGATCGACTAGAGGATTGATGAGCTAAGATAATACAATACAGTTTTATGGTCACAAAGCAACACAATAGAATAACATTAATTTAACGTTATATTTCTGTGTGAGAGCATGTGTGTGGGTGCCAAAACCGGATTTATATGTGCACAGTGCAAGCGGGTGTAAGTGTGATGCTGTCGAGAAGCTGGTGTTTGTCAAGAGGCTTGTGTTTTCAGGACAGCCAAGTCAGTCAGAAGAGGAGCTGTCAGCACGGCTGATCTGTGCAACCCGGGACTTGGCACAAGCAGAGACGCCTACCCATGTCAAATGTCACAACACTAATCTCTTTCCAATGCAGGCCAGGTGTAACTGCAGAGGCAAGAGACAGACACACCTCATTGTTCCACAGAATGAGTTTCCCATGAGACTCTGCTTTTCCCAAATCTGCAGGCTTCATGTTAACATCCATAGCATCTGCCATCATTGTTTTATAATCTGTGTGCTCATTTGAGATATTTTGGGCAGCATATGCGTCACGCAGCAATTTTTTTAATTCGTACAGAGACACAGTTTGTAATATCACGCACCAAAGCACGACTTAAACTTAGCTGGACTTGGTTTGTATAGAAATGATTTTTATTGCCGGTGGTGAGTGGAGTGTGAAGCTTTGCATACTTAAATTATGTGTTAAATGCAACTAAATGGAACTACACCCGTGTTCGAATTTTTAAACCCATAATTTATTACAGCGAGAGCCCTGTGTGTATTAAACTAAACAAAGGTTTCAAGACATGTTTAGGCCACAGATCTGCTGGAAGGATATTTTCCAAATTATTTTAATGGTTTAATGCGTTATTGAATGCATTTGTGGCTTTGTTTGTTTTTGCCCAAGGGGAGATAATACGCTGCCTCTCATCCCAGTGTCAGCGTAACTTCCACGGTAGGACTGTTCATTCCACACATGACCCAATAAAACACAGTTTTACCCCAGGAAATGAATAAATACTCAAAATTACCAGCTATGTTTGTATGGATTTCCATATATTTGTGTGTCCCTCTTTATTAAGTTATTTATAAACCAGTGCAAAGTCAATGGGAATCTTTCATATGATAAACTGTTTAAAGTCAGCATATCACACAGATACAGTATAAGCCAAGTACACAGTATCATTTTTATACACACATCTTAAATGACTGCAGTAATTCTGTTCTTGGCACATCCCTTCCAATCTCTAACAAATTGGTGCTAATCAAGTTAAAGAGAACCTTACTGCCCTTCTTGTCCCTCTAAACTTTCTGAGCATTTAGTCATGCACCTGCCATTTCCTCATTCCTTTGTGCTCTTCCTCCTAAATTACTGGGAGGTGATATACAGCCTGGGTGTCCCAAGGCTAAAGGAGATTTAGAACTTTGTCCTGTATGAAGGAGAGGTGAGAAAAGACATTACTATGCAGAATAGGTAATATTGAAAATGTCGGAGCACTTTATGGTGCCCCATGCAGATTATCAATCTATTTGTGTAACTTGGCTACCCAGAATTTCATTTCCCTTTTCATTTATTTGCCTTGCTGCAACCGTTTACAGTGCTGAAACTGAAAATTGAAGCCATGACGAGCAAGGGAGCAATATTCCCAGGGAAAATAGGCATCTTCTGCTGTATGATTGCACAGGTTCATTGGGGGTGGGGGTATGAAGTGACCTCTTTTTGATGAGCTTAGAGGAATATTTTGAGGGAAATGGCAAGGCGACATATGATCATTTACACCTTGTTCACAGTGCCTTGTTATAGGGCTTAAGCTTTGTCATTTGAATTTATAGGGGCTTCTTGTCTTATAAAGGAGCAACACTTGTCTGAATTGCACTGTATTAAATTCAGCACCATGGACAGAGGCATACATTTGTTACCGCTGTACCACATCAGTTTCAGCACCATGGACAGAGGCGTATCTCTGTCAGCATTCCTCTATTTAAAGACCCTTTTGTTGGTGCAATTTAACAGTCGCAATCTAGTCTCTATGAAGCTGTAAATATTAACAGTCCAACTTTGATTTATTTCACGAACGAACATTGGAAACTAGATTATCATTTATATTTGCAGAAATGAAATCATTTCATTGCATCAAACAGATTTGGGGGAATGTATAAGTAACAGAATAAATATGAAAATTTGTTTGACAGACCGGGTGCTTTGAGTATTGCTCTCAGCACGCCTGTGCAGTGGGCGCAAATGATTTGCAGAAGCTACACAGTCATATTTGAGCATACCCAAACGGGTTGAAATAAGCACCATTCGGGGAGTGAAAAGACACACTGCTACACGTCCTGCTCGTTAATTGCGTGTTATTGTTATCAGTCCGATGGGCTCAGCCATCGAAGCCATTCCACTACCTCACAGGTAGGTTGTGGTGACAAGACAGACCGTGAGGGAACCATCGTGGCACCGTACCTCACATAATCATCGCGGCAGTAACCCACTGAACATAATTACAATGATTTGTGCCCTCCCATTTCGCCCTTGTATTAAAAAATATTGCTTGAGGTAAGTGAGGCGTGAGCGCAGACAGGACTGCTGTGGTGAATGGAGTGTGGGCCCCGGGGGAAAGCTTGGAGAGCAGAGCACGGTGTCATGCCAAAGAAAGCCAAGTCCCGTCCCCCTCACCCACCACCGTCGCAACTGCTGGGGCTCGGTCATGCCGTGAGAACGGGATGACATTACCGGGCCATTTAGCTGGCAGAAGAGCGGAAAGAGGTGAGAGAGGAGCTGTGGATCCGCGAGAGTGAGCCTTTTGTTATTTAATGGTTTGCTAATGTCTAGGCAGGGGTTGGGTGGATGTGGGGATGCCTCATAACCAAAATGAAAACAACATTAATTCACAGTATATTGTGAATTTGTAGGAGCAGTATTGCTTCTCTGTTTTCCCTAGCAGGCCAACATGGTCCATGTGCACATGGCTGCTCCTCTGTGTCCGAATTTCACACTCACTGGGATATAATGGAGCTGAATCGTGCTATTTAAACAGACTATCCAGCAAGAGAGACAACTGGCAACTCCACTGATAGTCAGTCATTGTTAATAGCCTGATTTGCTGACCGTTAAAATGGCATTCATCAGCTGGGATTCAAACGGGATTATCAGCTCTCTTATCATTTATACATTACCGCCACCCCGGGTGTGGATGTTCTCCTTTGGGAATAGAGATAAACAGCATGAACGGACTCCCAGAGGAATACACCAGAATTCCATTATCTTAACTGAGAAGTCGTGCCAGTGAATGTTCAAATATACTGTACACTTGCACCTTTCCCGGGCCAATTTACCCGATGTCGTGCATCCTCGCAGATAGGGAGCGAACAGAGTCCCTGGTTGTGACTGCTGGAGTCAGATGGTGTTCACTGTCATATAAAGATCACTCTGTCCTGGGGCGTGATGGTAAAACTGTTAACATAAAAAACTCAGAATGGTCTTTAATTTTTCTGTAAGTCAAGAATGGTCTGTACATTTCTCTGAGAGAAATGAATCAGATAAGATAACAAGATAGGATACTCTTTGATTTACTTTACCACTTCCTCATTCAACGAGGGAGCGGTAAAGTAACCCAAGCTGTCTGGTTGATGCCTCTGCGTGATGAAGAAACCGAAAGAACATTGTGTCCACTTCACGGAGAACCAGCTTTTCGTAAATTTTCGCGCTGTATTTATTGTGAATGGTGATGCCTCTCACTTGTGTGGCACATCACCATCTACTCAAATTTTTGATATAGTTAGATTTATTTTTTATTTATTTATTTATTTATTTTGTTTTAACCATCTTCAACCTCTGTAGTGAACCAAATGGCTACGAGTGTTTGGTTTTAGATTTATGTGCAATTTCGTTTCAATTTGTCCCTCTCCTGTGTGATTTTTTACTCCTCTTCCATGTGCGCCCTCTCTACGCCACTCGGCGGTGCTCACATACTTCCCCTTTCTGGGGAAGCAAATCATCT
The DNA here is from genome assembly GCA_005024645.1 of Planiliza haematocheilus. Taxonomy (NCBI): domain Eukaryota; kingdom Metazoa; phylum Chordata; class Actinopteri; order Mugiliformes; family Mugilidae; genus Planiliza; species Planiliza haematocheilus. Next base: position 3,375,551 of record SRSE01001409.1, on the reverse strand, counting down.
ATCCCACATGGCTTTAGTTGAGAAAGCACCATAATAATGTGTGGTCTAACTGGTGCGAAATCATCGCTCGGTTCGCTGTCAGAGGAATCTTCTGCTCGTGAATTTTAGCTTCGCATGTGGGACTGAATTTCAGCACCACGGAGCTGTCCGCCGCCCTGGAGCGAAGTAAGGATGCAGCCATTCACTGCTGCTGCTGCTGCTGCTGCCGTAGAGGATGAGGGAGGCGAAGAGGTGATATGAAATGTGATTTAAGCACAAAATCAAACCTCCGGAGAACCGCAGTCCCCTTCTCAATCACACCCCCTCGTTGGTGAATGTTCATTATTACAAAAAACTGAACATGTCAGGCGGGAATTGTTGTTAAGGCGCTTCTTTATTGCAATTAATAGGAGCAGTGTGTATGCCAGTGACAAAAGTATTCGATTCTTGAGTTCGTGAACGTGTAGTTATTTGCTCTGAGTAGGAGCACAAAGGACCGTATTCTCTATATCTCTCTATTTATAGACCCTCTCCCCTTGGTGGAATGTACCACCTGCTCCTGGCGTAAGAAAGGGGGGGTCAGAAAACGCTGGGTTTATATGTGCCGAGTTTAAAACGCCCCCCTTTATTCAAACCTCCCCACTGTACTGGTGGAGGTTGAGCCTGCCCTGTCCGTTTAAACCAAGAAGACACCCATACCGACTCCTCAATGCAAAAAAATAAAAGGGTGCCAAGAAGCTGGGACGAAGGAACGTGGGTGTAAATAGACAGTGAACGCTCTTGGTCTCTCTCTCCTCCTCTCGCTCTCTCTCTCTTCTCTCATCTTTCTCTCTCCCTCCCCCTTCTCCTTCCTCTCTCTCTCTCTCTCTCTCTCTCTTTTATGAAATCAATGAACGAGTTATTGGGTAGGACATAAATATAAGGAATCAAAGCCTCCACCGGGACCAACGGCATTGCGCGCTTTTGATATGCGTCTTCGCCAAAAGCTACATGTGTTTTCAAATCATTGTAAATACTGGCTTTGATAGGACGAGAGCGGAATCGTCTCTGGCACGGCTTGGTCTCGGAACCAAATTCTGACCAAGACTTCCACCAGCTTTTTTTTCCTACCGTAAAACGATTCTCCACCATCACCATCTGCTGCTGTTGCACCCATCCCAACTCACTGGCCGGTCCGAAGATGGCAACTTTAACCAACGGGCAGGTGGACGGCACGGTGCACGGTGTCGGTGTGGTCTCCGCCAGCACGAACGGACTCGTGAACGGATTAAACCACAGCCACAGTCCGGCGGGATGCCCGGCCACGATCCCCATGAAGGACCACGATGCCATCAAACTCTTCATCGGTCAGATCCCCCGCAACCTGGACGAGAAGGACCTCCGGCCCCTCTTCGAGGAGTTCGGCAAGATCTACGAGCTCACTGTGCTCAAAGACCGCTTCACGGGCATGCACAAAGGTGGGTTATATTCCCCGAGATACCTATTACTCTTTTCGTTTTTCGTTTTTTTTTTTTTTTTTTGTTTGTTTGTTTATTTTGTGTGTGTGTGAAATCTATCACACACTATTGAGAGCGGGGACCCTAAATTGGTTGGGTATAGGACAGAAATTGTGCAATTTCCTATAGTGCTGAAGCTTGAATGACTTTCTGCGTGTTGTTTCAGGGATAGATGGCACTGAAAGAAAAAAAAAGGACCTTGTCTTTCACTAGATGTGTCTCTGCCGGGATTCCAAATCCTGTGCTTCATTTTCTATCTTATTAAGCAAATATATCCCAGCATGAGAGTGTCACGAATCGGGAGTCACGACGTCTTGGATTTATGTAGGCTGCTGTTAGGAGGAGCGGTGTTCCTATCTGGGAAGCGTGCACGGGAGTATCTAGTCCGGCGGTTGTAAACGTGCTTTCATTCACAGCGCTAAATCCAGGCCATTAACCTCACGTTTTCACGTCGCAATAGCAGGGAGGTTGTGTTTGATTGCCGCGCAGCACAGTACACTCTGTTGCCTGTAACTCGCTCGGAGTGTGTGTGCGTGTGTGTGTGTGTGTGTGTGCGTGAGTTGGGTGGTTGGGGGTGTGATGAGGGGGAGGAAGGGAGGGCTGGGGGGAGTGGGGGTAGAGAAGGGGTAGGTCGCGCGTGCACGTGTCAGCGAACGTGTACGACAGTGGAAGGAACAGGCCTCTGAATATAATGTAAGCCGTCTTTCCTTTCTTCTTTTCTCTTGCAGCCTTTAGCCTTTGTTTTGTTTTCCTTCCAGTTATTCTTCCATAAATCAAATCTAAAAAAGCAACCCTGTAAAAATGACAGGTTGCAAAGAAATATAGTTGGACAGATTGAAACTTTCCAGTGACAGACAGGCTTTTCTGATTCTGTCTTTCTTTCTTCTTTTTGTAACTTTTCCTGGCGTGGCCACGGCTGACACCGAGCCCGATCCCTTTGCTAAAATATAGGTGGCCGTGAATTACGGTGAACTTTTGTTGAAACACGAGGCCCCTGGCTGGATCAGAAAGGATCGGCCCTGACAGGAACAGGAATCATGGCCCTTTAAACCTGTATTTTATTTTCTACCCTCAAGGGAAGGGTCATTCTGTGCAAATCACTGTCTAATGAGAGGTCACTAATTGATCTGCTATAGCCTACCTGCAGGACATCTCCTAGGGGAGTAAGGTGGATCAAGAATAAGCTGTCACTTTTCAGGTCCCCCCCACTCCTCCCCCTTATGAGCCTCTCTCTGTCCCGTGTAAACATTGTGTGACATCCACCATGTGTCAAGAAATGATTATGATATACAAATACGTCCAGAGGGCGGAGACTGTCTGCAGGCATGAAAGGAGCCAGAGAGGTGGGAGAAGGGTAGTGGTGGTGGGGGTGGTTGGGGGGGATGGGGGTATCTTTTATTAATAGCCCAGCTGTAGTAGCAACTCCCTGTTGGACAGTTAATCACCAGTGGCCCCAGAACTATAGGCACGGCTCGCCAGCTGATTCTAAGAACTGTCTCCTCACCGCGATATACGGCCCTGCTTCCCGGGCTGGGCCCCCGCTTTCATTAGCGAGCCCCCGCTGTGCTCATATTTTAACTAGCTGGAGGCACTAGCTACTCCCTGGCTTACGGTCTCGCTGCAAGCTGTTTGAAGGCCGCGATTCCTCCACAGCCTCCTCACACCATCCTGAGGTTTCCTTACCACATCCCCAAATTAGCAGTAAAAGACAGCACGTCCCACAAATAACAGGTAAAGTGACTGACTGTGAACGCTGCCGTCACGCTGGTTTTATTGAGGACTACGCGGCATAAGAGTCAGGTAGAGTAAGCCATCGCAGCGAGAGTTTGGGAGGAAATGCACAATCACTTTGGAGCGACTCAGTTAAATCTCCACGTGTTCTAAATTGAAATCTCAACTGTTAAAATTATTGCGACTTGATGTTTGGACACGGAGTGGTTATTTCAAAGTTTTCCTTTAGGTTTCTGCACAACTTGAGAGAGTCGAGCTGCGGGCATGATGAACCTTTACGGTGTGAAATGCTCCAGTGAAGTGAAGTCTATAGAACGGCCCACTAGAAAACTCCTCTTCCGTTCCTCTCTTCCCCTTTTTCTCTTCTTCATTAACTCTGCTCAATTCCCTCCATTCTTTCCGTTCCTTCCTTCTCTTTTCATTGAACGTGTTCCCTGTTCAGCGACAGTGCGTCATGTTCCGTAATGGCTGTGGTAGTACAAAGCCTCAGCTTGAACCCGAGAGTACAGATGACCGATCATTTTACTTTACAGCTTTTGTTGTAGCTCTGTTTTTCCCAGTGGTCTATAAGTTAGTAAGTGTCATAGTTAACACTGTAATGACTCATGTGGGGATACCGTAGTGTTCTTTTAACTTTACCCACAGAGACATGTCACTTCTACAAAGAAATAAGCACTGCTTTCAGGTAGATAATGCAAAGCTTTTTCTGCTACGGGAGGTAATAAAAGGCCCTTGTCCTTTTCTGCTGTACATCAACAAGCTCGGTAATGCTACCACTGAAGAAAGAGACCCCTATTATTGCTATTGTCAGCTCTGCCTGTGATACTATTGCCATAACCCTCCCCATAATGACTCCATGTATCACTAGTAATCTAGTCTTTAGGATTGTGTCCCCTTGCAATGGAGGGGTGGAGGGAGCGTGGAGGAGGGACGCTTGGGACGGGGGTCGCCAGAGCTTGGGAACGGGCACAGGGACACCAGTGCAGGCCTACATTCTCCCAATGATTTTATTTCTCTCCCCTCTGCGACCGAGCCATGCTAATAGAGGCCATTTATAATGGTCACCGGCTGCTGCTGCTGCTGCCGCTGCTGCTGCTGCTACCAAGCACAACGGGGCTGAGAGGCACGGCGAGCACAAAGAGCCAGCCCTTTCTCTTCTCTCTGGCATTGCAGCATGGGAGGTGGGGAGCTATTCTAGAAGAGTAGGTGTAGATATGATTGCTAGCCCTATTCATCAGCCTGATTTCATGTAATAATCACTAGGGAAATTGAGCTGCGATGATATGGGGAAGGCGGTTAATAATTGAAGGTGTTATCTGCTGTTTACTTCTGTCACATCTTTGGGCAGGTATCGTGTTAGTAGACAGGCCTTTATTGTCTACATCTTCTTTTTTTCCCTAAGCAAATGAATATGCAACTGTTGCCAAAGTTTGCTTTGCTGTTGTTTGATTCTGTGGTAATTTAATGCGAGCAATATATTTGCCCTTGGTCAAACAAAATAGATTAGGAGCAGCTCCCGCCATAGGCTCAGTCAGGTAATGTAGTTACAAAGCCAGAGAGTTGTTCAAAGTAAAGGCAAGAGTTAAAACTTCGTTTAAAGTTGGTAAAACTGTCGGTTTTGACCCAGCAAGGGATGAAGAAAACACCAAATGGTTAGTTTAGATCAGCTGCTTTCAAAAGGTCTTCTTCGCTGAGAAAACAAACTACAGGCGTAATGTATGGAAAGAGCTGCACTGGCCATTAAACCATTTTATAATCTGATATCAATACTATCAATTTAGATTCAGTTTGATTAAAATCAAACAAGTAGAGATAACAGTGTAATGACCAATTGTTTAAATTTACCCAGACTACAGATGGCTTATGCTATAGATGTGAGCTATAATGGGATGGTTCCTTATGAATGCCTTGGGTTTGATATTTGAGCCACTTTTACCTAAATGTTCCCAGGAAGCAGGTTCAGGTGATCACTGGGCTTCCCGTGTTCGGTGAGGCCAGGAAGTCACGATGCCAGTAACATGAACGACGCATGCTGTGTTTTGTTGCAAGCAATTCGATGTTACAGGTTGTCATATGCAAACAAAAACAGAGGAAGAGAAAACCGAATTTGGCTCTGAACAAAGAAAGGATGACGTTCTTCGTCCTGCAGGTCTGCGTTAATGCAGCATGCGTTCCGGCCGAAAAATTTCACTCCGGTTGCATCATCCTCTCTGTGGAGTCCTTCTCTCTCCTCCTCTCTCATTCGGTTTGGGACGATTGTGTGTGTGTGCATCAACGTGAGTGTGTTTATGTGCTTCTTCTCTGTCTGGCCCAGAATCCTCAGCTCAGCTCAGAATGCACGCTCAGGCCCCACATTGTGTCCTGCTTCTACGAAGACGCAACACAACCGATTCTGAGTGCCATAGAAAAGATCGCTTTATGCCAAAGCGCACTCTACCATCATCGCCACACCGAACCCCCTCACCCCTGTCCTGTCAGAGCCCAGAACTGCCAAGCAACAAGAGGCGGAGCCAGACTAGGGAGTACAGTGAGCCTAATTTGTCAGGAGGACCATTGTCAAGGCAGTGCTGCCTCTGTTGTCCATTATTATTGGAGGGGACTGTCAGATGGGGGCCGGCTGATGGCCGAGCAGGGAGCCAGTTAGTCGCAGTGAGAGATGGTCTTGCCGAGCCAGTGGAGGGAGTGCTCATGCAAGCATTAGCATGCTAACAGCAGGTTAGGAGTTATGTGTCCTGTCAGGAAGGTGGAGCCCTCTGGCTCCTCTGACCTCGGCAGCCCTCACATTAAAACCACTGACCTTTACATACACACACAGAGATAATGTGAAGGGATGGCTGTACCTGTTCATCTCATTTCACTTCATAAAGACTGACTGAAACTAAAATGACGCACATTCAGCATTCAAACTGCAACTTTGGTGCACACAAAAGTAAATAATAGCACTTTTGTATATAAGAAAGTGTTAGATATAAGGAAGCTGCAGTGCATTCAGGTCACTTTCGGTGTCATGTACCTTCCAGGACACTTTTTGTGCTAAAAGGAGACCGTCAAAGCAAAATGATCCGGTTTGAACGTACCATTGTGTAGGTGTGCAGTTAATGGTTACACGTGGAAAAGTCATGTCTCACTGTGGACGGCAGTGCTGACCTGTGGAGAAGCACAACACAGAAGATTTGTGGCCATTGTTAGATGGTTAGGTCAGAGAGAGGTTGCTGATCTCAACAGTTTTCGCAGATGGGTAGGCAGGTAGGTAGATGTACAGATAGATAGATAGATAGATAGATAGATAGATAGATAGATAGATAGATAGATAGATAGATAGATAGATAGATAGATAGATAGATAGATAGATAGATAGATAGATAGATAGATAGATAGAGTGTGTAAAGGCTTTCTTGTGTTTTGTTAAATAGCTCAGGGCTGCCTGCCTTAAATGTTTAATCAACATGTGGCCTTTTGTTTTCCATAAAAACAGGCTAAGATATTTAGACTCAATTTATTTTACTTTCCTTTGTTCATTTCCAAAATCTCACTTTCTTATCGCCATGTTCATTGCCCCGGTGTATCCATTTTTCAGAGGATTAAAAAAAAAAATCCCTTTTTGAGAAGAGCTCCTTGGAGAGGTAAATATTTTTTTGTTTTCAGGGCTCTTGCATCAGCTAACTATTATTGTGCTCTGTGGTAAATTTTTAAAAAGATGACGCCTTGGGCCTCTTCAATCTTTTAGCTCCTCTTAACACATCTTCCACGCCCCCCTCCTGCTTCGGCATACCACTGGCCGGTTCTGGAGATGAAGAAATGCAATATTTTCCAAATGTTGGAAAGTCTTACATCCTGTTTTTGAGTTATTTTGCTGGTGATCATATTCAAGTCTTCGGTGCTAATAATAACGCTTCCTGCGGGGGAAGAGCCCTGTTTATTTATTTATTTATTTTTTATTTTCAGCTTGATAACTTTAGTCGGATTTAAAGGAAGATAAATACAATGTGCTCATAAATATCATATATCATTTCATAAATACTGTTTCCATAACACAATCATATATGGCCTCCTAGCCTTCTAGTATATAGCCTTCAGAGTCGGCTACACAGGATTAGGGTCTCCTTATTATTTAGTGCCATATTTTTACACTTACATCCATTTCTGGAAGTCTTATCTGTGCCGTGTAAATGAACACCGTGCTCTAGTTGTAAAAGTTTTAAATATTATTTATTTTTTCCAACACTGAAAAAGGTTTGAAACTTCTCGTTTGTGAACAATGAAACTGACTCATTTTATCAATCTTTACACAGTCGGGGGGCATCAATATAGGCGTTTAAGAGGGTTTATCAAGATGAGTATACATCTTCTTTGCATATTTGTCTTCCGTTCATATTTCTATATGTGCATCCTCTATGTTTCGGATGTGTGTGCCTTCTGTGTGTTATTATGCTGCAGACTATAGAACTACGCCTACATTTACACCCTCATCAAACTTCAACCCCGGCCAGAGTAACATTTAATACTGACTTTTATTGTTTCATATTTATATGTTAGGTCCAAACCTGATGGATTGGACTCTCAGTGTGCTCAAGAAAACGGGTCCAGCTGCAGCTCTCTACTGCAGTGGCTTTCCACAGCATGACACAGCAGCAATATGACAAATAGAACTAAAGTTCGTCATAGCTAACTGTGGCAGTGGCCCATTAATGCATACCCAGCACGCATTAATTCTTGTTACATATCCAGCACCTACAGTCTTTTATCCCTTTCAGACTCCCTCTAATGTATTTACTTTAATTTTTTTGTTTTGACTATTTCTTACATTATTCTGAAGGTTAGAATTTATTCTGGTATCAGAAAAAGCAAGTCATTGTTACTACCTTCCAAACCAGTACAGTAATAAGCCTAGCTGTTTCTCCCACCTGCACTGCATACACTTTCAATTACTCTTTTAGCACATATCAGATGTTCCATACATACTAAACAAATCATTCTGCTTTTGGAGATTTATGGTTCATAGAAAGTTGAATTGATGTTTATTCTCAACCAAATTGCCAAACATAACTCAAAGTGGCGTATCTAGGTCTGCCTGCTGGGATATTCTAAAGCAGGGATTACATGAGCCGTGTACTGTTTATCCCAGACGGAAAGCCCGGCGAAGGCTGCCGAGCGTGTGTGACTTGTCAGGCCAGACACATATTTAGCCTCCTCTGTATGCACACATACTGCCGCAGATGCTGTGACATGACTGCCAGGTTTGAGTGTCCCTGATTCAATTCACTTCCCTCCCATCTCCCTTCATGCCTATTTCATGTCCCCCAATTAAAAATGCACCACGTTGACTTGTAAAAGGAAGGTGGGAATGGAGGTTAGGGCTTTTGAAAGATCCCTCTCAATTATTCAAAGCCAAGTTTGATTCAGAAAATGGAGGAGGATTAATAAGTCATGCGGAAGTTTTCGAGGGTTTGGGCAGCAAGTGTAATGCGAGACATTCTGACACGTCAACCAAAGGACATGTTTGTTGTAGATTAGGCTCGACAAGTTTTGACTCCCAGAGTCAGCATCTTACATTTAGACTACTTGTTACTGTACCTTTATCTGAAGTGAGAGGATTGTTTCAACAGTTCAGAGAAGCTTTGTAATTAAGTTAAATCTTTTGTGGAAAATGTGTAGTTGGCACATTCTGTAGTGAACAAAGGCAGCAGCTTTGAATTTGTATTTCAAAATTAGTATTTGTTTCTGTATACCCTCTGGGTCCATATCAGTTCATTTTATTTCCTCCAGTACTGTGCAGATCAGTGCCTTTTACCGTCAGAAATTACCATTTGAATCATATTGGCATCACATTGAGAGAAAGTACATCAAGGCTTTTATCCTGTCCTGCTGGTTGGAGAGCAGATAGACCAAAACATATCGCTGCAGAGGGAGATGGTGCAAGAGTGCGTAAAACGACAAGGAGCTCAAGACAGAGGGAAAGCGGGAGAGAGGGATGGAGAATCAGAGAGATGTTGAAACAGGGATGATGTAAGAGAATGCGTGAAAAGAGGCAAGGGATATCCGCGGAAGAGCGTTTGGGTGGGGGCTGCACACAAAGCCAGATAGAGAATATCAAGAGGCAGAGCGATATAAGAAAGAGAGGGAGCAGAGCTCGTAAAGTGAGGTGCAGACTAAAAATGGAGGCACCGAGATCGTTTCAATGACAGACACACAGCGAGCAAGAAGAAGAAAGAACGAAAGGTAGATGGTCGGGGCTGAAAAAAAAAAAAAAAAAGACTGAAATAGATAGAAGTAGAAAGAGTGAGGGAGTCCCAGAGACAGATGTCGCGCTCGCTGGCCCCGGCAGATTGATAGCTTCTGGCCCAGTTCCATGCCAGGCTCTGACCCCTCTGTCCTCTGCTATAATTTATAGGCTGCGTTTTGCCAGATTTAAGCACTACTCTGTGGCCATCATGGCTTGAGAAGGGAGAATGACCTTCCTGGGATGGGAGCAGAATTAGACCCCTGCAGCTCCCAGCTTCCCCAGGGGTAAATAAGCAAATGCCCTCCGTATTAACATGATCTCTGACAACACGTAAATGGGACAGGTCTTGCTGCACTTGTCAGTTTTGCGTATAATAAATAATTTGTGTATTCATAATGCTCCTGAGCTTTGCTCATGTACAAAAATTCATTCTAATATAGTATTTCATTATTATGCGAGGGTACAGCCGTGTATATGTAAGAATGGTGTGTTTATGGGAAGAAACAATTTATTGCTGAATAAGAACAGAACAGCGCCAGTATCAGCAGAATACTACAGCTGGGAGGCATATGTATACCTTTAATACATTTTTTGATTAAAGTTTTGCAGCAGCAGAGTCTGGACAAACCATGTTTTTTTTCTTATTTCAAATCCTCTAAATAAAGTAAAAGATCAATGATCTCTAACATTGTTCAATTGGTTAGAAAAAAGGTAAGAAAAGCTACCTGCGCAATTATAAAAACTACTGGCCAATTTTCCTCTGGTACAGTCTTGTCTTCAAATGTTATGTGTTTCTTTTAGGGATGTCTCCCAATCAGTTGTTGTTTTTGTTTGTCCCCGAACCAATCCTGATCATTCCAGTGCATCTGAGTCCTGATTCGATCACATGTCAAACACTCTTCTGTAGCCTTAGATGCTTGACTGCTAAAAAAAAAACTTAAAAAAAAAAAAAACTGCATCTACTTTGCACAGTTTACAAATCACTGTCTGACCATGCCCTTTGTTTTTGCTTCACACCAACAGATACGTTGGTAAGCTGCTCAGCATAAAACAATGAAGCTGCTTTTGCGCCACATAAACATTACCCCGTGTACAGACAGCAGTGTCAGTTTCCATGCTCAGGTTTTGTTTTGGTTTAGAGCGTCCATAAGACAAGCACAAAACAGTTTATTTTTCAATACAATATTGAATATAAATGATTAAATAAGCAGTAGAGTTTCATAGGTTTGGAAAAATTGTCCTCTGTCTTTATTTGTAGTTCAGCGCTCCGAGACTTTTGATTCATACGCTGCAAATCCTGACTGAATCCTGAGTTTGATGAATCAGTGAGAGAGGCAGATGTAAAAACACAAACACAGAAATCTCTCATGCAGAAGAACCAAAACTGTGAGTGTTCATGTGGGATGCCGTTACTCACATAAAAAGCTGATGGAGGGAAAATATGTTTTTAGGGTCTTTAAATAGGTCTCTCGCAGACGCAGAAGGAAACAGAAGTCTGAATGCTGAACAGTGTGGAGGCACTGGAGGCATTTCTCCACTCACTTCATACTTTATGAATGTATTGCACATGACGCAGGTGATTAAGAGATACGTTAAGATAATCTACAGAAATGTATAAAGGTATGGATTAAAACAATACACCACAAAACGCAGTGGTGGCAAACACAAACAGTACTGACTGCTTTGAGCAGCTAATGCTGTAGACTGAATCCATTTCACTCTTTACATCAGATTTAATTATACACTGAGTAAACTGAAATGATCTGTTTTAAAATGATTCCATTAAAGAGTGTTTTTACTTTTAGAGCACAGTTACTCATTGTGCGGCTCGCGAGCCACATGCGGCTCCTCAACCTATAATTGGCGGCTCGCGGTCCTTGCCTTTGAATGCAATCCACTATTTACCGGCAATGTTGCTTAAACTGCCATCTCGTGGTTGTAAGTTGTAATACATTTCACGCAGCTGAATCACGGGAAGCACAAATGAAAGTGGCCATGTGGCATTGTTTACAAAACTTGACCATAACGCACGTTTGCAGGCAGGCGATGTAGGCTCCTCTAGCTAGCGTAAAACACAAAAATGGACCGGTTTTTAATAAAAAAAGAGACACAAACGAGCTCATTAAAGTAAATCAGGTCTTAAATGAAAATGTATTGGCCGTGTTATTTTTTGTGGGATGTCCAATTTATGTGTAGAAATGCACAAAGGTGACTTAGTATGTTGTCGTAAAAGTGGCTCGCCTTTTGATTTTGCACTGCCAATGTGTCTCTTGTGAAAAAAATAGTGAGGATCACTGTTTTAGAGCATGCTCTTGATTGACATTTAAGCTCACAGGTGTGCACCTTTTGTGCTCTTCTTCACTCTTCGAACTGTCCTTGTTGCTTATTGCATCATTAGCTCCTGCCTTCATAAATCGGGCATTAGGTTTGCCCAGACTATTGATTCAAATTAAATGAGATAGGCACAGCACAAAACCTTGCACTGTGGTTCTTGTAAAGTGAAGTATGGTGTGTATTTGTGTTTGTGTGCGTCTGAAGCGTGCCTCATAGAAGACTTGCTTGGCTGGCTGGCTGGTGGGCTCAGCTGGGTTTGTGCTTGGCCATTCACAATGCTACTTCAATGCACAAATCAGCCCAGGGAATGATCTGGACAGAAAGCCTTCAGCAAATTATTACAGATTTGCAATTTAATGGCTTTGGAGGTCTCCCCCAGCCCTGCACAGGTTCCCAATGAGACACAGCCTATTAGTTTGGTCCTTTAATCACAGAACAGGAGATGGGAATCCTGGCCAAACGTATACATGCCCCGTTTCACACGGCGTGGAATGATTTTGTGGGGTTTACAGATAGAGACAGTAAAGTCTGTTTGCACGCACGGGCGTGTGTGAGTGTGTGAGGTTTGCGTAGTTGATAAGCTTTGCTTTCCCTGGAGCAACAGCTGTGCATGTGTGTGTAGAAGAGAAAGAGAGAAAAAGAGAGAGGGAGAGAGAGAAAGAAACAACGTGTTCTTGTACAGATCTTTCATCAATACCGTAAGGACACAGTGGGCAGCAGCAATTAATTTGACATTGGCTTTACCCAAGGCTAATAAAAGTCCACTTTCTAACCCGGATGTTGGAAAACGAGCTTCCAGTGTCATGATTTCATCAAATTTGGTTTATTATATCAGTCAAAATTCAAAAGAAATCTTAATACCAAAGACATTTCAGATGTTTATATAGTAATTATAATTACTGTTTACAGTGGAATTCCCATTTAAAAGGCCAGCCATCAGAAGTACCAGCTGTGTTTCCCGTGATACTCTCCTGGTGCCCTGCTCTGGCCTCGATCTGTTGTTTTTTTAATTATTACACTTTTTATGAATGAATGAGCAAGAGCTAAGCGATGCCTTGGTCAATTACTGATACACAGTACAAGACATTTACACAGGCAGAAACAATGCATTCTAGATAAAGGCATAACTTTTCTGATACTATTTGTTACAGACAAATGGGTTGCTTTTCACGGGGTGCTTAAGTCATTTCCCATAGCTATAGTTGCCCTGATTAATGTGCCACCGATGCGAAATGTAAAAACTATCACTCCAATCTGCCTTTCAATGTCCCAATTTGTCCAAGAGGAAGCCAAGCTCTCTAAATGAGCTGGATAAAAGTGACTGCCAAAGGGGATGAATATATATAATTATCTGTGGCTGGAGCGCCAACAAAGGGACTTTGAAAATCAACTTTGTGCGCCAAAGGCTTCATTAGTCTGACGACAACAAAATGTCCCCTCAACTTGCAGGCGGAAAGACTAGGTATCTGCAAAGCTATAAAGAGCATGCAGTCACACAGCTTCTACAGGCCAGCCGCTGTCTGTTTGGGATTAGGAGCTATTTAATGCACTAATGTTAATATGCTAATGTTAATGTTGTGTTAGTGAACTATTATGTGATTTAAGAAATTGCTGGCTGCTGTTTTGTTGGTCTTGCGCATGGACACATTAGAAAGGATGGATAACTGTGTTTACTTTGCATATGAAAATCCCTGAATGTCTTTCATCCGTCCTTCCTATAGCGACTAGTGGTCCATGTTAGCTTTGCAAAACATCTTAATTGTGTTAAATGGAGGAAAAAGGGGGGAAGATTAAAAGCCATTAATGTGTGTTGTGTGAGGGTATGCTATTCCCGGGACGGTGCTTTTGTTCACTTTGGCAAAGCAGAGGAGAGAGTTTCACCTTGAAACTCAATGCACACCAGAATCATTGTCATTGTGTCTACCTAAAACGCTGCTGTCTCTCGTTCTCGCTGTTTTATACTCTGTCAGACTTGCTTTGCTCGCCTTTGCATTTCTTTTTGTTACTACCTCCCTCCATCCTTCTTACTCTCTTTGTACGTCTCCCTCATTTTCCTTCTGTCTATCTCTCTCGTGCTTTTTTCTTTGTAACCCTGTTTCTCTCCATCGCTCTCTCTCTGTCTGTCTGTCTAAGCGTCAGATAATCTCACTGGGGGAGACTTTAGAGGACTCTCCATCTGTGTATAAATAGCTCTGGATGAATTATTGAGGGACCTGGGGTTGCTAATAATCCCGCAGGACCCATCTGACAATGACACAGAAGATGGAGGGAAAACAATTACGCAGGCTTTCTCCTTCAGAAGAGTGGGAATGGGGGTGGGGGGGACTCAGCGGCCTCTGGGAGCCTCCTCACGGGGCCCAACATCTTGGCTAATAAACCCAATTAAGTCTCCGGAATCAATCGGAGCCCCGGGGGCGTCCTCTCTCTTCCTTCCCCGGACGGTGTGCAACAACAGGAAGTGTAATGATTCATGTTCCCCCTTCTGCATTTGGATCGTCCTCTCATCTCCATCTTGCAGGTTGGCAAGGCGGACGGGACAGGACGGGATGTCCGTCGAGGCGGTATAATAGGACAGGGAGAGGAAAGGAGAGGAGGCAAGAGGAGCACAGAGGAATATTAATGGGAGTGTTTATCCTGTAAGTGTTTTACCAGGGGGATGAGACATGGGACCACTCCCACGACAGAATGAAAGCACTTTGTCTTCTTAGTGAGACGTGATTCATCTGTAGATGGATATTTGAATAATCTGCTTTGCGAAGTCCACGTCTGACTGTTGACACATCTATCTATCTATCTATCTATCTATCTATCTATCTATCTATCTATCTATCTATCTATCTATCTATCTATCTATCTATCTATCAGGATGTAAAACTTTTTTTGCTAATTCTTTACCGTCAGTCTTTTCCAATCCTATCAAGAGACAAAAAAAAGTGTAAACCTGTACAGAACCTGCACCTGCAAACAAACTCTAATCTTTATGAAAGCCAAGTTTGCTACATGGCTTCCACACAGATAGCTGAACTGTCCAATGTGAACTCATTCTGAGATGTTGTGCCCTGATGTACACAAGAACAACGCAAATCACTGAAGACACCTCTCGGTCTTAAACTGCTGCGTAGTCTGGATTTTGGAGGAGAGTTTTACTGTCCAGAGTTCTTTTTTTTTTACATTGTGCCAAGTACAGTGTTCCCGAATAAAACACTGAACTGTTGCCATACGGGCATGGAAATGTTCTGCTATCTGATGCTGGCTGGTTATATTAGTCAGCGTCAATACATTCCCCGAGCTGACCTACCTGCTGCAGACTTTTGGTTCATCTTCGGAGTCATTCCGTATTTAATAATTCATCTCCTGAAAAGCTAAATTTGGGTCTCCCAAACATCTCCTGACAAAATGGCTGAGGTGGTAGGGAAGAGGGGTGAAGCGATTCGTCTGCTGGGATGCTGGGGACAACTCGAGACATCTGATGTGTGCGTTTTGCCATCAGGGGAGCTTTTAACAAGTGTGTACAAGTGAGTGTTCAAACATTTATGTTTCATGTAATGCACTCTGTGTGAGTGTTGTTTAAGGTGTTTTTTTTTTTTTTGCTTTGTAGGATGAGAGCACAACCATCACATGGTATAAGCCCTTTCTATATATGCTTGCGTCCCGACCCTTAAAGACTAGGGGATGAGGGGGTGGAGGGTGAGGGAGGGACTGTGTGAGACTGTGTGTGTATGGCGGGGAGGGGGGGTACACTGTCCTAATGATGCATTTTCTACTCCATTGATTCAGTGACTCTGCTCTCCAGTAAATCCTTCACATGCAACACATTAAAGCCGGCCCTTTTTCCTCCTTCGCCAATCGATTAGCACAGCTTAGAGACGGACACTCTGGGAAGCAGGGCAGAGATGGGACTTGTTATCTTCAGGAACTCTCACTCTCTCACACACACATAAACATACCAAAATTAAATTCCAATTGTTTGTCACAAAAAAAAAAAATGCTATCATCTCTCTGTGGTTGCAATGTAAAGGGAAAAAATAGTGCCAACCTGTAATCTCTCTGTATTTCTTCCTAAAAGTACAGCTGTGCAAGACGCAGATACAGGAGTGTGATGTGCAATCAAGTTCTTTAGTTTAACACGCTTTTATTTTCAGAAACCAGGTAATTTCCATTCCCGCACAAGGTGCCCACACATTTTTGGGACACTCAGAGGTAATTGTTCCAGACCGTTTCTCATTGTCTCACTGAGAAGAAGCATTCAGAAACTCTCGGAGGGCTTTGATTTGGCACGTTGATGAAACAGTCTTGCAGGAATTGCCCAGTTATTGGAATTTATTTCACACCTTCCAGTCAATCAGAAGTAGGTATTCACCCAGAAAATAGACTTTAATTTGATGACCTCAGAAAGTAATTAAATTACAACCGGAGTCACTTTTATTCTTCAAAATGACTAAGTTCTACACATTTGAGAAAAATAAAAGTTGTACATTTGAAGATGTACGGCAGTGCTGTCCCTTTGCGATTCATCCATCTCTTGGCTGTTATCATTGTCTGTCTTTTCTTGCTCTCCGGTTCCCTCAGTGTCACGCTGGTTATGTGTTTCTATATTACAGATTCTTATAGTATCTCTGAACAGAGGACTTAGGGATCTGCATATAGTCGCCTATGGGAGAGCTGAGACTTCTATTACATGCCATTACAAATTAATTCACCTCCTCTTTCATAATACTGCCCCTTAGCTCTGCCTCACTCTGCTGAAATAATATCACACTCAAGACCAGCATTGATTAGTCCCTGAAACTGCTCCTGAATTTTTAAGGCCTGATTTACACAAAGAAAAAAAAAAAAGCCTTATGCGAGTAATTGAAGTTTCTTTCCTCCCCTCTGTTCACACAGGGTACAGTCCTGTTCTCCGAGCTCATTGTGGGCTTGAAAGTGCTTTTTTATTCAATCAGGGTTTACAAGCTGCCAATTAAAGATTTTAAGATGATACGGGAGAAAGTCAGAGTGTTCCTGGAGACCTTGGCTGTGTCCCCTAAAATAGCTTCTATCCCCTGTCTCTTTTGTTCCACTGTGAGTAATGATCTGAAAGGTCAGCAAAGGTGAGGGGGATATGAGCGACTGCCGTGCGCTTTATTGAATTACTATTCCTTGTAGAACCAAAACTGAGGGGGCTTGTCTGGGTCTTTTTTCTTTTCTTTTTTTCTTTGATACTAGATTCAGTTGGAGATTTTTAACTTGGCGAAGTTAGTTTTAATTAATCCAAAAAAAAAAACATTTCAATGGACCCAAGCATCAGAGCTACAAGAACAATTATTCCACAGCCAATAAAGCTGTTAGAAAAATGCAGAGGACACACATCTGTAGAAACGGTGGCTGTATTTTACACTGGAAAATAAAATCTTCTGAACTGAACTAGTGTATTAACCTTTCTCTAACAATGCTATAGCTCTATTGAATGTGCCAGTTACAGCAGTGCAAGGCAAACATGTATCATTCTTGAATGAGAAAATCTTTTAATATGCTCTTATTAGTATTCCTCTTTTGCACTCAGTGATACTCGTTTCCACCGTATGACTAAAGGACCAAGGCTTTATAGGCAATTTCTCTGAACACAATAAGTCAAGAATTTCCGTCTTTACTCTGACCCATTTCGAGGGTGAATTGAAGAGCGTTATCTAAGCCTTAGTACTCACAAAAATCCAGTCAGAACGTTCTTGTCTTAAGGTCAATCTTTTAAAAATGAGGGGGAAAAAAAACATTCTCCTGTTTATTGAGCAAAGGCTGTCCTTGGTCAACCCTTTCAGGCGGGAAGATAAGTGCTAACAGGACCGAGGTAGGGGGAGACGTGGAGATTTCTATTGACTGATTGAAATTGGACAGCCTCAAACAAAGTTTCTTGCCAAAGTTTTTCGAGGCAGAGTTCCAGAGCTATGTGGCGCACAGTTTCAGCTGCGGCTCGGATAAAGCTTTTTAATGCTATTGACTCTTTTTAGGCTCTTACCAAGATGTTCTGAAATATTTAAATGATCACTGGGAGTTTCTACCCGTCTGTGGCTGGGAATAAAAGGGGAGAGAGAGAAAGAGAGGGGGAACTTTTTATGTCAGCCTTTTACAATCCCTGAATTAATAGGCACAAGATAATTAGAGAATTCTGTGCAATAACATCGTCCCTCAAGTTTTCTAGTCTTGGGTGGCATCAGCCGATGCACGCTGGAAAAATTAATTCATGTGTCCAGCAAAGCACTAAATCAGGGGTGCTCTTAATTTCAGCAGGATCTTAATTAGCTATAGAGGAGAATATAAAGACCAGAGTGTCCCCATCCAGTGCCTTAGCTTCTGATGTCACAGAGGTCATGGTCTCTGTACTGTTTTTGTGTTTCTGTGTTTTTTTTAATTGTCCGAGAAGAAGGTTACACGTTGTTACTGCACAGTAACCACACACGATAGAACTAGATGTTTCTAGATGTTTTATCCTTAGATATTTTGCAACATTGCCTGAAAGAGTTCAAATATATATCTATAATCAACATTTTTATGTTAAGAGTCTATGATATGTGCATTATGTGAATGTGGTTATTCACAGTGACAAGCCTAGGAACTCTCCACTCATTGATTTATTGTTAAAACAACACAGGTCATTTAAGTAGCACCAAACAGTCAACGGAACCGGCCGGACCATTTAACTACTCAAGGGCATATGCTGCATTCACAGCTCCTCTGATGGGCTCTTTTCCCTAACTGGCAAATTATTTTGTAACTTTGAATAGTTCACGTGCTTTTTAGTGAGATCAACAGCTACAGACAAAATCTTTAGGGTTGTTGTTTTGTTTTGTTTTTGGCTCTGAGCATTTAAAAAGCACACTGATGTCTGTATCCAGTATTTGAGTGACAACCAAGAGAAAAGGAAATGGATCGGGGGTGTTATGTTAGGCCGTTATGAGCGATGGACATGCAGCTTCCAAGTGACAAATCAAAAGTGACTCCCCCTAAATCCTGGCTACATATAGCAGCTCTTGGGGCCACCCAGCTGTCACTCTAAGCAGCATTACCTTGGTCATTCATTCATTCATTCATTCCTTCATTTATTTTCTGTAACCGCTGGAGGGTCACAGGGGGGCTGGAGCCTATCCCGGCTGTCATTGGGCGAGAGGCGGGCTACACTCTGAACAGGTTGCCAGTCTATCACAGGGCAAAAACCGAGAGACAGACATTACCTTAGTATGAATTATTAAATTTGTTATAATTTAACATGTGAATCACATCTTTATGTTTAAAATGAAAACATCAAAAATCCCCCAAATCTTTTATATCAGGTTGTAAACATAGTTACTTCCCCTGTAAAGTTTAACATGCCCTGTGTCGCCCAGTGACCCTCCAGGGGACAAGCAGTTACAGAAAACAAATGAATGAATGCATAAATGAATAAATGAATGAATGAATGTATAAATGAATATATGAATGAATGAATGAATGAATGAATGAATGAATGAAGTTTAACGTGGAGATCTTTTGCCAGCCAATGACCAAAAGCGGTCATTTAAGGAACTGCAGTTTTTGGAATTTCTGCAACAACTTACTTATACATTATATGAATAAACAACTTCCTAAAGCACTTTCAAATAATAATGAGAATTAGAATAATAATGTTGCTCTGAGCATACTGGACTGTTCTAGTTAGCCAGGATCCTTTCTACGATCCTGTTCCATCATTCACTGTACATGTTGATTCCACCAAACCAAGACTAAGACATTGGTATATCTGAAATATTACAAACAAGAAACTTTTACTTATGTGCTCAACTATCTCCAGTGACAACATACAGCATGAATAAGCAGCCATATTCTCAAATGTATCATTTCTAATATGTGATATGACTTTAAATGCAGAATCACATCTCTCTAAATATCCAAAGATAACAGTTTCCTCAGAGTCGACTCATCAGGCAAAGACATCTCATCACGCCAAGGATTTCCACACTTAACAAGGTCAAAGCTCTACGTGGTCCAACACAGCTGTCATTTAAATAAGGCCTGGTGACAGTTGGTGGATGCCTTTCTTCTCCCCCCACCAGAAAGTTATTCAGCCTCCACCATTCCCTTGCTGCTGTCTTTCATCTTCTCTCATTTCCTTCTCCATATTTCTCTCTTTTTCTGCCTCTCTCTCTCTCGGTGGGTGTGTGTCCCTTTAGGGTGTCTGCAGCAGTTCAGATAAGAAGCCAGTGTAGGACACAGGGGGATGGTGTTCACAGAAGCTAGGTGATCTTATCTAGTCTCTCTCCCTCTCTCACCGAGCATCCCTCACTGTTCTGCTTTTCCTCTCTACTGTTCTCCTCCCCCCTCTTTCTTTTTGCTCCCTTGCCCTTCCTTCTCTCTCCCTCCTCTCCCCTCTCACACACACATTCTCTCAGATCCCTTCTGCACTGCTGTTGATTTGAATTTGAAGTGATGGGAAACCAAATTGGCAGCATTGACAGCAGAAACAAACAGCTTATCTCTCTCTCCTGGGCCAATATGGGTCTTAGTCAGATACCAGAGCCGCTGCCAGCATCTGACTTGTGACAATGATGATAAATTGAATGTTTGTTGACTGTCACTTTTCATGTGTGTGTGTGTGTGTGCGTGTGTGTGCTTTACCATGTTAGGATCCATGCCTCGATATGTATACAGAAGTGTGGACAATAACTAAATACATTTTAATTACCATCATTTTGGTGTACTTAATTTTTTGTGTTATATAGTACAACTTCACTTAGACTTAGATAAACTTTATTGATCCACAAGGAAAGGGAAGTTGTACATAAAAACACTCTTAAGAACCTCAGATAAAAAGAAAAGATTAAATTAAATTAAATAGAAATAAAAAAATAAGTAGAATAAAAGTAAGATAGAATAAAAATAGTATAAGCAAAAATGTACAAATTAGCATATTAGCATATGAACAAATGTACAAGAAACAGAGAAGGAAGAATATAAATTATATATATAGGGTAAGGTGTAAGGTGCAATAGAGTCCATTAACATTAATAACATGGAGTTATCTGTCGCAGAAAGGTGAGTTGTTGTACAGCTGGACTGAGAATGGTATGAAAGTAGTCCAGTGATGCTCCACTGTGGGAGAGGAGCTGAATCAAGTTTGTTGGAGAATGAGCTCCACTGCCCCTCTATAGTCTGGTGTAGTGGATGTGACGGATTGTCCATGATGGAGAGCAGTTTGTCCAGTGTCCTCCTGTCCCTCACTGAGACAAACATCTCCAACTTACTGCCAATCACATGACCAGCCTTTCTGATCAATTTGTCGATCCCACTTATGTCTTGTCCACATTCAGGAGTAGGTGGTTTGTCTGCGACCACTCCACAAAGTCCGCGAGTAATCCACAAATCTAATTTATTTACAGTTATTTCTATATAAACCTAGGCTTTTCTTCCTTCCTTCCTTCCTTCCTTCCTTCCTTGCTTTCTTTCTTTCTTTCTTTCTTTCTTTCTTTCTTTATTTATTATTTATTTATTTATTTATTTTAAAACTGAGTTAACTATTTATACATGCTTTGGGAATAAAATACAAATTGGTGCATTTTATCTTTAAAATATTTATTGTCTCATTATCATTAAATTGCTAGCTACAATTTTGCTGATTACGCATCCAGGTGGCTAGCTAAAAGAAAGCTAGCCTGAACATTAAATATTTCCGAATCTGGGTTTTATATGCAATTAATAATATATAATATTTGCTTAGAATATAAATTGTGGTATCTATGACACAGTTCCTTTTCCCGACAGCATCTAATCAAGAAAGTAAATGTGTGAATACTGTTCTTTGTCAAGAATTTTCAAGTATAGGATGTGGCTCGTCTTTTTACATTCAGGACATGGTGCGGTGGTTGAGGTGGATAGAAGTTGCACAACCTTTGGTTAAACCAATAACACAGCCTTTCCCTGACCATAGTTGTTACTGTCTATACCTAAGCACTTTTTTCATAAACTAGTGTCTGTTGACATGCTGGAGCCTACAGTAGCTTGCAAATGTTGTATTACGTAGAGGCTGTTTACAGTTGTGTGTGTACAACAGAATGGAAGCCACTGGATAAACCTACCCAACTGTAATAAAGAAGTAAATATAATCTCAAAATCAACAACATTCATACATCAAAAAGCTGTAGTATTGGAGTATTTTGCAGTATTGCTCTGTTGTTTACTGCGAAGGATCTAAATACTTCTTCAAGGGTTGCAGTAGGTGTCTGTGCTCCAAAACGTGTGAGTGAGTCGTATGAACCAGAGGCTTGCATGTCTTTCCTATGGGACAGCGCAGGCATGTAGTGTTAACACGACAGGCCCAGAGAGGACGAGGAGCTAGCCAAGCTGTCAGCGGCCAGCTCCCACTTCGCCTAATGAGAGAGAGGCCCGTTAATTAAAAACACCAACAGGCGGAGCTCCCCAGTGTCCCCCCATCAGGACGACCTGGGGTTAAAGACATGGAGCAGAGAGGATGGGAGGCATGCTGCTTCTACATGCCGCTGCCCTCAACAATAAATAGCCCCGGAATTCAAAAAAGAACAAAGAGAAAAACAAATGGGTAGAGCTACACCACGATGGGTGTGCTTCCTTTAAACTGCACTGTGTCTGTGTCTTGGGGGGGGGTCTATGATAATCGTCTAATGCTTAGCCCTTGATGTTCCCAGAACAAACTGTGATTCTTTTGTCTCTTTGTGTTCGTGGCAGCAGGGAACTGTCTGCAAAAATCTTGTAGACGTCTGTAATTCAGGAAAAGACATTTGCCAGAGCTCTTTTTTTTTCTTGCAGCTGTTACATTTATGTCATTCTCTTTGTTTTACAAGATAGACTTTTTAATTGTGTTTAAATATCTGTTTAAATTTGACCAGGGTCCAACCATACACCCGCATGAGCGCAAACTGTGCCACCACAGCCTGTTATGCAATTGTCTTTGTGAGTGTTTTATTCAACTGTCAAACACATGAATCATTAGCCTTGATCCGCAGATTGACAGTTTGTCAGCTTTCTGACAGTGGTGTGCGCCTCTCTGTCAACAGAGGGTGGCGAGGGAACAGCTTACACATTCCCCACGGCTTCGTCTTCTTCCTTGCCTCCTGCGTCTCCATCTTCCTTCCGCCCCCACATGTCAACCCAGGTGCTAACAAAACCAAGGATTGTGGGTAGTCTTGGAACATATGGAGCAGCGAGATGGAGAAATGAAGGGTGGAGGGAGGAGAGGGAAGGGTGGGTGTCGGAGAGAGCGAGAGAGAGGGAGAGAGAGAGAAGCTGTCAGGCTGTCTATCCTTGTCACAGCAGCCAGAAGAGTGCGATGGACGAATGGATAACTGCTATTTTAAACTGCCAGGGAGAAAGCTCGGTCAGATTTGATGCGCTGATGTGGCCATAGTGGCTTCTCCCGCAACAGAATGCACAAATCGTCCCACGTCCCCGCAATTTCTGGTCCCACTTATTTCTCTTTGGCATGCATGTGGTTTCCGTTTGTATAACGAGAAATGTGCAGTTTGTTCTGTGTCTGAAATGCTGTTCACTGTGCCCTGGCACACACACAAACACGGGAGAATTCCCAGCGAGGCCGTGTAGATGGAGTTTCAGAGCTAAGCCTGCAGGCTCCCTCTGTGTGTTCCATGTGTGCATGTGTGTGTGTGTTGTTATCGGCTATTTGCTGATGATTGGTGGAGCCCCCTCCCATAGTTGTCTCTCCTTCTATATCCCCAGTACACATAGCATAATTACTGTATGTCCCTCTCTTTCTCTGTCTTGCTGTATTTCAGGCTGTGCCTTCCTCACCTACTGTGCCAGAGAGTCAGCCCTGAAAGCCCAGAATGCATTGCACGAGCAGAAGACCCTGCCAGGGGTAAGTCATATGAGAGGAATGCCATGACGACCCAGAAGCAAAATCTTACATAAACATATTTTGGATTCAAACTCACACACAGAAACACAGATGCTCCTGTTAACATATAATGACTTATATTTATTTAAAATCAAACGGGAGTCTCTTTCTTCGCCATGTTTGTCGTGTACTGTTTATCACTGGCTGAACAGCAGACATGAGCACAACCCCTCTTTCTCTTAAACGTCCTTCTCCTCATCTGTCTCACTCTTTCTTCACTTTGACAGTCACACACACCCACCACACACACACACACACACACAAACCCATAGGGAGAAACCACACAGCATCACATCATACTATTTATAGTCCTTCCTCCAGTTTGTGTAAATGAGTGTGTGTCTGTGCGCGTGCACGCATATCCACATGTGTGGGCAAGTGTGTGTGAGAGATGAGAAAAGGGTAGAAGTAGGCTTTTTCTGCATTTATACGTGCACATTTCCGCGA
Source organism: Planiliza haematocheilus (assembly GCA_005024645.1). Taxonomy (NCBI): domain Eukaryota; kingdom Metazoa; phylum Chordata; class Actinopteri; order Mugiliformes; family Mugilidae; genus Planiliza; species Planiliza haematocheilus. Next base: position 3,351,448 of record SRSE01001409.1, on the reverse strand, counting down.
GCGTGCATCATGAATGGATATCACGACAGCGCATCTTTACGACAGATGTTCACATGCTGTGGCTGTTGCCACTCACATGTACAATGCAACGTGCGCTCGCCTGAATGCTCAGCTCCTTTTCATGCATGATAGAAGGAGGGAGTTTTGACACTCTCATAAAGAAGACACAGATATTCAGTTGTTAGCAGTGCATGTGAGTCTGACGGATTGTCTTCTATGTGAGCGTATTCTTTAGTGTATACATGATTTTGTGATTACATATTTGTGCGTGTGTGTTTCTCTGTCACACGTTTTGACTTGTGTGTGCATGCACCTGAGCACGCACATGGATGTAGCGCGTGTGTGTGTTAGGAAGTTTTGATGCGTTTCTGTCAGGCCTGGCTCGGTTTGCTCTGTTCGTTTTTAATGACGCCTCCAGGGAAGCTGACAGTCGCCGTGTTGAGCGCGCAGCCTTTGATGTGAGTGATTATGACATCACAGACGTGCAGTCGAGAAGAGCGGAGGAGTGGGGATCCGTGCTCTCAGTTTTTTTTTTCCTCTTCCCAGTGGCATATTATTCAGAAAGAAAGAGGGAGGGACAGACAGAGATGCAGAGAGAGAGGAGGAGAGATTAAATATTTGGCCAAAACCAGAATGCGATTTTATGTTCACACAAAGTGTGATGTCGATTGATGTTTTTGCCTTTGTTGCTATTGTCTGACACAGACCAGAATATATGGGCTCAAAAACATTGTCAAGGATTCCCCCTTTTACAAGTTTGAAGGGGCAGCGTTTGCATTTGGCTTTACATGCCACACAATATGAATCAAGAGCCACTTGTAATCAGTCACTTGTAATCAACAATGTCGTACAAGGAAATGTTAATCAGCAGTGTCTTTGCCAGCGGAGGACAGTCTCGGGTTTGCATTTGATAGATGGTGAGCGTTAAGTAAACAAAAGTAATGCCACAGGACAGACCTAGATGCTTAACAAACCCTGAAGCAGAGCATTCGGAGAGGCAGACCAGGAGACTGCCTTTTGTTGCTGGTGGAGGTAAAGCCAGCAAAACAGAATAAATGAGTTCATTAGGAGCAGAGCGAGGACTTGGCCCTGGGAAAGGCAGTGGGACGTTTTATGGTGCACGACTACACCCTCTTCCCTTCGTTCCATTTGGGAGTTGTTGTTTTTTTCACCTGCCTTCTTTTCTCTCTTCCTCCATCCTCTATCAATCCCCCACTCATGGGCCAACACAACCAAAACCCTGAAAATGAAATCCCCCTTTTTCCCTGTTAAAGCCTCTTTCCCCTTCACTTCGTGTCCTGATGCGCTTTTTATCGTCAAAGTTGCTCCCCAACCCTTACGTTTAAAAACTTTTCTGCCGTGTTTTTTTTTTTTTTTATGTTTTGTTCAGCTGCCAGGTGAGCCGAGAGAAGAGGGGATTTGACTTCCTAGTGGAAATGCCCTGTAAGCGTGGCTGTAGGCTGTTGGTGTAGCTCAGACAAAGTACTAAGGGCTGCCTTGTGTGAATGTTTGTGTGTGTGTGTGCACACTACTGAGCGGGTGCAGTGTGTCAGGAGAGTTTTTTGGTAAACAAGTGACAAGCAAGAATACTGATGTTAAAGTGACACTGACATTGAACCACTCGTGATAGATGACAAACTGTTTTCACATTCCTCATTCCATTAAAGCACTATAAACTGCAGGTGCACAGGATTATGCTGATGGAGGATAAGTTTCTGCTAACATAATTAAATCAACCCTGCTGACAACTGACACAGAAGCCAGTGCTGCTGCTGCTGCTTCATTGTTTGAAGACATTCAAAGTATACAAGAGGTATAGCTGAAAGATAAACCAATGCAGTGAATTGAGAGCAAAGACAGCAGAGGACTCCCTGGTACCATGCATGGATCACTGATGGGCCAACAGGCCATTGAGCCCATTAAGCAAGGAATGACCACAATGTTGTTTTTATTTAAAAAGTGAAATGGCTCAGTAAAAAGTATGGATATACCAATTGTGTTAATTTGCTCCTGATACCAAGCTCAATTCAATATTATGAGATGTTTAATAATATGATTCAGCTCCACAGAGTGTATTTTCCTACAGAGAAGCCTTCAGTGAAACTAGAAATTCAGCAAACCCTTTCTGCTATAAGACCATATAATGTGACCCACAGCGTTTCTTTGATTGCTTAACTATAATGTGACTTATATTTTTTCCTTGTGGAAGTTTCTTTTGTTTGAAATTGGTTCCTACGGGCAATTAAATGAAACAAGAGAATAACTCGAATTTGGAACTTTTGGGGAAATGAGAAATAAGTTATACTTGGTATTTATATATATTTGGATTTCTGCAGTGTGTTCAGTCTGATTGCTGGTGGGTTGTCACAGATTAGGAGCGTCATTGTGTCTATATCAGTCGTTTCTGAGAAAAGAACTCAACAGAAACTCGACAGCAGATACTCATCACGAGCATAAATAAACTAAACAACGTAAATTTTCACTACCCTTCTGCTGTGGGTGGTAGTAACCTTTAGCAGCGGTTAGCATCACATCTTGAAAGGTCATGGGTTCCAACCTGCTGGCCTTTCTAAGCAGAGTTTACATGTTCTCCCTGTGTCTGCTGTATTTCCTCTTACAAAGACTTGCAGCGATCCAAAATTGGACATAGGTTTCCATTTGAATGGGTAGGGTGAACCTATGCAAGATAATTTAGTTGCATTGCCCATTACAATCGGCTCTAGTCATCGTTAAATCCTACTCAACACTATGTATGCTAATTAATGGCAGAACGTAGTGACAAAAAATAATAATCACTCGTAATCACAGGCAATCTAATGCAAGGACACCAGTGAGAAAGTTTAATTTCCTTATTTGAGTTACCCAGTAACTGAACAGATAGAAGATGGAAGGTTTTTTTTTCTTTTGGAGATGGTGATGAGAGACAGAGCTAAAATGGGGCGCGTCCCAAACGCCAGGCCCTGACTGCCATACTTGTGATCCTGCGCTCCAGTTTCAGACTCGTACTACAGCGAGAGGCATTAAAAAGCTCCTCTATTGATTTTGGCAAAAGTCCTCACGAGTGGGAGGATGTGTTTTTGTGCGTGCACGTGTGTGCGTGTGTGTGTGGTTGTGTGCGGTTGTGTGTCTACGTGTGGGTCAACAGGGTGGAGTTGCAGAGCTAGAGCTAGTGTGGCGTGTGCACAAACCGCAGGGTACAAATACCCAACAGCAAATCCTCCTGCACACATAAATACGAACACAAACACGCAAAAAACAGATCCCCTCAACCACAGTGTCAGATGTACAGTACAGGCCACAGCACTACAATATGCCCCAACACAGTGGTGCACAAAGGAGCATGCACTTATTTATGAATACGAAGCACCGCCTACTGAGTCAGAAAGTAATGTATACAAACGCATACAAACAGGTACAAAACCCAGCGCTGATCCTCTCAACACATGTGCTCACACACCTGTAACTGCAACAGAACACTCCACGTAAACACTTTCATTCAACAACATGATACTCACGGAAAGAGAGAGAGAGGGAAAGAAACAGGGAGAAAGTAAAAGAGAGAGGGAGCGGGCGAGAGAGAAATACGGCGTCGATTGACTCTCACTGTAATAGTGAGCCAGATGAGAAAATATAGAACACTGTGAATCAATGCGTCATTTCAGAGTGCTTTCACACACAGACACGCACACACACACAAACGGAGAGGCACATAAACACACAGAGTTTTCAGCCCAGGGGCAAACAAACAACAGAAAAGACAGGAAAGCAAATGAGTAGCAGGAGGGAGGAAAGAGAAAGGGGTGGATAAAGGCAGATTGGAGAGAGTGGGCGGATGGAGGGAGTGGGAGGAGAGCTATAGTTGAGGTGCCTCCATGCCGACTGATTTGTGTCTGTTTCTTTTTTCACCCCCCCTCCGCATTTCTCTCAGTCTAGATAATGCCAGGGCAAGAAATCCATGGCATTGATTGGCTCCTGCGACCCAGTTTCATGGCAGCTTTTTCTCAATAAGTCGCCCTCTTTGGTCGATAGCTGCCAGGCTCCCCAGGTGAAGCGGGTGAAGAGGTGTTTGGTTGGGGGGAGGGGTTGGCGGTGCTCATTTATGATTTGTTTCCCCTAAGCGTGCACAAGTACAGTAGTTCACTCCTTGTGGTAGTTTTAGTTGAGTGGTGCAATGTGCAGGAGGCATAGCTGCACGTCCACATGGATAATGCCACAGACCCTGGAGCTAAAACGTCCCCCTCCCTCTCCCCAGGCCGTCACCTCATCAACTATCCTAATCACCCTTATCCAAAAGAAAACCGTTTGCCACATGACGCGCTCCACTTAATGAATACACGGCCATTGACAGAATCCTGGAGTGATGCACAGGCAAGTTTTACTTAAAGCGACTCTGGCACACAAAATCAATAAGCATATACGCTTCACAAAGACAGAGGCTCAAAGAGCAGCCTATATCACTCTTATATGCCTAACAATAAAAAAAATAAAGAGCAGCATGCATCGGCAGCAGTCTAGGTAACAAAAGAATAAACAGCATCCAGTGCCCAAACCAGAGCAGAGCTTTTAAGCGAGGCAGTGTACAGCCTGAATCTGGCAGGTCATAAGCCTGCAATAAAAACCCTAATGAGTCTCCCCAACAGACAGCAGAGATGCAGCAAGACCGTCTGAAAATAGTGTTTGCACTAAATTCTGAGTTAAACACAGATGCTACAGTTTCTTGACAAAGGCATCATAGTTCATTAATTTTGTAAGAATTTGTTTCTAACAACTCAGAGAGGGACTAAACTCAGTTGGATTAAATACATTATATGGCCCTGTTAATGTTCTTGGCGTTCAGGCACATCTTTATGCTGCAAAATAAAATGACTTTTTGGGCAATAACATGATTCATTTTTTTTATGTGCCGTTTTGGGAAGGGTACATTGTGTCTTTCACCATGTGCCCCTACAAAGTCCAAGCTAAAAAATGTTTTTCTCAGTTTGCTGTGGAAGAACATGACTGGTCTGCACAGGGCTATTGACCTCAATCCCGGCAAACACCTCTGGTATTAACTGAAAAGGTGACTGTCAGCTGGGCCTTATCGCCAAACATCAGTTGCCTTTCTCACTAAAGTTCTTATTGGGAGCAAATCCCTGCAGCCTGTTTCCAAAGCCATGGGGAAAGAGTTGTAGACAGCACTGCAGATTACGGCCCGTGGCTTTAGTTAGATTCATTCATTGATTGATTTGTGTCCTGAACTACACTGAGGCTAGTGTATATGGGCTTACGCTCTCAGTGCTGTATAAATCAGTTCAAGTGGTTGCTGGATGGTCAAGAAACACGCATCTCTCCATTCTCTGTGAAGGCTCACAAGCTCAATAGCTATAAACACCTTCCTTTTCATCTTGGTTGAATGGCATACATACTTTTTAGCATAATGCCCAACAAAACTGAAAAACTAAAAGGTCAGCTTTACATTTTGAATGATTAAGTCCGATCTGGTTGTAGCGCTTGTCCGTCCACACACTTTTGGCCATGTGCAGCAGCTTTGATTAAACCCCTTTGAGGAGTGAAGCATGAATGGTGGTGTAATTGTAACAAAGATCATTACAAGCCTACGCGCCATCTTTTGTCATATAAAGTCTGAATGCTCCCATTATCGCTGGGCTCGGGGCTTGATGTTACAACCTCCCGTTGCCAAGTGGAGTTTGAGCAGATTGTGCGAATGAGAAAAATTCATCTGTCTCGAGGCAGTAGTTCACTATCGTCCAATAAGCCAACTAATTTCAAAAGTGGTGCACGCTACCCACTGGGTCAGTAGATTGATGATCCATATGTGAAATCACACTACTACAACTCTTAAGGCAGTGACCTGGGTTCTGATGTTAATCTCATTTGAAAATGAGTGTTTGAATACTGCCCCACTTAACTATCCTATACTGTCCTAAAAGTCTAGGGTTTATGAAAATGTCTCTGTATAAATGGCATGCATTCTGTATAAATCCTTATTAGAGTTTGAAGTCACACTTATTCTCCCCTTATAAGTAAAATTGCAACAAATTGATGCCTTGGGAAATGTTGCAGAGGACGAAGAAGCCCTCAGCCACGAGTAGTTTTAAAAAGTGTGATGTGCTCTATAAAGAAATGGATTGAACTGTCTGAACGGCTCAAAACACCTCTGGTAAGTGCCATTATTGGGTGATCTCACTGTTTTTATATTTGCACTAAAAGCATGCCCGCACTTCACAGATGCACATGCCATGTTATTTTCAGCATCTCTGTCTATTGCCGACCCAAGCTATTGTCACAGCCTCGAATCAACTTGTCCCTTCCTGGAGTTTGTATTGATCCGCAAAAGCGCAGCCTTGCAGTGCACCGATGAGTGTTCACGCCCAACATCCTGCTCCACCGAGCTTTTACAAGTCTTAATGTCACGACGGGCAGTTTAGGCCTCTTCCATGCGCTCACCATGGTTAAAAAAAGAATTAATTTTCAGGTGCAGTTCATTGGTAAAAGAACAAATTGATTTTTTTTTAAGTCCTCTGTGATGCCCAAGTGCAGAGAAATCAGCCATCCAGTTCTGGGATGTATGACTGGAGCTGTTCTCAAAGCCGTGCACTTACTTACTACCGGCAGTGGCTGTGGCTGTCGCTGGGGAGAGGACTGATGCACGGGCTGCTGCAGCTGAAACCATTCTTCAAAAAAAAACAAAAACAAAAAAAACAACGCTTTAATAGCATCCTAACCAGTGTGCGCCTGACTTCAGCTCTGGCCGTGCGTATAGTTCACAGATTTAAGTATCTCCATAAGCTGGTTGTGATCGTCATTCTGCCATTGTCATAGTTTTACCTCCTGCTGCTGCTGCTGTATTGAGTTCGCCTGACTCCAGCTGCTTTGAAATATCCTGCCAGTTCAGGGCTTTTTTTTCTGTATAGTTCCATGTCACACTGCTATATCTATTTGTCTTTTTCATGCTCTCACGCCCCCGAACACATACAGCGCAGTGTGTATTTCCACAACAGTAAGTGCAGTGCGGTCTGATATTTTTTATTGTAGGACTGTTCAGGTAATTTACCATGCACATTAAATGTTGAAGAACAGAGGAAAGATAACTGGAAACAATAAAAAGCAATAAATCAGTCACACCTACAGTATAATTTATCTATTAAAGTGGTGTTTTATTGATCGTTGGAGAATATTATGGTCCAGACTGTATACCTTTCCTTTCTGTCAAGCGCTGGTGTGGCTGGATGAGTCTGTTCTAGTCTCTCCTGTGGTGCAGAATAGAGCAGGGGCTTTGAAACAGCACATTTTCATTCAAGTATCTTTTTTTTTGTGTGGAGGTTTTACAGCTTTTGCTATACAGCACAAGGCTGACTGTACTCTACATCTCTCTTAGTTCTTTCTGTTAACAAAAGCTTTCAGGTTTTTAATGTAAACCAACTGCTGTTATAAAATTAAAGGTTACAGAGAACAGCTTTAATTTTATTAGAGGCCTCTTAAAGATACTTTATCCAAGCATGATGCTTTATTTAAGCAATGACTTATCACTTGCTTTCCAAAATGACTTTATAGAATTTCAGGGTAAAGCCGTTCAAGCTTTTAAAAATTTATGTTAAAGTTACTTTCTAGGCGCAATGTTGCATCTTTGGTAGCAGTATTTTAAAGTGCTACATTGGTATTGAGCTAGATAACAAATAAATTATTTCACAATGACTGCGGAGAATAAGAATCACAGGCCCAGTTTGAACAAGGCTTTCTATAATGAGAACAACCGAAAGAAAAATGACTGTGTCAGTTCAAAGCAAAGGGCAATTATCATGCAATGCTTACGCTGTTGTTGTCTCTGTCTTCTTTCATCACAACACTGATGGCAGAAACTGTTCAAGGAATGTATGGCTGATTACAGAAGACCTAACAATGTAGCAAGGTGGGAATATAGAGAGAGTGATTAGAAAACACTGAGACGGTGTAGAAGTAGAAACACTATATTGATTTGTTACTGGCATTGACTACACTACTGAACGTTTTTAAAACCAGGACCCAGTGGTGAGCTGTGCTGCAATATTAATGTTGTTTTTTTACTTATAAAAGTTCCTATAAAGCACAAACTAACCCCCCAGTTTCACAAAGCGGCTTTACTCTCCAGTAAGTATTATTCTCTTGCTCAGTGGTAAAGAATATACAGAATCCATTTTATTCTGTGACCTTCACCGTAGCCATTGGAATGCATAATATAGCAATTTCAGTTTCTTAGTCCGGCCCGTATCGTATGTTATATTCGACAGAGTGAGAAGTGGCGCTTGGAAATCTTATTCCCGACCCTGCCGAAGCAGCTGGTGAGCCGGTGGCCGGCAGATGTGATAATGACACAACGCTCCAGCTGAGGCGGGATAGCCACAACTCAGGCAGCTTTTAATAATTGATGGCAGCCAAGGCCCCGGATTGGCCAGTGATTGCATTACAGGTCACTTCTCAATAGCAATTTGTGAAAGTTGTGGTGATGTGTGCCCGGTGGCGATCAATAGGCACTGTCCAGAGAGGCAGACCCCACTCCTACACCCCGTTCTTATGCTTTCTGTCTTTCAATGATGGCAAGATGTCTGGTGGAAATATTTGTTTTCAGTGCAGCAGCATAAACATGAACATATTAACCACTTCACCACTTGTTTTTTGTCAAACTTGCATTATACTACTTCCGTGTCATTTCTTTTTCATCATAGGGTATGCAGCCAATAAAATCAGCTGTGTTTTCAGTTAATTTGATAATCAAAGGAATTTTTGTATGAGTCTTTTTCTGTTTGATAGTGGGAGATGCGGAAACTTTTTGGGGTGAAGGTGAGTTCTTTTGTAACTCTGTGTGAAGAGCAGCAGTGGCTGTAGTCATGAGTGGTAGCTGCTTTCAGGTGCACAGCGGGGCAGCATGCATGCAGCACAAAAGCACACAAGGACAGCATTACTTAATCCATGTTTTCTGGACACACTGTGTGTGCGCAGCCTCTGTTTCAAGTGTTTCCTCTGTGTGCTGCCTGCACTAGCGTGGTACGCTCAAGCTTGAACCATACACTGGATGTCTTAGCCAGCAGTCTCTTGTGAGTTATATGCTTTGTGCAAGTGCAGTATTTAATCACTGGAGTGCTCCTTGAAAATTACAATGTATGGCATATGTAGCTGAAAGAGAACTCAGTGAAAGGCAGCCTCAAGTTCGCAAGGTTAAAACAGCACAAGAGCTCAAATTCCTCATCACAATGCACAGAGCGCTTTACTTTCCCCCTGTGGTGCAGGCTGTGAGCCCGGTGCCCCTCTGGCTCTCTGGCTGCACTCATTCTTATGGAAGTTATTTACTGTTCTAGCCTCTCTTTCTTTCTTTCTTTCTTTTTTTTTACTTGCTGCCATTGTTGATGTTTCCCCCGCTTTGGCGTGCAAACTATCACTGTGTCATTTCGCTGCATCTGGTGTTCATTCTTTTTCTCTCTCCGTATCTTTCTCTCTCTCTGTGGCGTGGAGAAGGGGAGAGGAGAGGAGAGTGGAGGAGACAGTAGATTTTGCATGCTCTAAATACAGTCCCTACGTGTGTGGGGTGCTGTCATCAAAGGCGAGAAGGGACAGGGGACGATTCAGTTCTTTTTTTTTTTAAATGTGTGCTCGCGTGTGTGTGCGTGCAGCTGTTTGTGTAAGCGACTAAGTGTAGCATTAATTCTGGCAAACATCGAAGATGCTCCCTCATCCATCTCTCTGTCTTTCCTCTCCCTCCTTCTGTCACTCTCTCTAATGCTCATTTTAGCATCATTTTGTCCGCATTGCCTTTTTTTTGTTGTTTTTGTCGCTGTGCTCTGCCTTTGCTTGCCTGTCTGTTGTGGTGTGGCTCACCTCTCTTGCATGTGCTTGGCGGGGTGTGACAGCATTGAGAAGTCACCAAAGAGGTAAATGATGATAGGCCATCCATCATGCTTTATGGACTCTGTATGGTGCTGCTGTGGAGAGTGGCTGCACTGTGCAGTAACTCAGAACACTCTGTCCCTCCATATAACCTGGCAGGGGCTCTCGCCTCTGCTGGGTGAGTGTTTATGTGTGTGAGACGCACAGGAAGAGTTGGTCTGACTCACCCACTTAAGTGTTTCTCTGTGTGTGTTTGTGAGTCAGTCAGTGCCGATGAGTGAGAGGGGAAACAGAAAGAGTGTTTGTCCACACTGCCAGACTACGGGCAATGAGCATTCATTATGGCCTGATATGACACTGCTGGGAGCTTCAACCCCAACCAGCAGACACAACATGTTCTGTGTGTGTGAATATATGAGGGAAAGAGATGCAAGAAAGAGAGGGGAAAAGACTAAAGGGGTTCAGAATATATGCAACCATTGACCCAACCTTTTCTGTTCCCTTCTATATGTTGTTCCAATACATACACAGTACTTAAATGACATACGTATGTTGTCAGACATGTCAATAACTTACTAGCAGCAGGCGTCAGTTATACATGCTTTTCAAATGCAAACAAGTCTGCAGTGTAAAAGAAAACACTTGTTGGCAACTATAATCAATCAGACTTCCGCTGAACCAAGATTTGTCAGTGCACTGTGGTTTTTGTGCAACATGCCCAAACACTCATTTTTGGTTTTGGAAAATTCAAACTGAACAGTGTCTAATTGGTCATAGCTCTCACTGTAACCTCAATGCTCAATAGTCCTCAAATGCTAATGGAGAAAATAAAATAAAAAATTTAAATAAGGCAAATATTCCTGATGCTATGTCATAAAAGAATGACGTGTAAACTCACAAGTGTGTTGATTAAGACTAATCTAACACATTGATCGTAAAATGTCTTTCTACAGTCGTCACAGAGGACATCGCCATCCTTTTTGAATAAACTTTATTAAAATTTACTAGCCTGGCACAGCCAGACTCAATTGTTATCAGAATATGAGCCTGGAGACACACGGTTTGAATGTCATGTGGGGTGAATTTCAACTGAAACATAGAAAAAAAATACTTCACACAACTGGATATTCCTACAGCCAATCTGAGCCGTTTTTTTTGCAAACAAATTCAACTCATCAGTGCGCTGGGTATATAAAGATGTTGGTGTTATAAAGACCGCCAAATGCCCCTCACTTTCCAAGAAAACAACTCACGGCCAGCTTCCCGCTGCGGGAAGTACCAGGCTGCCTTTCAGACTGAGAATTTAAAAAAAAATCTATGACTGCTTTGTCGCTAGCAACATTCAGAGTGAGCTTCACATGATGGCAAGCCAGTTGGCCCTTGGACTGAGTACAGAGAGGTGGCAGGTTCTGGCCACGCATGAAAGCTGATTAAAACGAGACGTGTGTGTTAACACAGGATTAATAAAACAGCGCAGTGTCTGCCCAGATTACAAGGCTAATCCTATGTCATAGCTAATAGACAACAACCTGCAACGACAACTTAACTCTAGAATTTCGCTTCTGACAGTCACTGGTTCATAGGAGGAATACAGCAACCAATACACAATAGTTTGGAATAAATATACAAAGCATCACTCTCTGAAGTGATACTTTGCTCCTGAACATTGTGCCGTCAGACTCCACAAGACCACAGTACCTAACACCTGACCAACCCTTAGTGACTACTGCGTTAAATTGTCATACCACAATATTGCACGTGCAAACTGTATTTGAATACCCACAGACTTTTATTCCATTGCCCGTTCTAATGATATATCCTTTATTTTTGCAGTTTTTTTTCTGATGTGCTGCGTAGGTGCTGCATTTCTTTTAGTTAAAACCCTGTTTTAGTGTCAATTTGAATTCCCCCCACAGTGGAGGTCAATAATGGCACATCTTAATAGGAGTCCTGTTGTAAATGAACAAAAGCAATTTTTAACACGTGTAGCTTGTATGTAAGTGTTCAGACAAAGATACTAAAGATATTTACACTGCAGCCACTGTACTAGTTGCGTCATCAATGATCTTTACGTCCTTCTCACTGTCTTACAGTCTGTCCCGGATCGTTTACCCTTTCTATTGTCTCTCCATCCTTCTCATCCTTCCTCCTCTTAAACTCTTTCACACTTTTCTTTTGTCACCTTTCCACGTGGAAGAACAATTGCTCAGAGTTCCCTCTCTGTCTCTGTCTCTCTCTCTCTGCCCTCCTCTCCCGCTCTTCCTCTCCTCTCTACCACTCTTAGATCCAGGGGGAATCACACTGTCTGAACCAAATGTGCCACAAACTTGTCAGATGATGTTTGTTTTCCACCCCCTTGCCGTACCTCTTTTTCAGCACGCCTGTGTGTTTTAAGGCTGTCTACGTATTTGACAAAGTGCTGTGACACGCGCTGCACTCGCACGTCAACAGACTGAAAATGTGCAGCGTCATTAATGAAATGGGATTCTGCAGGGGGGGTGGAGAGCAGCGGCCAGATAGTCACAAGGTTTGTGTGATAATAAGGTTTGTATGTTCCGACAGCTTGTTAGCATGTTTGCAAGGACTGTAAGTAAACAACCTTTCCACTGGGGATCAGAAAAAACTTTGAATAAAAGAGGATATTTTGCTGCACAGGGACTAAAAAGCTGTGAGCTTGCCACATAATAAAAAGAACCTAAGAAATTGCAGCTCAAGCTTCGTTTGCCGGTGGATATTATTTGCCTGCTGAATAACTGGTACTTATTAGAGAGTGGCTTCAACGCAGATTGGTGATGTCACTTAGCTTGGTAATTGTCACTCCCAGCGACCTGATTCCTGGAGACTTAATGGAAGTCAGAAGGGTTAGATGTGAATTAGCAAAACTAGAACTGACTGGAACATCTGGCTCTGTTATTCTGAACCCTCAATGTAGCTATGTTAGCAAGTTCAGAGTTTTGGTTTTATGTTTTAATATTTTCGGGGTTCCCCATGGCTCAGTTGTGGGTCCAGCTTTCTTCTCCGTTTACGTGCACTCTCTCTTCACTATTATGAGTAGACATAGTATTTGTTTTTGTTTCTATGCAAGATCTACTTAAGCTATGACCATGCACATAGTAAGTGGTCAAAGATTGATATTTTTATCTTCTATGCACCTTGGAAGTTGGTGAAGTTGGGCCAGAAAAACAGCACTGTGCAAATAGCGAGGTGTTGAGCTGCTAAATTACCTTCAGGATCTGCTATAAGAGGATTTCACACATTTTCCTGCAGCTAATGAGACAGAGATTTTCATAGGCAAATGCTGAAATATCAAATAGTCAGAAACATGGTAACTGTTATTCATGCAGCCTAACCAGTTGGTCTGGTAATACCTTTCTATCATCATCTCTGCCTCCGGCTCTCTGTGGCCAGGACTTTGACGCAGGTTAAGAAAAATGACGGCCTTGCACCGATCCTAGCCTCATTATACTGCCTTCAGAATTGATTTCGAATTATAGTTGATTACTTACAAAGCTCTGACAGGTCTCGCCCCAAGTTATTTATCAGCTGTTTTATTGCTCTATGTCCCTTCCAGCTCTTTGAGCTCCTCATACGTGCTGTTCCTAAAGTGCAAACTGATAAACATACAGTATGTGATACAGCCTTTGCCGTCAGAGCTTTTAGGGTTTGAAATGAGATTAGCGATTCAAACTCAGTCTCATCATTTCAATCGCCTTTACAGACAAACCGTTTTAGAAATTGTTTTATTTATGGTCTTTTTAATATAATATCTTTTGCTTTTTGTTCTCTTTCATTCTTTCATTCAGTCATTTTATTGTAAATAATCCTTTGACTTTATTTTGAAAGTAACAACTTATAATCATTTTTAATGTATGTTAGAGTATGTTCATATCATTGATCAATGGGAAGAAGGACAGAAAGAGAGAAATAAGAGCATGGCAAAAGAGGATGAGCCTGCCAAGAAGCATTGTAACTTACCTCTGGCAACCCCACATTGTAAGTACACCTCTAAAACTCATCCCAAACTTTGGCAAGACACGGCACCTGCACCAGCATCCTTTATGAATGTCACACCCCGTGAGAGGAAAATGATTACGTTGCAAAGAAGACAGGGGGCGGAACAGGAGGGGGTGGGAGAAAGAGAGGGAAGAAAAATCACTTTGATGGATTATGCCTCTCTTGGGACAACCTTGTAACGTTTCTGGACAGGAGTCTAACTCGCCCCAGATCCTCCGTTACAAGCGGTGATTCTCCTTTTTTCTTCCATCTCCTTTTGTCATCCCAGACGTGCACTGGCTGTGACAACGGTGCCAGCGGTGATACCTAATGATACCGCTTGCAGGAACTAATTACTACCAGTGATTAAGAGAGGAGACGTGGCTTCTACCACACATGCTGCCTTTGCGTGGGGGAGCGTTTTAATTGCCTTTGCCAAATAAATGATGGCCAAAGATGCATGGACCCAGGCTTCTTAATGGAGTCTTAGTGCTTGGTGGCAAAAGAGCGAATACTTCAGGGCCCTTGGCACTCCCTGCACACAGATGGTGCCGCCTGTTCACAACCAGCGCCTGTTGTTGATCAGTGCGTTAAGGGCACCTGCAAAATTAAACAGACAAATGAATTCCCCACCGGCTGCAAAACAGAATATTAGCATTGCATGAAAGATGGCTAATCTGGCGCATGCATTAACTGCCTTTATCACCAAAGGGCAGTGCATTTCAGTGTGTAGTCAGAGGTTTTGGTTTGTAAAGATGCTAAAGGAAGCACAGATAAGGATGTTGTAGCAGTGTAATCTCCGCTGGATGTTTGAGACGTGGCGTTTGTGCACATTTGTTAGCCCTTAAGCACATCTAGACCTAATTAACAATCATGTTCCACAGTAAGGTTGTCTTTGGCATGGATCCAGTCCAGGCAGTAATTCATTTACAGAACAGTAACGCATCTTCCCGGCTAGTAAAGGACTTAAAAGTTTGACATGACTCTTGCAGCAGGAGCACTTAGTGGTATAAGGCGGTGTATTTTTTCTCCTTTAATGGCTACTGTGAATAGCTTCGACTGTGCAGTACTAATTAAAATGTCTGCTACTTCACCTCAGTATGTTTTTAAATTCGAATCTCGGCGATGTTTATCTTTTCATCGATTTCAGGGACACTTCGGTATTGAAGGCAATGGTATGCTTGGATTTCCCAGTGTCCCTTTTGCAAGTGTTCAACCTCTCTGAGTGGACTGACAGCATCCCCCTTAATCCCAAACAAGCTAGCATGATATAGACTACTAACAATAGTGAGAGAAAGTACAGAGACACAGTAATATCTACTCTACATTAACACATCAAACATGATGGCATAATAACTGTGTTTCACTGATGCAGAAAGGCTACAGTTGCTTTAACCAATAACCACTAATAACATCATGTTAACTTAAGGCATCTGCTGCTTAGTAAAGCTGCCAGTGGACCTAGTGTGCGTTGGCACTTAGCAATGTATCTAAATAAATGCATCTCAAGCCAGGCACTCGTCCAAAATAATAATATAATCAATGTGAGGCTGCTGCTTATAAATGACAGTCCAAGAGGAAAATGTCTGCAACATTCACTTTCCAACCCAACTTTTTTCCTCTTGAAAAGCCAATACTGATGCGAACAAACACAGCTGATTTTACTTTGAAGCCCCTCCAAGCAAATAATGTTTCCCTACATTTTTTTTTTTACCAGGGAACATCAACCCAGTTGGGACTGGCACTTATTTCACAATTAGTTGTAGTCTAGAGCTATAGCTGTGCATTAAAGAAAAAAAGAAGAAAACTCTGTTTGAGCTATTTTAAGAAAGGATGGATAACATAGATCATTCACAGATGCATTTTCTTCACGGCTGTCTCTGCCTAAATATGCCCTGTAAGCAAATGAGATTTGTTTTCCTAATTAAATATCCTCATCTCCTTTCCTATAATCAGTCACATCTGGTAGATGGACGTCAGAGCGTTTTACTGCTTTTTTTGCTCTTCACATTTTATTCTTATATCCAAAACTGTCTCTGGATTTCCCAGCAGAACTTCAACACACAATTCCTTTTGTTGTAAGTTGTGTGCAGACATTGGCGCTGGTGAATCAATAGCAATTTAACAGGGAGTTATAGCTGGATATGTGCATATACTGGCCAATGTGAGCACAGTATGAATTTGGTGTTTACTCAATGAGTGCTGAGTCAACAATAATGACACAGCATTTCTTTTCTTTTTTTCCCTCTCCCTCACTTTCTCGCTCCCTCTCTCTTTGGGATTTCTGTGTTATTTTTCTTCCCTTGATCTCATTACATCATGACTTAAGGGCTGTATTCATTAAAATTTGAAAAGTACAATGCACTCCAAAGTCACTTGCGGCGGATAACGCAGACCTTGCTAGTCTGCCTGAGACCGCTCGCTGTCTTCATCAGCGCTGCCTTCACTCCGTCAAGTCTTTTTGTTTTGCTGTGCCGTGGAAGTGTGGAGTTTCTTTCATTTGCTCCGCCGCTCCGTCTCCAATGAGGCGGACCACTGAGAAAATCTGCTCGTAGGAGCCCAGATGTTGAGACTGGCAGTTTACTCTCGACGACAATGCTCCTGTTCTTTAATTAAACTTTTGTAAAGTTGTTTTCATTTCCCTCTGTGTGAGCTGTAATGACAGCTTTTTTTATGTGGGAGTAAATGTTCTGGCTCTTTGTTGTCCTCCGCATTTTTGTACCTTGGGTCTTGGCAAAAAAAAAAAAAAAACAGAACTAGACTAATCTAGAGTGGAGGGTTTTCGAAGATAAACTTACGTAACGTGGCCCTCGGAGCAAAAAGTTGGTAAATAAGCCTCTTTAGCGAGATTGAGTTAGAGTATCTGACTGTGTGCAGTGTGATGATTTCATACATTACATTCTTATTTTCCAGCTTTGCCTAATCTTTTACATTTTGCCCTGATTTTCTAAATCTTTGCAAACTATATGGCAACATGTTTATATAATTATAAGACTATGATTTCTTTTTTTTATTATTTATGAAATAATTTTCTGAATGCACGAAAATATCAGATTTCGCTTTCTTTCACTCCTACTCTGGTGGTCATAACATAGGAATGCTGTATGTCTTAATAAGTATTAACAAACGCCTGGCAACGGATGCTCACCTAATTAAATTCAGCGACTATATTTGACCTATATGTGTTTTTTTTCTCTCACTCTCTCTCTCGATTCCTCTTTGGGAACATTTCAGTCCAATTACGTGGGATAAACTGTCAGCGTTTGGATAACAGATAGACACACATGTATCTAGTTCTTAATCATTAGATGTCATCTTTGTGCAACAGAAAATGCGTGCGGTGATGAATTATTGATGTGATCCTGGAGATAACAGTTGCGCTCTAATTGCATGTCATCATTACCAGGTTGAAACCGGTCTCCATGTCCCCTTAATGTGATTACACATTCATAATTGTGCTGTTATTAGCCTAGTTTATTATTCACAACAGTAAAGCCCACTAATTGGCATGGGCCTACAGCATGTTGTCGCTTACTTTCTATAAAAAGGTGTGTTTTAGCTTTATATTTTAGTTTATTTATTTTTTTTTACTGGTGGTATGGCTGCAGTTTTGCTGTATCCCGTGGGATCAGAAGACTTAAATACACACCGTGGAAGAAATGGAATTTGAATGAATCCGATAAGCAGTGGTGCAGATTTTTTGACCTACTGTCATTGGGATGTTTAGTCAGGTGGATGGTCTGTTGCTTCAGGCCATGACAAAGTTAACTTGAAAAGTAACTGCAGTAATTCTGTTCATTTTCCCAGTGGATATTCACGCTCCTCAGATGGTGAATTAGCATTAGACTCAAAATGCCGCTCGGGCACGACAACAGTATCAAAATTTGCTCAGTATTATTCGACACATTATACACGGGGAACGTATTGACATGCATCAGAGCTGATGTTTGCACAAGAGTAGGGATATCTTTTTTTTCTGTATGATCCTGCAAGAGGAATAACTGCATCAGAGCACAGCGCACCGAGAAGAAGTCTAGTGATGTTATCGTACAGACCTGATACAGAGGAGGTTAGGGTCAACAAAACATTAACCTTTAAAATGGGAACTAAATGGACACCAGCATTTAGTTCTCATTTTATTTTTATTTTTTTACTCATGACCTCACGACCAAGATCATTCCTAACAACCTTTAATCATGTCTGTATTTTTATCACCATGACGACAGAGCGCCCTTTACCTTCACAAAGCATTAATTCTACAAGAAGCCATGATGTTTCCCTAACCTTAACAAAGTAGCATTTTAGCTCAAACCATGATCCCTAAACCTCAACAAAACCATAGGTTGTCACATTACAAAACAGGTTGAATTTTTAACCCCGTGTCAAGACACATCAGATCAGAATGTGGAAACAAACGCGTTGAATAAAAGTGCTTCATAACGTTATGCGTGTTGCTCTTTAGAGTAGCGATCTTAACTGCCTCTATGACGCTAGCAACACTTCAAATTACGTTCATGTTTTCTTCACACATGTTGGGAAATGAGAACGCAGACACATTATTTCTAGCCACCATTTTCACTCCTTCTGTATCGCTGGAGCTGGTACTCCTCCGTCTCCTGAGAGCCACTTTGCTATTATTTTCATATATTATAGTAATCCCATTCCCCTCGCTCCTCACCAGTCTTTAATTCCTTTTTGTCTCCATCAGACCTCATTTGTTTTTTTTCTCCTGGAGATGTCCTCATCTTCTGCTCGGCTCTCTTACCTCACTTCGAACCCCCTCCAGCTCTCCCTTCTATCTACATCTCCCTCTCTCACTCTCTCTCTCTGGCTCTCTAACCACCCACCCGTCCACCCTCCCCGCCGTATCTCCCCACCTTTCCCCTCACTGTCCCCGCCTCCCCCTCTCTCACACTCCGTCACCAGCTTCTTATCTGGCTCTCTCTCCGCATTTGCATCACCCTCACTTTTCCCTCTCCCTTCCCCAACTCGGTGCCAGCATGAACTCACTCTCTCTCTCTCTCTCTCTCTCTCTCTCTCCTCCTGTCTTTCTCTTCCTCCTCTCCGTGTGGGTCTCTCTCACTCTCTCTCCCTCTCTCTCTCTGCGTCCCTCTGAGGCATGTTTAATTAAGCGTAGGGCTATGTGTCAGAGACAGAGGGAGAGAACTAATGCTATCTGGAGCACCAGGCTAGACTAGGCAGGGTCTCCCTCCTATTCTCCTCCTATTTTGTCTTCTCCTCCTCCCCTTCTCCCTTTGGCCTGGGCCAACCGTAATTACCCTGCTCATTAGCAGAGGGAAGAGGTAGGGGGGTGAGGGGGAGCCAACAGGGGAGTGAGGGAGGATAAGAGGAGAGGAACAAAGGAGCAGGGGAGGACAGGTGAGAAGGTAAGTGCAACACCTACGATTGTCCTTTAGGGCATTGCATGTGAAGGAATGAACAACCAGGGGATCATCAAAGATGATAGAAGATCCAGATTTTGGGCACTTTTTGGATTATTTAGTTGCCTAATTAGATTGGGAATGAGCATCACCTTTAGAAGTAGAAAAAAAAAAGTCAAACTAGGCAGGAGTAGAGCTCTTTTACAGCGCTTACATATACTTTTCTACGTGTTCATATACGTGATTTGCCTCCAGCATGTCACATGCTCCTTTGAAGCTTTGGTTGTGTGCATCCTCTGAAGTTAATGTTACATGTCCATGATAATCTAGTATTAGGTCGAGTGTTGCCATGTTCAGTCATGTTAACACTGCTCACAACAGTGAGCCCACTAACCGGTGTCACGTCTGTGCTAGCATGCGTTGCACAGGCTCCTGTTAATCGATGCCCTGATTCAGTGCCCCATTCAACAGTGCATCCACAAACTGAGATGAAATTGGCACCTGCTCTTGCGCTCGTTGTTACCGACACCTTTTTGGAAAAAAGTCCAACAACTTACATAGCTCCAATGCAAATTTACCAACAAGTCAACAAAGACATTTTTGGAACTAGATATCCCCGTCACTATTTCTAGTCGCAGTAATCTATGCTTTCTAAAAACACCTGCACCGTGCAAATTCTGCCTTGCTTTAATCTCTCAGGTACTCACATCGGAGCATGCTCTGAGAATAGAACATTGCGAATCTTTCTCATAATGAAATATGTAGAGAAAAGTAGGGAAACTTCCATGTCATATTATGCTGAATATCCGTGTGCCTTGCCAAATCTACATGTGTTACAGTCCCGGCTGGTGTCAGGTGTGTTGATGCACAGACCATACGAGCTTAGCCTCCTATTTGTCCAGGCAAGGTTCCAAGAGAGCAGGTTCATCAGGCCCACATGTTGGGAGCTCTTTGGCTGCTTGGCCTCCTGTGTGCAGATTGGCTTGGATTACAGGATTTCTTTTCTCCTTGACTTTTAGTGAAATGAGCACAGGCTTTAGAATTGTATTGTTCAGCTGTGTGTGTTTTTTTTTTTAAAAAACACGTCTTCACATAGGAGAACTCAAAGTTTCCCATTTGTCAGGAGATTACGTACCCTGATTCGTTTCCATTTGTCATTGAGGGACCATAACTGTAAAAATAAATGTCAGATTTAAAATATAATATGTCAAAATGTGTTCAAAGTAAACTGAGCATAACTCTGCCTGCCCGAGCCTTGTAATGTTCTTCTGTTTTATCTGGCGGGGAAAAGAACACTGTTCCTCTTTTCCTCTGCTTCCCTTTCTTCCTTTATTTCTCATTTATTACCATGCATGTATCATCTTATGTCAGCCCCAGCTGTCTGTGCAACTTCCTCTCTGCTTTTCACTCTCTCTCTCCTGAGTACTTCCCTCCGCTTTGCCTTTGTCTCCCCTCGCTCTACCCTATGCACTTTTCATACTCCTTATTAAAATCCCCCAGTTCAAATGAATCTCACAATAACAGCAAGAAACATTCAGCTATTGTCAGTGCTCAGTCCTCTGCAGAGGCGAGGCAGTTTATTTTATTTCTCCTGTTGTGCACAACATTTTTCTCTCTTAGAAGTTACACTTTAGTTGACCTCTTTGATGTGAAAGATTTTCTTTTTTTCAGGAACACGGCTTTGCTTTTAAAGAAATCTTGCCGATATCCAAGGAAATTAACTTTTCTCCCTCGGTTGCAGCAGTTACTAAAATGTGACTGGTCACTAATTTAGCCTGTATTTTTTTGGGACGTATGACAGCCAACAAAAGCGTTAACAAAAACGCTTCAATCCAAACTCATGGGTTGAGCATTCATTTTTATTTATTTATTTATTTATTTATTTTTTTTGTAGAAATGATGCGCCGCAAGAAAGTACAGTCTACTTAAACATGCAATCAAAATTAATACCACTTCACTTCACTTCATATCTGCTCTGTGATTACATGGTCAGAGATTGTATTGATTTACTGTCCCAGTCCACAAAGTACATCCATCTAAATACTGGATCAGTACATGTTGCTCTGGAGAAACCTCCTCAACAACAACAACAGACCAGGACACAGAGCACTGCGTACCCTCTCAAAGTCCTCTACAGGTAGTGGGGGAAAAAAAACTATCTAGACCTTGCTGGACATGGCAAGGCAGGATTACTAAGCAGGCACAGCAGGCAGCCGCCACAGGACAGCAAAAACCTCAGGTAGCTGTCAGTTAGCTGCACGTAGCTTGATAGGAATTTGCAGTTCAAAGGTACGGTATTGACTACAGGGGGACTTGCAAATACTGTGGACTTGTGACCTGACTTGAGCCTTGGATCAAACTGTTAGTGTCTCCCAAACTTATTTTTTAATGGCTTTCCTTTTAGTTAACATTATGCCCAAACTGTGTGTAATAAATACCACTGGTACAGCAGTTGATCAGATGTGGCTGGTCCACAGAAATCTGGGCAAAAAAGTAAAAATAAAAAGATTTTCATTGTCAATAAAGACATTAAGACAACTACTACCATGGTCCCACGCTATGTCTACGGACTAGACGGTTAGCAGTCCAATCACTGTTACATAGGCCACATGCCAATGTGTCTGTGAGTCATAGGGGCTGTAAAGCTCTTCAAGTGCCAATAGGTAGAAAAACTCTACATGAATATAAGAGCATTTACCTTCATGATATCCTTTGATTGAGACAGCCTTCTTTATGTACAGTGCTGGTTAATAGTATTTGCACCGCGCAATGACTCGAAACATCAGCGGATTTTCACACGAGTCCTCAAAGCAGAGAACCCCATTAAACAAAATGACAAAGAAATATTATAGTTGTATTTGTTTAAGACACCGCTGTGCACTGTCGGTAACACTGGGAGGGTACATATGCGCACAATTCATAAAGGTCTGAATAACATGCTCCTGGGAGCTATGCTCTTTTCTGCTGTGTGAATATGAAAATAGCTTTGCTGGGTAATGTGCTGGACAAATAACACACAGAGGACAGAGTGCTTCCCATATCTGATGAGCCATCCAGATGTAACCGTGCGTTCAGCTTAGCTTTACGAT
The DNA here is from genome assembly GCA_005024645.1 of Planiliza haematocheilus. Taxonomy (NCBI): domain Eukaryota; kingdom Metazoa; phylum Chordata; class Actinopteri; order Mugiliformes; family Mugilidae; genus Planiliza; species Planiliza haematocheilus. The sequence continues at coordinate 3,329,127 of SRSE01001409.1, read as the reverse complement.
AATAAACAGTTGACACAAATCTTGCTTCACAAGTTCACAAATTACATCAACAGCAAAAAAAAATAAAAAATAAAAATCCCGCAGAATACATAATCAACCACGCTTATCTTTTTATTTTTTTTTAATTCATTATTCCTGTAATCCTGCCCTAAATGCAAATGCATAAAGGAGAAAGGTACAATTTACTGATTACATGCAAGGTGGGCTTCAGATGACACGGCAACTACTCTTCCACGTCAGTGAGCTTGTTTGATAAATAACATGCATGTCTCCAGGCGCCGAATACATGAAACAAGGTATTAAAAAACCTCTCATTCGCTATGAGTTTACCGGTCAACAGTCAGTCCTGAATGGGGATTTCTGAGAGATGTGAGCACTTCTAATGCAAGCCGACTGAGTTAAACTCCAGACCAAGCAGAAATAATTGTTTCCCATCAGTGCTGAGGCTATGTGTGGGCAAACTAGATAACACTGCTACACTAATGTGTTGAAATAGTCTGAGAGGGAGAGAGAGCGAGAGAGGGGAGGAAATTAGTACTCGTTTTTTTTTTTCTGGTCCCTTGAAAACTTCAATAGTTCAATATAATCGGTGTCTTCTCTTTGTTGAGTGTGTTTTCTATCATGAGAAATGCTATGATTGCAGTTGATGAATTGGGAAAAGGTAGTCACATCATGTGTCGATTTTATCATTTTTTTCTTTGATACTACTAATAAAATTACACCAGCACTTGTATCACACAGCTCCTTGCCATTAACCCCTCCTCTCCAGGTTTTCTTTATTAAGGGCAAAGTGGGCGTCCCTCAGCAAAGACAAGTCGGTGTAACAGTGTTTTCAGTCATTGTGATTATAATTAGAGGAATTTGGCCACGGCCGACACCATTAGATCCTCTCATTTGTAATCTGAGCGAGTTGGCTGCCGTTGACGAGCTGACGTCCAACACTCAATTGGACTCTTTAACCCCTCTGAGTGGACAGATTTTGTTCAACTCATCGTCTCAGGCAAACACAGTAGTGCAGGAAACATGGTGCAGAGAGCAAGAAACCAACAAGATTTGACAAAACGCTCTGATGGCAACAGTGAGTGGACCCTTAAAACAATTGCTGCATACTGTATAGATAGATAGATAGATAGATAGATAGATAGATAGATAGATAGATAGATAGATAGATAGATAGATAGATAGATAGATATTGGGGTATAGCATACAACACCGTCAGAATCTGATATCTTTGTATTATATTTTCCATCAATATTCAGCTGTGTTGTTACATTTAGTCAGTCAGTCAGCGGGTCCTGTATTGTTGATGTCAGTGGGTTTGCATCAAAGATAAAATGGCTTGCTGTGCGCTCTCTAACAGCCACACATCTAGATTCCTCCCTGACTTCACATAGCAGGGTGTCAGCCAGTACCACAGGGGGCCCACGTCGCTCTGTGCCCGGGCGCACCATCTCAGGCGAGTGGCTTTCACCACATGGACCACCTTTATTAGATTAGACTCTAGCCCTCCTCGGGTTTATAATTGCATTTGCCTTATGCTGTGTATTTAAGAATAGAATGGCTTCGGTCCCTGTGGCCCTCCTCTACCTGATTTCCCCAATTCCTCCAGGGGGAGCAGACCAGCACCAGCTCTGGGATAAGATGTCGTCATGACAACCTGGAGGCAACTGGTGAGGAGAAAATGGAAATACGTACTGTAGTCTTCCTTTGTCTCTCTATGACTTTGCACTTTGTTTCCTGGTGGATTTCTTTCATTCTTTCTTTTTTTAACATCTATGAGGCATTTCACATTCTCTATGCACCTCCTCCTATCCCTGTATTTATAAGGGACAAAAAATAGCAACAAATGTTGCTTTGGGCTGAGTCTCCCTGGGAGGTGGAAATGGAGGGCTGTTGAATGGAGACTCGTATTTCATCCTGTCCATAATTTATGGAGAGACTAAGATTAGGAAGGGACATTGCACTAACACGGAGGGATACTTGTCATAAGCATCCCCCATGAGTCATAAGCAACAAGTGGGATAACAGTAAAAATCGATGGTGACACGTGTTTGCAGATAAGCTCCCATTAAGTGTCATTAAGTGTCATTTGCTGTTTGTGTGAACATTCGTGTTGCGCTGATAATCTGAATAAAAATGCCCCATTTTTACCTCAGTCAGAACAGGCTAATTGGAAGGACTTATTTTCAGCGGGATTAAGAAGGGTGGCATAAACCTTGTAGTTATCCGATCAATGGCAAAATATCAGTGCCTAATAAGCATGTAAATGCACGATCCAACCATTTCTCTCTTCATGGGCTCCAACATGACTAGTTTCCAGCAGGGACAGAAAGATGGCAGTGGTGAATCAATGAGTTGCTAAAGAAAACAAGACCAAGATGCCCGTTAACGTGCATCTTGGTCATATTCTCCTATTGAATGAATTCAGTGCTTTACTGACAATTTACTGTCTTTAAGTTCTTCTTTTCTTCTTCTGTTATAGTTTTGGCAGCTTTGGTGCTCCTTATTTCTACTGATGTTTGGGGGCATGTGAACCAATATATCTTGTCATTTTATTAGGGGTTAATGTATCCAGATAAATCCGGTAAGACTTACTTCACTGAAGTTAAAGAAATACTGCCCGTGAAAATGTATCAAGTAATACTTTGGAGCAAAGTTTAGCAGTGTCTGTCTGTGAAGTAGCAGGGTGGAGCTTGACCTCCAGCCTGCCCTGCTTTAAGCAGACAGCAGGCTTTACTGTATATAGCATTCGACAGTGACATTCTTTGGAACTGCGAGTCGCACCATCCGTGAGTAGTGTATGATAAAGCACAACCTGTCTGCTAATCACAAATTACAGCCAGCCTCTCCTCCAGCCCTGATCCAGCTCTCTCCAAAGGGAAGCCAGGGCCAAGGAGAATACGAGCTCCTGCCAAGTCCCCACTACAAGGTGCTTATAAATCGGCATCCTCACAGATAGGTCAAGGTTTTGATTTGGTCATGACCTCAGTTCATAAATCTGAATGATGCAGGGGCCTTGGTTAAAAGGCTGCCGGATCAACTCTCAGATGGGATACCCCTCCCTCGCTTTCACAGTCGTTCTCTCCTTCTCTGACTCTCTCTCTCTCCTCTTCCATCTCTCACAAACTCATGTCCCTTTTTCAGTCCCCGCTGCAGCCTAAAGTCCCCGGAGCCTCTATAACAGGCAGAAAGAGAGAAAGAGAGAGAGATGGCGAGGGGGTGAAACAGGCAATCAATAAATCAATATGTTTTGCGCCACTAAGCTGGGGTAAGCTCACTCTCTCAAAGCTGCTCGTGCATGTACGCACACATACGCATACACTCACTTACCATCCCAGCAAATTTCTTTCAACACAAACAAACAAATGAAGGCCCGGGACAGAATGTCCCTTGCCAAAAGACATTTTGTTGTTTTAGGGACTTTCTTTTTTTCTCATTCTATTTCCTGTTTTGGATCATTAAGCCATTGATTTTTATTTCAACGGGTAAGTGGTGGTGGGGACCCCCTGGGAACTGGCTGAAAACCTCAACAGAGTGGCCCCAGCAGGAGTTTCTCTAGTTGTGACAGGCTGCTCCCAAGGGCCAGTGGGCCCTCTTAACTCTGCTAGGGAGAAACTATCGCCTGAAATCAGTCATTCTGCCTTCGCATTCCCAAGCACTGCGCCTTCAGAGTATTCACTTGAATGTCTATGGATTTATTCTTGCTGAATGTCTTTGCAACCACTGGAGGTACAAACTTGTGCATTTATTTATAGATTCGGATTCTGGTCCTCGCAGAAATTCTTGGAAGTGTACAAATGGTCAGTTCTCTTCATAGATTTTAAGGATGTAAAAAGTTGGCTGGAGCATCTGGTTTCCTATCACCACGTCCAATATTTTTAGGTCCATGGGGGCGGTGAGGGTAGAGGAGAGAGCAGCAGAGATACTGTGAGATACAGTAGCAACTCTGGCAGACCAAGATCCAGTTGGCCAACAGCCAGGGAGATATTACAGTCAGATATATAGTAACACAGATGGATGCACTCAGCCTAAAGAGGCTGACATATTGGCCAGCGCTGTCATAAGAATGACATAATACCTATCCTGACAGGTAATGAAAATAAAGGCCGCTCCACCGCAGAGGTGCATAAGCGCTTTAAGTTTAGCTCATACAACATAAAACATTGCCCTGACATATGGGGTATCCCGAGGGAAGTTTTCAGAGTGGTTGGATGTTGAAGGTGGAGGTCTTACAATCCGAAGTGGACCCCTAACACGATGTAGATGTAACTCTTGATTTTAGCGCTCATGACCACAGCGTGCAAAGAGTTCTCCTGGGTGACTCCGTGATATAGAGTTGTTATTCTGCATTTCATTAAAATGCATCTCATTGCTTCACACTGAATCGATATGCTCTCTCCTTCAGAAAATACAAGTGCACATATTTAATCAGACTACATTTTTTCTCTCGGAAAATGCAAAAATATGTCAAAACCTGTAGTGATGCATGCACTTGCACAACTGGTCACATCAGTAATGTAAGCTTTTGTACTTCTTTTTGCATACAGAAGCAATTATAAATACAAAAATCAAAAACAATACAAAGATCCCAAAGCCAGTTGTTATGTTTTTTCTTTGGTACACTTTCACATACACATTTGCGTAGTTAGGCTCAGTCTGAACACTCCCAAGTTCATTTGAGTCGTTTGGTGCCAGATGTAAAGGGGAGTCTATTCCGTAAGATGAGATAAATATGAAAAACTGCTGTGTTTTGGCACTGTTCCCGCAATGAACATCAAAGCACAGTTCTGAAATTAACGCCAAGGGAGCACAAACAGAAGCTGCCCTGCTCAGAAAAAGCACAAACCCTGATGGCGCGAATGGGGGGGTGGTTAAATTAGCTCAGTTTAAGTTTTGAGCAAAAAATAAATAACATAATCTCCCTCAATCGAATGAAAAGTTACATTTAAAAGGAAAAAGAAGTCATCGTTGCTCAGTCAGCAACACAGATGAACTTTATGGTCACATTACAGTATTTTCTCTTTATCTGATTTTGCTGCTTTGTCAGTTTGATTTCTTTACCATTTATCCTCACTAGTGCTCCTACCATAGTGCATTGCAGTCACAGATTAACATCTGAACAGTTTAATCATAGAGGGCAAAACAAGATGCAGAGGTGTTCATTGAATGACCTGAAACATAACATAACTATAGCACAAGCAAATAAAACTACTAAAAAGTATTATCAGCCGTACAGCGGCATCTATTTAACATTAGCCGACACAAGGTTACGCCTTATTAGCAAAACCCCTGAGTAACAGAATCCTTGAATCCCTTTTGAATCTTTGAATGCAGCAATGCTGTATTTTATACCTTATTAATTTTTTTGGTCTCTTTCAAAAACAACCTTGCATTAAAGCTTCCATGTAACAAGTCTGCTCACAACACCAAGACCACCTCGGCAATTAGTTTCACTGCATAATAAGTCCTTAAATACTGAAAGTTAAATAAACCAGAGCTGTAGCAAAATAAAATAAATAAATCTGGCATTTTCCTCCCCACTCCCCTACCCTTCACCCCCCTTCCTCCTCTACCTGTCTCTGGGTCCCTGTGTTTGAGAGAAAAAGGCAGCTGGAGATACTTTACAGGTTCAATTTGAAGGAACTTTTCCTCCATTAATAATGAAATCGTATTCCCCTCTCCCGCGCTCGCTTCCCTCCAGAACGAACCTGGTGTTGCTCTGTTGCTGCTACTTAAAACTCCCTCTCACACTTCGTTTCTCGTCTCTCTTCCCCTTATCCTTAGCTAAACCTTCAGTTTGGAAGGAGGGAACGAAACAGAAAGGGTGAAGGCAAATAAAAACTGATGCAAACGCAGAACGACAAGTAGAGAGGGAAAGAGATGCCGTCCATCTCCATTCTAAAATAGAAATAATGAGAAAAATGTAGAGGAACTTTAAACTAACCAAAGTTTAGTTTCTTTTTCCGTGCTGCGTTAAATTTCATGGTCACCATTTAATGTTTCTTTCTTTCAGTCTCTTTTTTTTCCCATCTGTGTCACTGCAGGCGGGGCAAGCTTTTGACATTATTATAGGCCGCTGAATAGCAGAAACCATGATCGTGGATACAGAATGTTTAAAAAAAAAAAAAAAAAAGATTAGAGTCAGATTGACATTTTGGCCATTGTGTCCTTGAAGCTTGACAAAGATGGAAGATTCTTCCTCCGTGTGTGTGCATGTGCGAGTGTGTATTCCTTCTTTGTGTGACTTTAGTCAGACTGGTACAGTACATGCAAACATCAGTGTTTGCGTGCACTACACTGGCCCGTTTAGTGTTTGCGCGTGATTATGTGCACCATATACCGCATTCAGTCACGTGCTTGTGCTTATTTTTTTTACTCTTAAGTGTGTGGGAGTGAGAGAACATTCACATCGCCCACCTGGGCTTAGCTTGGAGCCAGCAGAGCTGTCTTACTGAAAAACTCCCTGTTGTTTCTTTGGCGGTGCCTAACAGGCAGATTTGACTGTATCACTTCCTTCTTTCTCCTCCTACTCCCCCACTCTCGACTCCCCTCCTCTCTCCCGCTCGCTCTGCTCTGTTCCTCAGCTCCCAACACTCATCTTTCCCTCTTCCTGCCTTTTCTATATTTAATCAGCCGGGGAGTGTGGAATTAGTGATTATTTGATGGAAACATGAGGCAAGAGAGGGGAGTGTGTGTGAGGAGAGCTGTCATTTACTTGCCTGAGTCTTCTCATACCCTCCCGTCATTTCAGGCCAAAGCAGAGAGGAGCGCAGAGGTTGCATATTGCATGATGGGGCCCTGCAGGGTTTCAGGTGGGCAATACAAACATGCATGATACCTCCAGGCTACTTCCCTCTAAATATTTCTTTATGCTTGCATCATTCTCACTTTTCCTTTATGTCCCTACTGCCAATTTCACTACACTCAGAATGGATCCACGCTATAACCATGTGAAATGGAACGTTAGACCAGGCCAGAACTCAGGTACCTGTAGTGGTTCCAGTGCAAAGTTAAGCCTGGCTCAAATTTGCAATGTGACAGGACTGAAAACACACTTTGTTAAATTGCATATTTAATACAGAAAAGAATGCACAACTTAACGCACTTTAACATTATTTTAAGGGTTCACATTCGAGGCACAGGATGAACTTATTCTCTCTCTTATCAAACCTTATAACGGAAAAAAGTCAAGGAGGAAATGTGTTTAGTTTATTTGCTGTTAGGAGGGTTCATTAAATCAGAAAATCAATGCCACTTGTGTATCTATCCAGTAAATATTCAGCAACCACAAGCAGCAACTTAGCTTAGCTTTACCCACTGTTTCTCTGGTGCAGTGTCCTCAGGTTGCCTGGCAACCCTGCAGTAAAACTCCATAAACTAAGTACAATCACAACTACTGCAAAATGTTGTTTATTAAAATCTTAATTTTGACCACTCATGAGTTTTCCTTTTTCCTTTTTGTATTGTTCAGTTGTCTTTCTGAGCACAAAGCAGTTTTCCTGCAATACTACAATAACTTGGCAACAAAATCTTCATTTTATGTTTGCCGTGTGACAAAATTGTTATAGGAAACAAAGTATGTTAGTTTAAATGATCTCGTTCAGATTGAGACAAGGGGAAGGTATTCTTGGATTTCTCTTGTCTGGAAAACATTATTGAATGCTAACGTTTTTTTGGAGGGGGGGTGAGAAACATCATGTTATAATTTCTTATTAGAACGAGGTGTCTAGCTTTTGCTTTTTAATATAACTCCTTATTTTTGTCTGTCTCCCCTCTGGCTTTTTCCAATACAAAACAGCAGGCTATTGTGAGTGACAGCTCATTACAACGCCATCTCCTAACCCCCTAACCTCATGAGAGAAGGGAAAGAACTGTGTGAGTGTGTGTTAGCGCGTGTGTGGGCACCCGTGTGCAGATTCTTGACTATATTTGAACATAAGAGTGGTTGCATTTCCTCGCTAGACTTCATCCATGGCGTGTTTGCCCATGCTGCTATTTGTGTCTATATTTACATTTGCATATGCTGTAAGGTATCTTTCATATGCGCAGGCTTTTCAAGTCAGCCCTCACTCTCTTCTTCTCACTAACACACACGCACACACATGCACACACACGCACACACACACCCAGTCCAGCGATATGCAGCTCATGAATACTCCCGCAGCAATTATCGGCTCCGTACCTCGGTGATGGCTGGAGAAGAGGACAAAAGTTGTGCAGGGATGCAAGTGAAAGCAGTCTGCCCAGTTTAGAGCATGACAGCTTATGCGCTTGTTTTTCTTTTTTCTGTTTTTTTATTCATTAGATAAGTGAAAAGCAAAAACTCGGTGATGGCACGCCGGTACCAGCCATGATTTATGTTCACCTCTGGAAAGAGAAAAGTAGAATTTATGGCTTTCTCATCTGGCCTAATCTTTCCTATGTGCAGCAAAGCCCGAGCAATGCAGTAAGCTTAGAGGGAGAAGGAGAGAGAGGCTGAAAATTGTCCTCTCCATTTTCTCTACTTAGCTTTTTCTTTCTCTCACTTACTAACCAACTCTATCACATTTTGTCCTTGGCATTTTTTCCCCCCTCCCTACAAACAGAGGAACGCCCATACATGCACACGCTTAGGTGCACATGTGGCATTTGAACACTCGTAGTCACGCGCATGCAGGTGCACTATGCACACAAACGCACGCTCACACATCAGCTGAGAGCTGCTCAGCCCCAAGCGACACCTTCGCTTCTCTCGCACCAATTTTCTCACACTTTTTTCATTCGCCGCGTCTTCTCCTTTCTTTCTCTCACTGCCTCACTCTGCACCTCCGCCCTCAACCGCCTCCACATATAGATCTTTTCTTTTTATAGTCAAAGCTATAGTCCCTATGGCAACATCAGAGTTGTTGATTGCCAAGGTGCTGTACATCTAATTATGTAACTATCTCAAGAGGTGTCTGTGTGAGCTCTGCAGCCTATTTGTTTCTCACCCAGGCGCTGTCTTGTATTAGCAGTGGCTCTCTTTTGTTTTTGTCCGTTCTGAAATGATCAATCTGTGTTCAGGCACACAAAAGAATTTCAGTCAGTAGTGATGGTTTGTGTCATAAGGTAACACATTGCAATCACTTAAAATCCAATATTTGACACGTAGCAATGCATCACTCGGGATTGTCCATGCATCTGTGTGTGCATCTCGTTTGCAAGAGACTTTAGTGTGCCAGGGAATAGTCTATGAACAAGTGCATGTCACAGGCAAGTGTGAAGCTATAACAGGTTCTGACAGGGTAAAATCATTTGGGGGTGAGGATGATGTGCCTTTTCTATCCAGTTACGCTGTGACAACAGGATTCTCAACTGACGATTCCTATTAAAGCGTCCGCAGGAAGCGCAAGCCCTGTGTAGTATCACACCACATCGATTCTTACCCAGGCAGGGCGCTGAAAACACGGAGGAAATGAGGGGAAAACGCTGTTTTATGCATTGACTTGCTGTGGAAAAAAATAAAATAAAATTGTTTTCACGCAGGCACTCATTTACGCTATTTCGACAATAAATTCATGCAGGAGAAGAGGAGGGAGAAGAATGAGGGGAAATAATAAGACGCAGAACCAGAATAGAAAAGAAAACAGAGAGAGCACTATATTTTCATTTTTACCTCTCATTCAAAAGCGCTCCAAAGCCGTCCCACTACTGCCAGCATTCAGGCTGCTTGCCAGTGAAAGAAGGAGAAAACAGGAGGAGATAAAGAAGAGGTGGGCTGGTGTGAAATGGATCAAACAATGGATGTGAGAAAAGCATTGCTGTTCTCTACCAACTGCAGGCAGAAGAGAAAAAAGAGTGGAGGAGGAGTGGGGGTGTGTGATAACGTGCTGCTTTCAAAATGTCTGTGTTTTGTAACAAGTTTTTTTTTTTTTTAGTCTTCAGAAAGTTAAAGAAAGTATTTTTGAAGGTGGCTTGTGTGCACGAGAAATTGTCCTTAATGGGGAAGGGAATTGAATGGGACTTGAAATGAAGAAAAATCCACTAACATGAAGTCGTACACTCAAGGATATATATGATTTGCACATCTCTGTGGGCGCCTGTCTATATTATTCTCTGTCGTCATGTCCTGTGTACGCTTAAACGACGCATAAAAGCCATGCTGACGAAAGAAGCAGGGTTGATCAGAGGGTCGGACAGAGAGGCCTTGCCTCCTTTTGTGATCTCTGTATGTTTCCCTTTGATCCGCTTTCGTGGAGACGTAGTGATCTCAGTAGACACTACTGGGACAGCACCACCGCAGAGCGAGCAGCAGCATATAGAAACAGGCCGAGAAAGACGGCGACTGTACTTTCCATTCATGCGGTGGATCTGAGAGGGATTTCAGGGTTAGGATAGAAAAAGAAAGCGCCTCGTATTAAATTTGCATTGGTTTAGGATGCTGTTTATTGAGGGGTTTCGTAAGCGCCAGTCCACTGAAATATTTCAAACATCCGATTCTTTTCAGCAGGGCGAGCGCAAATGTAAAGAGTCCTTTGAATATTTTTGCATGCATTTTATTCTTCGGGGAAAATTTTGGAGCGGTGCTTCATCATTGTGCAACTTTTAGAACATGAGGAAATATTGATAAATGAGGGCAAGCGTATCATTTACTATAATGCACACTGCATCCACATTATTGTTCTACTAGCCACCTCAGTGCTGCGGTGTAACAGCCAAAGAAAGCACACTCTGTTCCAATTCATAATTCATCTGGATGGGTTTTTTTTTTTGGTTTTTTTCCCTTAGTGTTTATTTTGCTCTTGTCCACTCAGGCTGACTGCAGCATGCCACTCAATCCCATCCCAAACAACTGGGCCCAAGCCGACCGGCTGTCAGAAAACACTCTTCTCATCCTTGATCTGACGTGAAACAGATTGCCCATCTCTGTTTGACTGTAAAGATGAGAGGGGATAAGGATGCAACAAAAGGAAAGAGATTGGGATGTTTTGCTTTATAGCCCTCTTTACCCTCACACGCTAACACTGATCTCTGTGCAGTATGTTTCACTTCAAAAGAGAGGTTTAATGTTCGGCCATATGTCAGAATGAAGAACTACCAGCAGGGAGGTAAAAGGAAGAAATACTCACTGAGATGTGTAGACATTAGTAGAGATTAAACCTGGGGGAATCCAAGTGGGATTTAACCATTCATCAATTTATAAGCCCTTATCAACGCCGCTATAGAGCAACCTGAAGGTTCTTGTCAAAAAGGGATCAGGACATCAAGTCACACTGCATTCTGGGTATTTAGGAGACTAGAGACTGTTGTTCATTTCAAACAGAATTGTGTCTAACAAACGTCCAGTTAACGTGGCAGGATCAGAGCAGTGAAACAATGGTTTATGGAAAGTCTTGATCTATAATGTATTATAATGTCTGTATAATTAAAAAAATAAAATAAAAATCATTTGCATGGCATATCATATCTTCTTTTAGAGAGGCAGAATGGAATTGCTAGACTGTTAATGAAGTCCTTTTACTTTCTACCAGGATGACAAAAGTTGTCCTGAGTTTGGACTGATACCTACCTGAATTAATTCATTTTGAATTATAAATTATAAAATTATTGATAGCTCAGCTAAGACTGAGAGTAACTCACCGTTGATCATAGAATAGATTTGAAGGCAAAAAAGTTTTTGTGGCTGCATATGGGTATGTATCATTTTAATGACGCATATTTTAAGCGCTGTAGGTACTGAAAGCGTGTTTGCATCCGCACCTCCTGTCCTAGCACATCGTTAGCATTTGGTAAATTTAGAAACGTTCCAGCCCCAACGTTAAAAACAAAAACCTGCCTCTCTAGCTCGGCCCGCTGAGTGACATTGGTTGGAAAAATGCTTGTTACCCAGATTAGCCTCTGCACTTTCAAGAGGATCACTGAGTACGAGGTGAAGCAATGACATAAAATAGGTTTCTGCCTCGCACAGGCTGATCCCAGGCCACAGGCTGACTAAATGTTCTCCAGAGGGTCAAATTTTCACATGTCGCATAGTTACTACTTACTTTGGCAAAAAAAAAAAAAACCTTTCACTCTACTTCTACTGGTCACTTTACATTTTTTATAGCTGTATAAAACATTTTATTTCTAGTCACTTTCTTTTTTTTTATATAGTTTTTGTATTGTATGTTCAATGTATGTTACTGCTACTGGATGCTTGAATTTCCCCCGGGCTATCTATCTATCTATCTATCTATCTATCTATCTATCTATCTATCTATCTATCTAGGTGCTTTAATGGAAATGCGGGGGTCTTCTACTGGTTTACAATAATTCAGACTGTGAATTATTGGTGTCCTCTTTGTGGCCATTGTTCAAATGTATTACAAACCTGCTCAATGTTTCAACTAATCTTGCCAAAGAGGGTGTTTTTTTTCTCTCCGTACAACAGTCCAGTTTCCCAAAAGCATCTCAGGGTTACAACCATATTTGTTCGGCTAATGTTTCCACTGGCACGTTTCCATCCCAAGATGAGTGCTGCGCATGCTGAGATCCTTTGGAAAGCGGGTCCAGGTCGAGTGCCAGTGCTTCGTGTGACACGAACACCGGCATTTGGTTTCACTCTGCTCCTGTAGAGAATCTCTCACATTTGGAACGGCTGCTTTTCAGACACTTGCTTTCATATACAGCACGCTTACGAATCAGTAAATATATGTATGAAGAGAGAGCACAAAAAGCCCTAAAGATCTCAACATTCAAATGGGATGGAGACAGAATTACAGCAATTGGAATGTAAAAGAAAAAAGGCTTTCAGCAGCAGAATGTAAAATGGAGCAAGTTTTGACAATAGTAGAGGAGGAATATTATGAGCAGCCTTCTTTGCTTCCCTGGGAGAGTTTCGTGGAGTGCTTTCTCACTGTGATAATGAAATGACCTGGCCTGCACTGCTCTGCTCTCTCTCAAAAACACATCTGCCAGACGAGGGTGAAAATGAGAAAATCCTACCTCCTCTCCCGAGTTTCGTAAAGCATACTTTCAATATTCTCTCTCACCGAATGAAGGGAGTGCGAGTGGCTGTGGACTTTTGTGCCCTTGTGACGGGTGTGTATTGTGTTTCTTGAGGATGCTGGCATTGCCTTGAGTAACTTGCAATAAACTGCTCCTGAAGCACATTTGATACAACGAGATACTATCTAGAAACTGTTATCGTAACTTTGTTTTTGTAACTTCATTTTCGTGCTTTGCGCGTGCAGAAATCAATACAGTAAGCAGCGAAACTCTGATCAAGGACTTCACTTTTGTCCCATTTCGAGGTAGAATCCAATAAGGCAGACTATAGTCCCTCACTGTTCGGAGCTAATCTTGTGGGCCTTTGCCAGACGCCCGGGCCGCACCAGGCTGATTCAGAAGAATGACTCACCAGTTTGGTACAGCACAGACTGCATGCAGACCATGTATTCCCACAGCTTCTAGTTAACAGGGAATCTATGGCAGCACTGAGGCAGAGCGCTGTCATTGAGTTACATAATCAGCAGAGGAGTGTAGCGAGAATGGGTGTGTGCGCCCTCGTGCTTTTGTGTAGCCGCAGTTCTTCTTGAGCTGTCGATCATGTGGTACACCAAGGCCACTCTAACACAAGGCTGCTGAGGTGGACTTTCAGCAACAATGGAGCTTAGCATGTGTGTGTGTGTGTGTCTCCGTGTGTGGACTCGCTAGTGTTTTGTTTTTTTTAAAGGCATGTGCGTGAATGAATAGGCGGCCGCGTTTACAAGGCTGAGGAGACAAAGCAAGCTACAAAGAAGGTATTAAGTGTGCATGCTGCGAGATGAGCTTATTTGGGCGCTGCACATGTTGACTCACAAGGCTACATTTACATGTTGGTTGTTGTGTGTGTATGTGTGATTCCTTGTATCCTGTTGTAGGCTTCCATGCATGCCGGGATGCGTAGGCCTATTTGTGATGTTGCGTGCTTGTGTATGAGCCATGCTTGCGCGTATAAGCATTCATTCAAGCTTTCCCACTCATGCCCGCATGGCCACATATGTTGGTATACGTATGAATGTAAGACGGTTTTATTTTTTCATACTGGCATCAGGCTAAGAAAGCTTCTCCTGCTCAATGCTGCCATCTGGCTTTGGCCAGCACACACATCCTAGGGGAGCTATCCGAGCGAGTCAGCGTCTGGTTTTAACAACTGTTTTGGGATCGGTTGTCCAGTGGGCTGGTGCTAACTCACCCCCATTATGAGAAGGATGATAAAACTGACCTTGAAGCAGTTTATGGGCATGGGATAATGGAAACCACTGATAGAGAGCCCATGAAATTCCACTCAGCTTTCAGTGACAAAAGAAAATAATGGTTTAACCACTTAATATTATTTTGGGCGGTAGCTAAAAATGTATGAGCGGACAAGTTTGCGAAGAGTGAAGTTTGGGGTGATGATGTGTCCCCGAGGTTCACTCGATTCTACATGTTAAGAATGAAGAGCTGCAAGTTTACAACTAAAAAAAAAACTATTTTTGATTATTTTAGTCATATGAAATAACATTAAAATGTGAAAATTATCAGGAAGAAGGGAACAGAAAGAGACAGGGTATTTTTTTTTAAGCAAATGAGATGAAAGTCCAACTTTTTTTATTATTTGTTAAATAAAAATTAGCTATATATGTAAATTCTGCCCCTCCGCACACCCAAATAATTTATGTACAGTCCCTCAGAGCTCAGTGCAGAGTGAAATTAAAACCAGGAAAATTAAACACAGCCTCAGTAGGTCAGAACCATCATATACAGTGCACGTTAAATGCAGCTCTTGCATATAAAACCAGAGAAGGTGGAACACAATTAGGTCAGATTGAGGCCACACCATTTGTATGGGTCACGGTAAAAGTGCTCATATGTATGCAGGCTTATAGGCCCCCTGGGAGCATGGGGCTGACCTTGTCCCGTACTCTGATCTATGTCCTCATCTCCCCCCTGTGTCCTCTTTTCCTTATTCCTCCACCAGTCTCTCATCTTTCCTCCCACACTACTTCTTTTTTTTCTCACCACATTTTTCTCTCCTCAAACAGCCCCCCTCCAACCACCACCACCTCCCCGCTTTTTTTTTTGTTGTTAGTTTCTCGTTTTTTCTCACCCTGCGTGGTTTCGCCCTTCCTGTGATCACTCGTTTCCCTAACGCTTTTTCATTCGCGTACTCTCTCACTTTTTACTCGTTTTTTTTTAACTCCCTTTTCTCCACTCCCCGTTTTCTTTATCCCCTCTCGTCCTTTTTCCATATCAACAGCCAGTCTGATAAATAATGCATCACAGCACATTAAAAACATTAGTAGGGTTCTCTTGGCTGTCAAAGAGAGGGAGGAGACGAGGGAGAGGAAGGAATGGGTAACTCAGTTTTAAATAAGTGTTGTGGAGAATGATGTGATTTAAAATTAGCAGCGGAAAAGGCGCCAGGAAAGAGCGAAGGTCCGAGTGTTAATTGTGTTTGCGTCGTGTCCTTGAATTATCGTCCTCAAAGGTCCTCACCTCTGGCGAATAATCAGCTGAAAGACTCTCGATTCAAAAAGATGACGATGACTGTATTCACAAAATCAAAAGGAAAGATTTAACGACATTTTGCAAAACACTGATGCTGCATCACACGGAACCTTGACCTTTCCCTTCTCCCTTTCATCCCACACTTTCTTCCATCCTTTCTTCCCTTTTTCTGAATTCCTCCTGGCGGCGTGGCGATTGGCATTATTAAAAATTGATTGGCGGCGAGCGTTTAGCAGGGTGGCGAGGCAGAGAGGGAAATTTTGACAGGCAGGAATGAAATGAAAGGAGGGCCTCGGTGGACACAGCGCGGAAAGGTCTCGCTGGGGGACAGAGCGCGTGTGTGTGTGTGTGTGTGTCTGCGTGTGTGCTTGCACTGGTATGTGCAAGCCCGTGTGTGACGGTAAGAGAGGACTGTGCGGGAGAAATTCACATTTGAGACTAAGGAGGCTGAATACTTACATACGTAGTATTTTTGCTAGATGTGTGAGTTGGGATCCACAGCAATATGCCTGAGCACACAAAGTCCTCGTAGACCACATTAGGATGGCACACAAGCCTCCAGAAGCCACAGACACAGAGATGATAGTCACAGTAGCTCTGCTGACCCAGAGTTACCTCTCCGCCATCATCCCTCCATCCCTCTTTCTATCGTCCCCTTCATCCCTCTGCTTATCCCCCCTTCCAACCCATCTCTCTCCTTTCATCTCAGATCAAATAATATTTCCAACACATACTCCCAACCAGCTATCCCCCCAATGGCTATAAGAGCTGCAGCTTTGGAGATTTTCAATGCACTTTACCCACAATTTGGCTGAGTGATTCAAAAAAAGTTTTTTTCTTTTAGAGAGGTAGACGGGTAAACGCTTGCGCCATTACGCTACAAAACACTAACTAGTTTCTTTGTTATTTGCTTCCTCTCTTTCTCTCTCTGTCACAGATGAACAGACCGATCCAGGTGAAGCCAGCAGACAGCGAGAGTCGAGGAGGTACCGTGTCCCGTGTTTTTTTTTCCTGCTTTTACTCCCCCTTTCTTTGCTACCTTCCTTTCCTCCTCTTCCTTTCTTTGTTCCAGCCCTACAAACATGCTGCCTGTGCATATCAGCCTCACCATTATCTGTCCCATTAGACGATGCCCAGTGCCTCGACGCTGGCTGACAGCGCACGCAGGCTGGACCCTCCAGTATTCAGAACACATTATGTAAACAGATCTTTTCCCGGCCAGTGCAGCCTCCAGCTCCTTTCTTGGAGTTTCATCATATGCACGGATGCATGTTCATCCCTGTACATGTACAGAAACATGTCCTGTCACGCTTGAGCGGGAAACGGGTCGCTTCCTGCGTCAAACACCTTTAAAAACCCGCATGCAGCAAGGCAAACCCCATTTGACTGGTGTCACAAGTTCAGGCAAATGAATGGCAGATTTAAATGACAGATCTGCGGGGATGGAAGTGGACGTCTACTCTGGCATTTTGTGTGAATTGTGCCGTATTGACAGCTAGGCGCGCTTAAAGCGAATTTTCTATGTCTAGACTTGTAGTGACCTGCTCCTGACATCAATCAATGGACTGTACAAGAGAAGACTGATGCAGTTTGACCATTTCTGGTTGGAGTCTTTCACGCTTTGCAGTTGTTAATATAATTGGCACCAGAGCGATAATCCAGCCACAAGAAAGAAGGAGGAGAGAAAAGAAGAAATAGAGCATGCAAGGAGTTGGAGGTTGATAAGCAGTTGAAGCATAAGGACTAAGAGAGAGGTGTAAAGAAAAAAGAACGTTACGGAATGGAAGAGAGATTGTGAAACATCCTCGTCTATGTAGTTTGTTGCTTCTCTCAGAATGATTGATGGAGCAGGAGGAAAAGAGGCAAGCACCGAGCGCAAGGAAACAAAGTGAGGGCAATTCAGGACGTCCATACCTGTCTCTGTCGGGCTCTCTATATGTATGTCCTCTCCCCAGTTTTCTCCATCTCAGCTATTTTTCCCAAGTTATATTTGTGTATATTTTTCTTGTCGGTACCTTCCTTTAGGGCTGGGTCTTATGGCCAAAAAGAAAATTAAAAATTAAATCTTGATTTTTAGTGTGTGTGCGTGTGTTATGGGAGATTCAAGATTTGAATTGATTTTTTTCTGCCTAAACCCAAGACAAAACATGACTTAAAAATGATTTTATTAATACTATATGGCGTATGCAATATTTAGTATCAACAAGCACCAACAAATATCAAAAAAGGCAACTCCAAAAAAGTTTTAAATAATAGCGATATTGCTCGAGTACAGAAACATTAACAAGAAATATTTTTATGAATGAATGAGGCTTTTTTTGTTAAGACTGTAAAAATGAATGACCTTGGCAGTAACAGTACAGACAGTAGTTTGGACAAATAGGAATTGATCAGAGCTGCAGTCAAGCTGTGGAAAGCAAGCAGACTGTGAAGTGCGGTCAAAGTAAATTTTTTTACCCTGTGGAGGGCAGTTATACGCCGAGTAGCATCAAAAATGCCAGAAATCATCAAAGAAAGAGAAGCAGAAAAAGAAAGCAAGCAAGAAAGTGCTTAGAAAAAGTCTTTTGACTCTTCAGCTCTTCAGCTTTAAAAAAGCCCTGGCAGATGGTTCCCTTCCCAAGAACAAAGTATCTGCATGTACTGTCGATATATATGAACTAAGTTACCAACTGATTAAACAGCTGGTTAAACTGCAAAAGAGGTGCTTGGACAACAATATTCTGGACAGTATTTGTCATTGTTTTGTATTGTTCCAAAAATAATAACAGCCATTTGCATTAAGCAAACTATACTTGTCCACTGATTAGAGTAATAGCTTGAAAAATATAAGTTAGTTAGTTATAAGATTTAAAAAAGAAATTGTTTGGCAATTCCCTGTCCATATGGGATGACTCCAGGTCATTTGGCAGCTAAAGTTTGCTCCTTTGTAGTTGTGGTTTTAGAGCTGGGTCCAGAGTAAGCATCAGCATCCGGTAAAGACGCACATCTGGCGAAACTTAAACGTGCCGACAAGTCAAAGGAAACATCACTATGTCAAAACAGGCTGGTGTTAAGTATAGAAACACTACCAGCAAAGTGTACCTAAAAGCTCACTCGGCAGAAAAATGACCCATGTGACTGATTTACTATTACAAAGCACAGTCATAGAAACTTAATACTGATCAGCGGGTGCGAGGAGCATTTTGCTGGTGTAGCACATCGAGATGGAACTATGCTTTACTATTTAAATGGGTCACAAATAAATCTGAGCAGAGAGACTGTGATGAATGGGGGATCTTTTTGGTGAAATAGTGAATAATCGTACCTCTGTGGGATTACTTCTTTGAAGCTGAATAAATGACTCCTTCATGGAACCACTAACAAATCATAGACATCAGAAACACAGCACGGGTAGCCACGGTGTAAAGGGACCAAAAGATTTGGAGACATTGATTTAATGGCCTGTATTTAATGCATCTACTGAAGACATATTTGTAATTTAAATTTATATATATATATATATATATGTGTGTGTATGTATGGTTGAAAAGAAAAGTTCAGCATTTTATCTCTCAAATGAGCTGAAGATTGAAGAAACAGAAAACAGAAAATATTCACCTTAAAGCACCCTCGTACTTTAAGTACGACTCTAATCAACTCTCAGTTGATCATGTCAGTGAAGAGGAGACGGTGTAATTTGTAAGGCTTTAATGTGTGATCAAAATCAAAAATGAAATGAAAACTAATACTTTATGTAACTTGCTAAAACTCACATCCATTATATATTACAGCAGAAGGACATCAGGGCAAGCCACTGCCATGAACAGTCTCTGCACATGAGAGACAGCGTTTTACATGGCTGTTGACACTGGTGTAAATTGATTTGCTCCCTTGCTGAATGTGTCAGTGTGTATGCGTGTGCATGTACGTATGTGTGCGATTCATCCCTTCTGGAAGAAAGATGGGATATTTATTGGGGAAAGGAGAAGTGTAGACCGCTAGTGAGATGTGTCCTATGAAAGTGTGAGTGTCTAAGAAGATGTGAGAGGAGACGTATGTGTGTGCGTGTTTATCTGTGCATATATGTGTGTCCTCCATCTCTGATGCGTCCTACACACTTGTAAACACTCGCCACCCCACCCCACCCCGCCCAGTGCAAGGCCAGAGCGCAGATTAGTCTTGTTGACTCGGCAAGGACACCCTGTCAAGCACAGGCAGCGGGCAGCGCACCCCAAGCACGCACGCACGCCATGCGCACTCACGCATACCCACACCCACGCACGCACGCGTTCATTTGCACAGCACACTCAGAGGAAATTGCTCTAAGCCTCATTAATTTCCAAACCTAGATTCTATGTAACGTAAGAGCAGACGACAGGCCTGCATCCCGAAACATCTGGCAGCTAACGTACTTTCACCGTCTGCTTCACAGTTGTTCTCAAACCCTCATTCAGTGACTCACCTACACCGACATGTGCCGACTCTAATGAACTGACGCCGGGCCTGTATTGCATTAAAGCCCCTACTTGATTGATTTGTATGGGATTATGTCGCGCTCCAGTTCTTTTTGACAGCATATACATAGAAAAATGGTAGGGTGAAAAATAAATTTGGTTTTGATTATGTGCTGCTGGGGGTCCACGGGGGCTTTTCACCAAATGAGGCAGAAGAAGGCAGCAGTTGCTATATGCAAAATGATGGCTGCTATGCGTCCATAAATGAGACATAAATGTATGTCTGTGAAGGCTCGAAGCCGTCCAGGCTGTGCTAAAATCTTACCTATCTATGAAACAACTCACCCGCAGGTGTTCTGAAATAAAAACCTAGACTCCCCACCAGCCTATTAGAATTAAAGAAGCACCTTAGATGAGCTCCACTGCTGCCTTTGTGGAAGATTAAAATGATGCTAAACTAATGATATTATCAAATTAGTTTAACTTGATGGAGCCCTGTACAGAAATTTCTAAAGTAGTTGTCACAGATTTCCATCAGCCAAGTCGGGAAAAATATGTACAGAGGGCTAGTTCCCCTTTCAGGCCCACAGCTGGATCAGACATGAGCTTTGATTCATACATATTACTTCTGATGCACATTTATAAATAACTGACAACAAGTATGTTGTTCCATTTAAACAAACTTCTCCGGAGAGACTGTACAACTGAACTCTGGTTAAATTTTAACTGTGTTCTGACCTGAGGACAGGCGCACAACATATCTGTCTTGTCTTATTCCTGATACATGACAGACACCGCTCCTGACATACAGGTGCTAGTTTTGATTTTTGTGGAGGGAGAAAAAAAAGTCAGGTTATGACAAGTCAGAGACGTAGACTGTCACACATGCCATGTCAAACAAAAACGCCTGCTAAAATAGTTAGCGGGGTGTTGTGCAGAGCAGTGGTTCTCAACCTTTTTTGGGGTCCTGCACGCCCTGCATATTTTTGATAGAACCCTGAGGAAACCCCACCACTAGGGGTCCATGGACCCCCAGTTGAGAATCTATGGTGTTAAGTATATCGTCTCTCCGCACATCATGTATGGTATACTCATTAAACTTAAAATGTGATGCTAGGTGATTTCTAGCTCTTGGCCCATAAAAGATGGCCTGAAGCGCTTTCTAAACTTCAGGGAGAGTATTTCATTCTTCTCTCAAGTTTTGATATTTTGTGGTTGCAGTAGTAGCATGCTGTGAAAGGAGTTTTCCCTTATTGAGTTAAGGCTATAACAGATCCATACACCTCGCATAATGAAAGAGCAGATTTATTAGTGGATTTTCTGCTTTCTGTATTGAATATGTCACTGAGAGCTCACGAAATAAAAAGAGAGATTGCTTACATTGTCTGTTTGTGTCAAGGTCTTAATACAGTCAAGAATTTAAAATGGTATGACATCCTGAAATAACTGAATACATAGCAACATTTACTCAGTGTGCTCCAAAGAACAGTAGATTATTATACATATCTCTAAAGTGAGGAGTTACCAGTCAACTAAAAGCCAAAGTAGCTTGCAGTTTGAAATAAAAGTATGTAGTTGCTCAGTAGCAACTCCATTTAAAATGCTGCTCATTGTGCTCCACTATACAACAAATATGCAAGGACTGCATCATTAGTTCCAGTGAAATGTGTCGCTAAAGCTATCAAGTGCCACGCACTGGGGCTTTATGTAATAAATTTATCAGCGTCTGTTGTATTCAGAACTTTTTAATTGTTACTGATCCATTTCCAAGTTACAAACAGAGCTGAGAACCTACGACAATTAACATATTAAAGCTTCAGGCAAATAGCCTTTAAACCATACTGGCACTTAAAGTTGTGTTTTCCACATGAAGCGAAGGGCAGATGACATACTGTGTGAGTTTCTGCACAATTCTGAGAACAAACGTCAGTGCGTTCAATGACAAAAACCTCTCCCTGGTAGCTTTTGCATGCACGTCTAAGGCTGAGCAAAAAAAGCTTCTATTTCCGTGAATGTAGTGTCTTTATGTAGAATATCAAAAGGTGCCTTTGATCCTCGGATCGTGACCTATTATTCTTTCCTTTTAGAAGACAGAAAGCTCTTTGTCGGCATGCTCAACAAGCAACAGTCAGAAGATGATGTGCGGCGCCTTTTTGAGTCCTTCGGCAGCATCGAGGAATGCACCATCCTCAGAGGTCCCGACGGAAACAGCAAAGGTGAGTTTATAGCGGATTTTCACAGGCTACTGCACAGAAATGATTTGGCCTTTCAAAGTTGGGTGACTTTGCAAAGTTCTCCTCAAGCACTCTGTGCTGAGTGATGTCAACACCAGGCTATTTCACAATCATCAGAGGAGCCATTACATAAGAATATTGTAGATTCTGTAAATTTCAACAGTAAACGCCATTGAAAAGCTTTGCCCGCAGGGATGAGAGATATAAACCACCAAGTCTTTACAGATGAACCCCATTAACCTCGTGAGTCAACCGACATGGCTCTGATAAAGAGGGAAAAATATAAGTCACCCTCCTTATTAACCATGGGCTTTATGTCATGCCAGAAAAATGTCCTCTCACAGTGTTGTCAGAGTGCTACACAAGTTCACCGCATGAAGTTCATCAGTGGGCTTAGCAGCCAATCAATGAGGCCCAATGATAACTAAGCCTGATGATTACAGTGGGCTTGATCATTCTGATTCCTCGATGAAGCTCCATTAACAAGGCTTCATCAGCCAGCTTACTCGTCTAAGTGGGCTCTAGCTCAATAATTACTGGGAACTTGATCATTCAAATTCATCAACGGCGCTTGTCAATAGTAAGCGACACCAGAATGCTGTGGCATTTTAAGCCGCAACAGAGCATCCCAAAGTTGTTAATGGTGTCAGAGCGACATGCTTAGCCTGCTTATTGAGCGCCAATCAGCACTGATGCAACCCTCCACTTTCCTCACTAAATGTTTGTTGCTGTGATCTTGTAGGAAATGTAACTCCGGATGAAGAAAACACAAGTTTTTTTGTATTGTTACTAAAAATGTTTTGCTGTAAAACTTTTTCTCTCTTGTTTCCGCCGTCTCATTATCCCCCCACTCATTTTTTCTCTTTCTTTAGGCTGTGCATTTGTAAAATACTCGTCTCATGCTGAAGCTCAGGCAGCCATCAGTGCACTACACGGCAGCCAGACAATGCCTGTGAGTATACTGTGTGTGAACATGTAGGTGTGCATGTGTGAGAGGTGAGTCACACACGCAGATGAGTCAAATAGCGCTTAATTACCACCTTAAAATTAAGTTACACTCACACTATTAATCCCAGTGAGGACGTTTGTCCTTTAGATATGGTCCAGACTAACCTTTTTTTTTACAGGGCACCATCTACAGCTCTGACAGTGCTGTCCTGGCAGGAGATTTAGGAGAGGATGCGTGTTTGCCAGCTTAGATAGAAGCTTATGTCGCATGTCTTATCAGTCCCACTAACATGTACCGTGTGTGTGTTTGCGTGTGTGGGTGGATGGCTGGGTTGGTGCACAGGGTGCCTCATCCAGTCTGGTGGTAAAGTTCGCAGACACGGATAAGGAGCGCACCATTCGTCGCATGCAGCAGATGGCTGGTCAGATGGGCATCTTCAACCCTATGGCCCTGCAGTTTGGAGCCTATGGAGCCTACGCTCAGGCAAGACGCCCCACAGATCCCCTTTTTTATCCACAGTTATTTACTCAGTGAGGCATGGAGATTAAATGCAGTCCTCAAATGTGAACTAGCAAAATAACTAGATGTAATATAAATTTATTTCTGTTAATGTGTAAAAGCAAACTATAATAATATAGCAACAAGCATTCTGTAAGATTCAGTCCCTGCTTTCCAGCCAATCGTCTCTGCCTCTAGTTTCTCCCTACTCCTTCCTACTTTTTGTGTTTCCTTTTATTACTCTCTATCCTATTAAGAATCTCTTCTTCTACTCCACTTGCAGGTGCAGCAGCAGGCAGCACTGATGGCCTCTGTAGGCCAGGGAGGCTACCTCAGTCCAATGGCAGCCTTTGCTGCTGCCCAGATGCAGCACATGGCCACCATCAACGGCCTCCCTGGAGCACCGCTGACCCCCACGTCAGGTAACATGAACTAAAGACCAAAAGGTTTTTATTAAACTTGTAAATTACGATGAAGTCATTATTGACCATTACACCCATATATAGGGAAAAGCCAGCATTACTCGAGAGAGAGATAAAAGTGACTATACCGAGGCAACTTTAGGTGATACCACCCATACAGAAAGAAAATATATCAGAGATTCACTAGATGTCGAAACCTCAAACATAGCCCGGTGATCACAGGATAACTATCAATAAGATTGATTGACATGTCCATATTCATCAGTGGAATAGATCAGACCCAGGTGAATCTAGTCTGTAAATGTCAGAAATGAAATTGTTCTACAGCTACACATTTATAAAGGAAATCATCAGATGTTTATGATTTGATTCATTTATAGGTTTTTGTTATTTGGATATATTCTTTACAAATGTGACTTGCTGTTTTGATGCAAAATGAAAATTTAAACAACAAGGAAATACTAAATGTCCACTTCCTAGTTAATATTACTATTTTAAGTATGGGTAACCTATACAACTGTAAACTCCAAATGAACTTATAGTGGTATGAACATCATGTATGGTATACTTATTAAACTTAAAATATGATGCTAGGTGATTTCTAGCTCTTGGCCCATAAAAGATGGCCTGAAGCGCTTTCTAAACTTCAGGGAGAGTATTTCATTCTTCTCTCAAGTTTTGATATTTTGTGGTTGCAGTAGTAGGATGCTGTGAAAAGAGTTTTCCCTTATTGAGTTAAGTTTGTAAAAATGGCTCAAATATTACTATTTTAAGTATGGGTAACCTATACAACTGTAAACTCCAAATGAACTTATAGTTGTATGAATGTGGTGTAAATGTAAACGCACCAAAACTTTTACATTTGAGCAGATTGCTACACATCAAATAATAAATTTATTATTAACTTATCAACTAGGAAGTGGCAAAGCTGTTTATCGAGTTTAACAGATATTGAGGCTAACTCAAATCGTCGTCCACATCGTAAGGTACATGTGCATCACACCGGAGCAATAGATTTTTAACTCACTGTATTCTATCTATTATAAATCTAAGACATCCAGATTAGATGGAGACAAATCTAATCTAAAAAGGATAAAATGTTTTTATGATCAGGACAGCAGTGTAATTAATCAGTGAATAAAAATAGTAGGCTCCTCTAAGGCCTTTCTGTATCACTGCAGCAGCAGGGAACAAAGTGCAGTGGATTTAAACGATCAAGACTCTCTCCTTCCAGACATACAGAGGGAGAGCAAACGAACATAATTCTGCGAATGTATGATTGATACTCATTTGACATCAGCACGGTATTCACTTTTCTCATACAGTCTGACTGAGACTCAGATCTAATGGCTGTGGTGTCACACTAAGGGCCATACAGGGACAAGAAATCAGCCCTGACATTTAGTGTCTTCACCGGCCCACTGGACCGGCCCCTTTGACATTTGCAAGAGTTACTAGGTGGCCACTGAAAGTAAAACTTCCCCATAATGCCTTGAGAAAAATACAGCGGAACGCTTACTGTTGCTCTCTGTCTTTGTCCGTCTGGCCCCGCGGCTGCAGGTGGCAGCACTCCACCAGGCATCAGCGCCCCCACAGTGACCAGCATCCCCTCTCCCATTAGCGTAAATGGTTTTACTGGAATGCCGCCGCCCCAGGCAAACGGGCAGCCCCCTGCAGAAGCCGTCTTCACCAATGGCATACACCATTACCCAGGTAAGTCTGGGAATCTCAGGAGCATGCATTCAGACACACAAAAAGGTCTCTCTGATGTGACAAACTGATGACTACAGCCTTAATATATGAATTTGTGTAAATATGTGTCGACACAAATACACTGTAACAGGGAAGCATGCACGCTGCTGGCTCACGGATGGCCTTGAAGCATGTTCAAGAGGCCCGAGGCCAGAAGAATGTAGCCCGCAGACAGCGAGCATGTCGAAGAGATGAGTGTTTGGCGGAGGTGCTTACGGGCTGCTGGAGCTTAAGTGTGCGCTTGTGTCATGAGCCGTGGCTAGTACCTCATTGGTTCTGTTTGTGAAGAGGAGGAGGAACAAATCTGTCTTCTCTTTTGCACTCTTGTCTCCCCAGTGTTGCAGGAGGTGGTTTTTAGAGAGGACTCAGAGAAAAACGGCTTGGGCGTGGCTCCGCGGAGTTGTTTTGGGGTTCAGGGTGGCTGCTTCCTCTCCTCTCTCTCTGAAGGTAGCACTCTCCCCCCACCCATCCACCTACCCTCATGCCATTCCTCTATGGGCTCAAAAGATTCAGGAGGACTAAGAAATAAATTCAAAACTATTTGTAAACCTGTGAAATACCAAAAGAAGATATTAAAGTTTTGCAAAGTTAGAGAAGAAATTAAATTCTCCAAACTCACAAATAGTTCATACACACAAGGGCATAACTTGAAAACCTGATATATCTGCAGACAACACCCACGGCTGAAAAGACTACTTCATTTTTATTATATACTGCGTAGAACGATGCTTTATTAAGAAATTATTCGTTAATATGATTACTGTGATTTTCTTTAGGTTTATTTGAGCCCATACTCCCCCTCCTTCTTGCCTCTGTTTGTCGTTCCCTGTTGCTGTTAGTTCACAGCGTGTGCAGTGTTTGCTTCGGCCTATTGGGGTTCATCGGTGTGTGCACGTTCTTATCAGTGTGTTTTCTCATTGGTGTACTTAATGTGCATGTATTACACTGTATGTACAGATGGGTGGTTAAAATGTGTCGCGCGGCATCTGTGCGTCGTTACGAGTGCGAGAGAACGGAGGGGGCGATTTAAATCTCAAACATGTGGAGCGATAGCAACAGGTGTATCCAGTGCCGTGTGTGTCGTACTTGTCCTGTGGTACATGTGGAAAATAAATAGAGTTTGTAGGATGTGTGTGTGTGTCTTTTGTGTGGTGACAATGGAGGCTTTTGTTGTTACATTTGTCTTTTTAAAATTGTGCTTTAAAGTTGAACTTTTCTGGGCTTTTTTTTTTTTAAATGCATAATGATTGTAAAATAATTGTGTGCAAAAGAGAGTCATAATCCTCACACGCTGAAAGCGAAGTGAGTCGACTCCACGCTGTTCGTCTCCCTAACCTTTCTGCTTTTCTTCTCCTGTCTGTTCTCCTCTCCATCGCGCCTCCTCCCTCTCACCCTCGTTATATATTACTCTCGCCTTCCTCCGTGCCCTCTCCTCCATCTACATTCTCCCTCCGTCTCTCTCTGCCTCATCTCTCCCCCAACACACACACACCTCCATCCATCTGTGCTCCCCCTCTGCTGCCACCACCACCACCACCACCACCACCTCCTCCTCCTCCTCCTTCTCCTCTCTGCGTTTCGGCTGAAGCAGCTCAAAGTCCCACTGCAGCTGATCCTCTCCAGCAGGCTTACACAGGAGTCCAGCAGTATGCAGGTCTGTCTGTCACTCTCACAGCACCACTGTTCGGTGTGTGCGTGTCTGCGTATATATGCCTAGACGTGCGGATGTGGGTGTTTTCTTGAGAAAGCAGGGGATAACAGCAAAAAAACTAAACAAAAAAAAAAAAACCTGCATTCCTTTGTTCAAATCTGAATCTTGATCCTGCAGCATTAAGTGTTTCTGCATCACTACATCAATTTATTCTCTGTGGCGTGTTCAGTGTGTTTGTGCAACATGTAGACTCTATTGTCTGTTATCTGATCGATTGCCTGCTGTGCCCCTGCATATATCACATTGTTTGTATGTATCCAGAGTGTGCGCTCTGGTCATGACTGTTATCTGATCCGCGGCGTGCGTCTGGTTGTGTGTGTCTCAGCAGCCTACCCCGCTGCATACGGTCAGATCAGCCAAGCCTTCCCCCACCCTCCACCCATCATTCCACAGCAGCAACGAGAAGGTAATACACACACGCACTCACCCACACACACACGCACATGCGCGCTCCCTTAACACTCACACTCGCTGCAAACATTTACTCATATTCTTCTTACAAATGTTGTCCTGGAATAAACAGCCACAAGGCTAAATTATTCCTCATATTTTGTTAAATAAAACCCAAAGCAGAGGCGAGTTTAGGAGTGAGTTATGAATCAGAAGAAGAAAGAAAAGGGTATTACCGAGTATTTCAAACACCTACTCATGAACTTAATGACCTGCAGGCTTGGGACAGTTGTGTCTGGGACCTTACTGCCCTCTTGTGGAAAATAAATATCATTGGACAGCTGTGGCGTCCCTGAGGTTACCGTTTCAGCATCAGTAGTTGTTTGATAAGGGACACGTAAAAGTTACATATATGGAAACTGAGCAGAAACAACTTGAGCTGTTGAGATTACTGTCAGTCAGTAATAACATGCTAAGATAACAGAAAGCATGCATGATTTGTGTTGTTTTGCAAATGTAATATAAGGAAACTATATTTCTTTAAATATCTATATATATATTTTAAACTCAAAATATTCTTTTCTTTGAGGAGGATGTTGCGAAGGGTAGCAGCACCAGGTTTCACAAATAATGGCCCCTCCCTTGACTGTGTGTGCTAACGTCTTTAAAAGTCTTCTTCCAACAACAATCGAAAACTAAAGACATTGAAATTCACTTTCACATGAGACGAAACAAAGAAACCGGTGCTAATAAATGCTTGAAAATTGTCGGCTATCAAAATAATATCTGTCAACTCAGTGGACTGACAAATTATTTGTTCTAGAGTTAAAATGCTGATACCTTATTTTCCCAAGTACTTAAATGCAGCGTGAAGAACTCAGACAAAGTTGTAAACAGAGTGCAGAAAATTCATATTTCCTTCATGAGTAGCTGATGGATGAAACAGGGTTTCCGGGGACTGCACCTCCACCAGCAGTGTGCTCCTCTGCTCTCTGTGTTAAAAAAAAAAATAACACAGAGAGCATCCATTATACGTGCCTAATATTTTCTTGCTGTCATCACTGAAACCCCCTGTCGTTTCCTCCTTTCGTCATCCTTAACACCCACCTGTCTCCTTGTCTCTCTTTCTCGAACCTTTGCCCTTTTCCCGTCTCCCTTCTCTTGTCTCCGTCTCTCTGTTTGCTTCCATGCAGGACCAGAGGGCTGCAACCTGTTCATCTACCACCTCCCTCAGGAGTTTGGGGATGGAGAGCTGATGCAGATGTTCCTGCCTTTCGGTAATGTCATCTCCTCCAAAGTGTTTGTGGATCGGGCGACAAACCAAAGTAAATGCTTTGGTGGGTAAAAATGAACAAAACCAAAAGATTATTGGTTATTTATTCTGATTATTCTTTTTTACTAATCACCTTTTGTACCGCAGTCTACACCCCTCCCCCCTCCTAACCTCTCAACACTTCTCCCTTGAAACAATGAAAACAGTAGAGGAGCTCTCCAGATGTGAAAAAGCTATTACTACTAAGACAGGATGGAGAATGAATGTCTAGATTTTTCTATTCATTGTTTAAGCTGCTTTCCTTTGAAACTAATTTCTTTCAAAACTTCCGTGATGTTCATAATACTGATGAGAAATTGATCTGTTTTATATTCAGCCATACTTTCATTGTGCTCTTCGTGATATACTGTATAATACAAGTGCTGACTCTCAGTCTCTGCCCCTGTCTATAGCTGACAAAAACAAAGGCAATGCATGCTAAGAATAAAACTAACAGTCGCTCCGGCATGGGAAGACAGAGAACTGCCGTCTCACTTTATGCCACTGACAGCACAATGTAGCCGAACGTATAATTATGTGTCAAATTATAAATGGATTGCTGAGAATGTTTAATGGAGAGTCCATCAGGTGCAACCCATTTGCAAATTAGCTTTTGCTCATTAATACAACACAACATTAACGTTGTATTATTCATGTTTGCAATTTTGAGATGCAGGTTTTAATTTGTGATTTTACGTTCTTTTTTTTTTCCACTTAAATGTAGCGCAACCACATTGATGTTTTTTTTTGGCTCTAAATCCCATGGTTACATTGTGTTGTGATTTTGGCTGCATGCTGTTCTCTCTCTTATAACTGTGATCCTATTGTTGTTGCTGTACTAGTCTACATTATGCTAGACATATTGATGTTTATAAAAGCACTATACTGCAGTTATTTTACTTCATATTAATGCTCATATCTAGTCATTTTCTGGATGTTAACTGTAGTTTTCTGTGCAGATTAAAGGATTTCATTCTTACACTTGAAAGACTGCTGTATTTTATTGAACTCATCTTCATTTTCCAGTCTTTTACAAGCCCAAACTGTCGGCACATTTTCATCTAACAACATCCCTCTCTCTCTCTCTTTGTCTGGGCCTTTCCCCCAGGGTTTGTGAGCTTTGACAACCCAGGTAGTGCCCAAGCTGCCATCCAGTCAATGAACGGCTTCCAGATCGGCATGAAAAGACTCAAGGTGCAGCTGAAGAGGCCAAAGGACGCCAACCGCCCCTACTAGCCCCCGCCCCAGCCAGCCGCCGCCGCCAACCTGGCGGCAGGGGCAGCCGCCGAACACAGGGAAAGACAGGTCAGGCCTCAAGGCTCTACCTCTCTGGAAACATTTGTTGTGACTTGACGGTTGATAGGCGATTAACTGAACCAACACGTGCAAGACCGCTGCACACTGGCACTCCCATTTAAAGAATGGATGCCTGATGGGATTTCCGGGACCTTTTATAAAAGTCATAAAACATTTGCAGGTGCCTAGATGACTACTAGATGATCATCTGTTGATTGGTTGTAAAGAACAGAGATGAATTTATGTCACTATTGTACAGGACGTCCTGCTAATGCAGAGAGAGAAGTGAGACAAAAGTATAGGGGGAAAACAAGACGACATTAAAAAAAAAAAAAAAAGAAAGATTGGACAGATCGGTCCGTTTGAATGGCTGCTTGAAACAAAGCTGTGAAAGCATTTACTTACACGTAGCCTCCTCTATTTGTAGAACATCTTTACAGTAAGTGACCCTTCATGTTACCCTGTAGGTAAAAGATAATTGGCAAATGGTTCAGAGTGCTGCACAGGGAAGGAGCTGCTTCCGAGGGAGAGGCATTTATTACCCCTCAGGCGGGTAATTGTGCCGTTCCTCTTTGTCTCCTCCCTTCATCTGTGTGATGGAGAGTTTAGGCTGTGTCGTTCATTCACCACTGATGACTTCATTCAAGGGCAACTTATCACCCACTCACAAACTAACTGAACCATACCAGACAGTGTCCCGAGGCAAATCACTACCGGTGGAATAGTGCAATCTCATATGAATTTGTCACGAAGTATATGCCACCATTGCCTTTGATTTATCAGGACATTTGAAGCAGAATGTTGGAGGAAACATCTTTTTGATTCCTTTAGCTTTCGGCCGGAGAGTTTTTACAGTGATCTAAATTTTCACGCAGTAACAAACACACTGCTGTTTTCCAACTTAAATTCTCAGCTTTACTATTAGTATTATTATTATATCAAAACATAATAATAAGGTACTATTGACAAGTGCACTGCTACTTAACTTCATATGACAACGCAGGGTTCAGGTGCATCTTGAATAAAATCCCTTCATGACTTCAAAAACAGAATTAGACAATGTGATTTCAGCGGAAAACAAAACCTAATTGTTTTATCACTCAGACAAGTACAACAGCGTCACCGCCTGGGAGACGGATTAATTCGCTGCAGGATGAGCACTGATTTGTTTTCAAAATTGTCTCAGCAAAATGATCTGCATTTATCCATACCAGGACTCAGAGTCTTAACGCTGGCTAAGGCGCTTTGGAGAGGCAGGTGTCCTCTAAGTACCCTGCATGGCTCCATCTGCGTGTGAATACGCCAAGAGCCGACACTAAATGAGGACACAAAAAAATGATGATATTGTGGCAACTTTTAAACAGAGTCACAAAACAAGTTTAAGCTCCCCCATTCACTTTTACTGCATTTGTAAAGTAGAAATGTATTTTGAATTGTGTAATAGAGATCCAAGTGAATAAATTAAACGAATCGCACAACTAGAGACATCATTTGTGCTAATAATTGCTGGTTACTCTCGGCCCCAGTAAACAAACAATTGCCAGTATCAGTGTGTAATTTTAGCATCACAGTCATGCTAGCAGCTCTCTTATTATGCAGTAAAGCTTTTAAGCACAGCACTAACACCAGCTTTGCCCATAAACTATAACAACGTCGATGCCCACAAAGTTGGTTTGGAGAGGCTCGGTTGGAAAACTGATGCTGCTCCAGCAAAGATCTGCCGTGCCAGAACAAATCGTTTGGGCGGCCTTAATGTGGTGAGGGACACCTGAGCACTGTGGAGGTGAATTTGTTTACAACGAAATGGTTCTTATTGGTTGTATGTGGAGTGAAACAAATGGCATGTTACAATAGTATGCTAATAATCCACAATAATAATGCTAACTTGTTGATCTCTAACTGGTATAGTGGTGCAAATGGATCAACAAAGTCATTATGGATGAAAACTACAAATATGTGAAGAAGTTTTGGCTCAATTCATCCATTAGACATGGGAGGATCCAGAGTGATTAGGTTCAATTCTCCCAATACTACTTATGCTAAATGTGTATATAGCTGAGGAAGACGCTTCTAATACTAATACGCGCAAAATGTTGCGCTTACGTTTATGTTCACAAATGATTCCCATGTGTTTTTCAGGTTTTGTTGAGCTGAATCATATGTTGACTACTTGCTACCCACCGCCGAGTGCAAACTCAACATCTGGACCACTGAGGCTGCTTCAGAAACAGAGGGGGGAGAGAGAGAGAGAGAGAGAGAGCGCAACGGCCGAGTCAAGGACACCTCTTTTTGGATGTACTAAAACTTTGGAACTCAGAGAGAATTTGTACCAGCCTGGCTAGCCCCAGGACTTTTTTTTTCCTTCTTCTGCACACATATACACACCTCTTTCCCCACAAAACCCTGCTTGAATGACAGCTACCTTTTTTCTGGACCACAAAAAAACTTTTACTTGAACAATAAGGAAAAAGAAGGAAAACTTTAACAACACACCTACTTACAATGACCAACCCCACTGAACTCTTTAAAGGGAATATGGATGTCAAAAGTCCAAAAGAACAAAACAAACTTTTTAAAAACTGAATAGCGGATTGCCGTAGGAGATCTATCTTTCTGTAAGATGGTTTGAGTTTGGGACAATTGACTTGTGAAGACCAATTTATGAGACTTGAAACGAGAAGGGACAAATTTTCGGAGAGAGAACTTAAGTAGGGAATGTGATATTTTCAGGACACAAATTGGCTTCGATTTGGGATGGCCATCTTTAGCTCGGAGTGCCTGTCCGTTTCCAGGGGATACCGTTGCCGAGGAGAGCCATAGCAACGGTCTCCAGGGAGTCTTATCTGTCATTCCTTAGTTGTTTTAGGGACCAAAAGACCAAACATTTTTATTGCTGAGGACTTGTAGCTCTAATATACTCGGACCACTGCGTCTCTTTCGGTCAGTGTTAACTGGCCGGGGGAGTTGCACTTAAAAGAAGTGTACATTTCGAATATATACAACACATGTATATATACATATATATTGCTGATATGCTTTTTGAATACAGGCAAAACTATTTCAGATGACCAAATGGGGTCTCTCACTTCGCTAGTTTACAATTACTCAAAATGTTTATTTTTTTCTCTTCTCATTTTGTCTCGGGAGGGATGGCGAGTGCATGGGAGGGGCTGCTCCGTATCACAGCCTTATCTTTTTTAACTTGACATCCTAACCTCATAGATAGAATAACATCAGAAAGGTTTGAAATATATGAACTTGTTTATATTTGCAGTACATATATATGTATAACAAGCATTCAAGCAAATGTATTCATATATACAGTATATATGGATAAATAGATATTAATCACAAATATATGTATTTATATGCACATATTTTATATATGTGTGTCTGTATATAGAACGGCTACTGACTACGTTGAGCTGTAATTTTTTGTAGATTTTAGCTGGAGTTTGAAGCATTGCTCTGCTTGGGAAGAATCGCAAATCTGGCAGCTCCCAAAACCGCAGGCATTCCTATCTCTGATTACCTATATGCTGACACACAATATACTGCTAAAAGATACATGTGTGAGAAGACACATATGGTGTAAATATTATCTAAAAATGCAAAAAGCCACATCTCAGTAGCAGGCTTTAAGAGAATCAGGCTAAACGATTTTAGAGGAAAAGGACAATTATCTTCGACTCTATTCCAGACATATCTTTTGAGCTTAAACACACCACACGCACACACACACACACAAACTTCTCTTTGAAACTTGAACCAAAATGAATATGTCTCACAACCCTTGCTCTCTTTTGCATTCAGTAAAGTGCATGTAGCGTATGGGCTGTCACCATGTCAAGGTGTGCCTTGTCACCTGCAGAATCTGCCATCAAGCACTGTGCTCTCAGAAAAAAAAAAGAAAAAAAATGAACACACACACACACACACACACACACACACACACACACACACTACTGCAAGCAGCCAGCGCGCTATTATGATGTCAAAACTACAGCCAGACTCATATCATTTCTCATGTAGAGAGCTTCAGTGCATGTCAAATATTACAAACCACTGTCGGTCCATCATCGTCTTTAGAGGGAGAAAAAAAAAAGCATTTAGGATTAATGTAGACTCATGCGATAACATTTCAAACTAAAGTGGGCATTAGGTAACCTGTTGGCACAGGTACTAACTATCCAAGCTGTGTGCAGGACGCCTGTGACTATGTACCACTGGTTGGAGTTAAAAAAAAAAATAATAATAATAATTAAGAAGGGGTGACGTTCAGTGTTTCAACTGGCACAGTGTGGCTTGAAAATGGACACGGCTGAGATTACTGGAGCAAGCAGCAGGATTTGAATGGCCGTGAAGGTGATACTGACGAATATGTTGGCCAGCTGGCTTCCCACTGTACGCTAAAAAGGGAAAGGGTTTTATGCACCTCCCCGTGTTAACGCGTGGATATCTGCTGGTAACACTTGACATGAAGCATATCCTTTAGAAGATGTTATATTGCCTGATGTTACACTGTATATCCTCGTGCAGTTAAATCCAAACATAAAACTAAAGTGAAACTGTAAAATGAAGCAATAAGTGTGAAAAGCCATTTACCCATTACAACTGCTGTATCAACGAGGCGGCTCTCATATTGCTTTAACATACAGTTTCTCATAATAGTCTACAAAATTGGTATGAACACCAACTTGTACACCTGCAAAAGGTCAACAGACTTGGATTTATTGGCCCCTGTATTCGACACATATTGAGCCGGTGGAGATTAGTCAATGAATATTTATATATATGAATATTTATAAGGCTATATGACACTTTGGAAGACAATGCTTCCTGTTGGGTGCTGTTACTAGTTTTCCTATAAGCTGCTCATTATGCCATTTCCCCCAGTGTCTGTGTCTAACCTTTTTAGCAGTTTGAATAATTTAACATTTACCTTCCAAATCCAGCGAGGCTAAAAGGCGCCACTACACATCCCAGGGTGCCTCTGTCGGCGTGTGCCACACAACAAGCATGGCCCACAGTGCAAGGCAGATGACCGTCATGATCACATGGCGCACATCCACCTGAACTGTCTCAGTCCAACAATAACATCCGAAGCTAAATGTCGTATGGCCGGTGTCCCCGATCGCCACACTGTGTGCCCTTTTTGACTGCCCCCGACCACTCTGAGAAAACCGAGAAGTGATGACACGATCTGGGCTTTTCTAATGGTTCGTCTTTCACCCGTATTTTAATGTTGAGTGAAATAAGAGGAAACAGGACAACAATGGGAACTAGAACGCCGAGCACCTCATCATCATCTGCTCCAACTATAAGCTGCAAGTTTACACGAGAAGAGAAAAAAAAAAAGTATAGTGGTTCAAAAACATCAAGAAACAGAGCAGAAGTTTGAGTATAAATATATATATATAAATATATACATAAACCGATGAATATACTG
The DNA here is from genome assembly GCA_005024645.1 of Planiliza haematocheilus. Lineage (NCBI taxonomy): Eukaryota > Metazoa > Chordata > Actinopteri > Mugiliformes > Mugilidae > Planiliza > Planiliza haematocheilus. The sequence continues at coordinate 3,293,210 of SRSE01001409.1, read as the reverse complement.
TAAATTGTTTCTTTTTTTGCTCTGTTTTCCTCTGTACATAGGTTTGCATATTTTATAGGACTTTTACTTCTATCTACAAGGACTGGATAAAGTACTTTAAATACTTTAAAAAAAAATATATGAATGAAAACATGATAATGCTCATTAAAACCAGGTACAAAAAATTCATTGAAAAAAAAAAAAAAAGTTGCTAGGATACGGTACAAACTGTAGGACCTGACCAAGGCATTTATCCAGAATACAGTCAGGGAGAGCATTGACCTCAGTTAGAGCTTAGACACACATTGATTTTATAAAAAAGAAAAAAATACTTTAATGCGTTCTATTCATTTATCTATTTGTTTAGATATTTATTTATAAGTCATGTCTGAGATGATATGCATGCTTTCATGGCATTATTTTTCTATGAGTTGGTACGTGACCAAATAGTTTTTATATGACATGCAGGGGCCGCTGCTGTGGTCCACAGATGATCATTGTTCCTGTCTGCAGGACCATGCCTTCAGCACTTCTTTGACGACGGAGAAAAATGCTCCCAAATGACCAAGTGATGTCAAAAGACAGATTTTAATCATTTTATTAATTTATTTATTTATTTATTTATTTGTGTTTATTTATTTGTGCTGTTTGGTTCAAGATCTGAGCTCTACTATTGCCGCTGATCTGTTAAGTGCTTCTTTTGTTTCACTACATCTCTGAGTAATCAGAAAAGATTCAACAACTTCGAAGACTGATTTTACAATTACCTGTGGCAGACCAACTATTCACAACGATGCAGTACGACACTAAAGCCTTATGTATATTTGTAATTATGGATTCATACTGTTCTGTTTAAAAAAGAAAAAAGAAAAGAGACGCTTTGTTAAAAGATTGTTTAAAAAAAAAAAAACCTGGTGGTTACTCTTTAATTTTGAGTAATTCGCTTCCATTCTGAAACAAACAAGGTCAAATAAAAGGGATACCTTCATTAAACACCTGTTCAATTAGACATGGATTCACAACAGAAGATATGCCTTGAACTATAAGTTGCTGCTAATGTGTAATGAGATAATGTATAATTTATTGATCACTTGCTAGCATAGTTCTTAAATCATCAGTAACCTCATCTTATCTCCCCCATCCTGCTTAGTATTGTTTGACAGAGCTCTGATCTTGTTCAACTGATGCGTTCTATCAAGAACAAAATTCAATGAAAACTGCACTACTTCATCAAAACAAAATTGAGTTTCTATCATTTTTTATTATTTTCTTCCCCCTTGGTGATGTTATCTGTGATTTTATTTCTAAAGCTCAGTAGTGTTGCTAGAATCATGGTTTACTTCATGTGGTTTTCAAAGTATTCTGGAAATCGATTTCCCAAGTTCAGCACATATGGAGGGTGGGGATATGAATGTTGCATATTAAGCTTTGCCAGGTTCCTGATGAGCTAAGCTTCTGACTGGACAGTGCGCTTTAGGCTCCCGCCCCCGTCTCTCCAGACTGCACCATTCTCTGGTCCCCTGGACTCTTCTTTTGTAATTTTAAATGAATGATGCGTCTCAGCTTAGCCCAATAATAAAGCACAGTCTAGAATAAAGTATCATGTGTTGCGTCATAATTACTCACTATACAAGGTTACCCCAGGTTGTGGTTTGTGGTATACACTTCCCTGAAGTTCTATTACTTATTCAGAATACATTTTAGATTCGCAACGCTAACTCTGTCTTGAGATTTACACTCCCTTGCCATTTCATTAGGTGCAATGGTGAAAACAAAACCATTCTAATTTAACAGCAAATCTCATCTTCACGAAGGTTATGTTATTCAGCATTAATTTAAACAGAAAGAGCTGTTGATGTGTTTTCATTTTGTATTCTGATGTGTTTAATTCAATCCAGCTTAACAGCATCACAAACTCCACCCACCCAAAATGATCCTACAGATGAATTACTAGCTTTTCCGATGCCGTTTCAACATAAACCGAACGTTAGAACAGTCATAAAGCTAAGATTTAGTGCTTGACCGTTGGATTAGATGCATTTGTTTTTACTACCTAGCATTTTGGCAAGTGAGTGCAGATTTATGCTGTCTTCAGAGAAAATCGACACAGCTCAATGTCAAAGTTTTCCTGGAGGGGCAACATAAGATATCAATCACAAACCAGAAGGAGAACTCTTCTGAATAAATAAGCATTTATTTGGATTAAAAAACACAGTATAACAAGTACAATCTACAACATCACACTCTGATTGAGAAATGAAAAAAAGAAAAAAGGTTAAGACCAGGTTAATGAATATCTCTGGGTTCTCGTCTTTGTCAGCAAATGAAGAAAATATCTTCCAGTATCTGGCTTTCTTCCAGGTCCAGCTGAGTGCTCTGAGGATGAGACCCGCCGGAGGTGAGCCAGGTTCGACCCACCGATCTGGGGGCAGCGAGGACCGACCTGTGCTGAGATGTTTTGGTTCTTCGGGTAGCTGGTGCAGGGACAGGACTAAAGATATCCAAAAACTCAGCCACAGAAAAGTCCAACCTGAAAAAAGTTCAAGGTTTTGGGTTTTTTTTGGTGTTTTGATTCATTCTACTTGCTTTTCCCATATTTGACACCAGCTTATTACAAAGGTTGAACTAACAAAGGCTATGCCTATAATGGAGAATCCAGTGGAGAGGCAACGCTGTAAATGAGCACCCTCGAGCCGTTTCATTGTGGCAGTAAAGGCCGCCATTCTCAACTCAAATTTAAGCAGAGAAAGTGCAAGCTAAGGGACCAACACCAGACAAGAACGAGAATAAAGACTACTTGCAGCACCTGAAGATATTTGTCATTCACCTTTCACTTGTTAACACAGACGATATGAAAGCAAAACTCTCTTCCAAGTGTTAACAAAATCTTTTCTTGCCGAACTGCCTACTGAACCCCAACAAGCAGCATTAACAAGCCAAAACCACTGGGGCGTCCTGGCAGAAAAACACAGTTTCTTGCAGGTGTGAGGGAAAAAAAACGGGGGAAAGAACCCGGTGCTTTCTCCTCTGGAATAGAAATGAGGGAATGTGCAATGAAATAAATAAACCAAAACGGGGGAGATTAAGCTAATAGAGATTCAATCCCTCAGTCTGGCTGGCTTGATAAATTATTCAGTGTATACACAGTCGAACGACGGCCATTCCAGATACAAAACATGAATTCTTTAAAGCACGCTCGACTGATGTTGCTAACATAATTCTCTGCTCGTTTAAAGCTGCATCGATTTGCATGGCACGGCTCTGCGCGCAGCTCTCCCAGGTAAGGCCTATCTTTGGGATGTACTTGTTGATATGCATGTGGGTGGTCAGCAGACAGACACATGCTTCCAATCAGGGCGCATTTGTGCTCCACCACACGTAACTACGGACCTTGATATGTCATGTATTCAAACTAACTCGAGGCAGCAGATATCAGAAGCTGAAAAGCTTTAAAACGCCATATTTTGCTTTAACGACCTGAACTCATGCATACACATGTTTGAGTGCGAGGCAGAGAAAGTGAATGAGGTTTAAGACAACCGTGGGATGAAAACTAATGAAAAAAAGAGACGGAAACTCGAGTAAGTCAATTTTTTTCCTCCCTTATTTGACCGCCTGCCTGTCAACAGCGAAGGAGAAACAGAGAAGGAGACAGTGAGCACAATTCAGAGTGTGTGTCTGCTTGTGAAAGAAAGACTGGAAATGAGTGCTGCTTTGTGGATAGAGGGATAGGAAGGCAGAGTGTGGGGGATGTGGGGGAGGGACTTTGGCTGGGCTGCTTCACTCGAAATGTGAGAATTTGCATTTTTATTTGTTGATTTATTTAACGGACAGGGCTCTCAAACAGCCATCCATCAACAAACGACATGTTGGTAATGAATAATGCATCACTTACCGGCGGTCACAATCTATAACAAGGGTAGTATGGCGGTGGGTGGGGCGAGGTAGGGGTGGTGGCATAGAGATTGCACGAGGGCCACAGAGAAGAATGCAAATAGACTTTCAGGGGAGTATACGGTGTGACACAAGACTTCATTCCCTGGCTCCCGTTTGCGCGAAGTAAAGTTGTGAATTGCTGCTAGATATTAATATCCCCCTAGGGAGCCCTGGCAGATCTATTTTACTGCTACATGTATAAAGAGAAAATGCATGGACAGCAGTCGCAGCAACACAAGGTTCTGTCATTGTCTGGCCCTGGTATGTTGGGTCATTCTGAGAGCATCTGGAGGCGCTGCCAACATTACAGAACAATATCCTTATTAGAATCATCCTGAGGCAGAGTGACAAAGTGAACTCTATTGACAATACTTCACCTTGATGTGGAACTTATAATAAATACTCAGAAACAGTACATAAATACTACCAGAACTGAATTGTTCAGTATAATGAAATAGTTGGGCTTCGTTCACCCGGCGCACCAATACTGTGTGTGTCTTTTCAAGCGCTGCAACCCTAGATAGAAATTTCCACAAAACTCCTCTGCATACGCTTCCAACCACTCATAACTTTCGCTGCCTATTTGGCTCCTCTCTTTCATTAAAGATAGCCGTCTCGCCCCGGCGCGCCTTTTCATTTGCAGTCCAAACAGTAAGATAAAAAACCTATAATGGCCAGTGCGTATATCCCGCATGTCAATTTCCCAACCAATCAATAACAGGCGGGCTACGGCAGGAAGGATGGAGACGAGATGGGCGGGGTGCGTTGGAACCGTCTCATTACTAACGAGCATAGGATTCATAAAGGATTAAGAAGGTCCCTTAATGTTAACCCCAGCTTGGTTTTTGCAATTTGCACATCAAGATTGAATTGGTTAAGATTAGATGGCCACGAGGGGCATGCCGTTGCCGAAAAGAAAGAGAAGGCTTCAAGGAAACATGCCAAATGTTACAGTAGTAGACGTTTCATTTAATCTAGCTTACAAAGTTGTTTATAGATCTTTGATACAGATCGACAGCAGGTTTTCACGTTTTGTTTAAGTATTAGACGAATCAGCGACGACTGGAAGTGATCCATCCTTTAAACAAAATTTTATGTAGTTCTTTTCGTGATACATGCTGCAATAAAATATTTCTAGACATAACAAGTGGGCACTGATGACTCATCTTTCTAATAAAAAAAAAGTGAAAATAATATATATATTTAACACAGCACCTAAATAAACACAACTCCAACACCTCTGACAAGATATCTGGCGAGCTGAGAAACACAACGTACAGTTTTGCCTTTACCTCATTCATTATTTTACTATAGTTTATATTTTTATCAGCAGTGAATTTTGAACACCAGCAAAGAAAAATACATATGTCTAATCCGAATCAGTGAATTACCAAAGGATTGTAATTGTCTGAAGAGATGGATATGAACAAACATGTTGCCAGAAAACCACAAAAGGCAAGTGAGCAGCAGACTTCCTCATTACTGACAGTCAAAAAAAAAACACACTGTGTGTAGCTAACAGTCCAACAGTTTTAATAGGCTTCAGAGGTAAAAAAAAAAAAATAATAACATAAAAAAATAACACGGATGGTAATAAGATCCGATACCCCAGGTCCCCTGCTGGAATTAATGGGCATCTGTCAGAGCTCACAGTTCAACTTGGACCACACAGTGTTTTGATTAAGAGTGAATCATCTGATGTTAACTTGGAGCTGTTTTGGAGACCTGTCCTTTGAAACAAGGAGCTGCCTTACAGCTTCTGCATCTCCCATCAATGATCACATTTACAAACGGGAAGAGGAAATGTGAGATTAAAATGTTTAGGAACGCAAATTGTTTCAGCATTTCTTTTCATTAATTTTCAAGCCAGCACCGCCGAAAAAGTCCTTTAACAGGGGAATGAAACTGCACACGTACGCACAGTAAGATGACACGCAGTCAGGTTAATTAACATTCCACGTATAGTCTCCTTTCCTTTTTAGCAAAGCCTGACACTCAGTAATTCATTTCCGTCCTCAAAACTCCTCTCCCTCCTTACATCTTTCTCAACACTGCTATCCATCTGGACCCGCTCTAACTTTCCTCGCTTTGCATTTTTCACTTTATCCAATGCTCTCACCCTCAAACACACTTTTAACATCTCTCCCTCACTCTTGCTTTCTCTGTCTCATTACTGTGGCAGGGAGAGAAGGGAGGGCAGCGTGTGCATCCAGAAGTCTGTTCAATTACACCTGCTGCAGGATCCCTGCTAGGCCAACTAATGGAACGCAGCATGTCTCCTGACAGGCTGGCCGCAGCACTAGCTAGCCCAGTAAAAAGCTTCATTTAGCTTCTCACAGCTCGAAAAGTTAGATACACTGAGAAACGTCATCATTTAGCCACTAACACTGCAGCAAATTCCAATAAAAGCTTCAAGATATTCATTTTATTCTTGTATTCTATATGTGTTGCATTTATGTTAATATTCACAGGGAATGAGGAAAAACAACAATTGTTGACCAGAGCTCAGAGAAAACTATTAAAGAAGCGAATCATCTCCCCAGTGTCCCACACATGACTTTTGTCTTCACCTAAACTTTCTTATAGCAGAAAACTCAGAAATTCAAACCAGCACAGAGTCACATATTTCGACTGCATCATTCAGGAGATTAACTGACTCTTATTACCAGGAAGCCACACAGGCTGTTCTTCTGAGAACTAATACTACTAGATTATCCACTTTGTTTGCAATAGTCCTACTTTTTATCCAGCATAATAAATTGTACAGACCTCATAAAGCTCTGTGGAGACTCAGTGAAATTAAAAACTATTAGAGTAAATGGTAAATGTTTATTAAATGGTTCAGTGATGCTAAGTGAGAATGTGTTACCTGGCCTCGGGGGTCTTTTGGATTGCAGAAACTGATGTGGGCTTACTCGGGCTTGCAAGGGACCTTGTTGGAGATGTGGCCATGTCCCTGCTAGACCGTTCAACGGGATCTGTCGTTACAGTGCAGGAAACATAGTTTTAATAAGTAGTTTACATGCATATGAAAGTACTACTAAATATGATCTGTTATGAGCCGAGTTGTTCGTCTAATGCATAACATCTCACTGAAAATACAGGCTTACCGTTGCGCAGAGGGGCAGGTGTTCTTTGTGAGTGTTTTTCATGTAGGCTCCGTCCTGCAGGATGTGCCTCTGCGTCTTCACACACACTGTAGATCACAGACACATATTAAGATGGCTTTCATGTGTGCGACTAGTGTATGTGTATATTTAAGTTTACGGTGTGTGAAAGAAAGTGTGTGTCTGACTAAAGCAGTTGCAGTTTGAGAGTCTGTCTTTCTCTCAGCCAGAGTTTACCTGGAGGGTAAATCTTGGTGTGAAGGACCCTCTGGCTCTGGACCTCCATTTCTAATGCTTGAGGTGCTGAGCTGTGCTTCAGTAGCTTGAAATCTAACAAAAATACAGGAAAAGAAAAAGAGGTTCTACTAGACTGCAAAGACGTGCAAGACGATGGAAAAAAAGGACTCTGGTCATGGACAGGTAATTAGGTCTACGCAAGAAGTATGTAACTGCAATCAGCTTTGTTACCTAACATTTAAACATATTATTTATTTCTCTCCGGCCTCTGCATCCTACCTGCTGTAATCAAGACGTGATTGGCGTAGCTGCTGATTCTGTCTGTTGAGCCTCTCCTCCTGCTCCACCAGCCGGGCCTGCAGCTTCTCTCTCTCCAACTCCAACTGCATCTTCTGCAGCAGCAGCTGGTGCCTCTTCTCCTCCCAGTCCTCATGACCCAGATGAGGCTGGATCAGGGCTTCCTTAGCCTCCGAGCTTATAATATTCCTACTGCGGAGCCTGTGTGTAAATGCATGAGCCATGCTTAATATTCATACTTAAAACAAAATGGATAATGACTGTATGGACTACTACTGTACCTTTCACACTCTACTTGGTTAAAGGTTTCATAGTGGCCATTTGCTAAACAGGTCCCGTTGTCAGTTCTCCATTGTTGTATTCCATAATCTGTGTCATGATTGCCACCTTTGCTGTGATCACACTCGTGGCATGAGTGTGGCTCCCTGCACTCCCTTTTCTGGCTCATATGTTCTTTGATGTGCCCACTGATTGAACTTAACTCACTAACATAGGGAAAAGATTCAGGGTTTCTACAGGTTTGTACAGGTCCTCTTCCTCCGTCACCACTCCTGTGCATGTGAGGTTGTTGTGCTCCTGTAGCAGCATGGCTGAGGTATGAGCCATCAAAGAGTAAGCCATTAGCTCTGCTTGTAGATATCCTGCTGGGGGCTTCCTCGCTACTGAGCACCTGGACAGAGAACAAAGAGGACAATGAATGCATTTTGGCCAATTTTGGAAGCCTCTGAAAGTTTTTCAGCCAACAACATTAGACCGCCCCATAAAACTTTAATTTAGGGCAGGACTACAAACTGAAATGTACCAATACTGAATTAGTCCTTGCTTACCAATCTAATTTTCTCATGTTGCTATGTGCTATAAAAGCTCCCCTTGCTGGCAAGAGCCATTTCACAAGAGCTTAGGTTTCACTTACACTTTATGTGGGCTGCTACAACCCAAAGCATCGTTTTTGGTCTATTTCCATGTTTTTGCATATAACTACAGTGATTGCGTACTGAGCTCCAAGTGCAACTAAAGCACAAGTTACATAAACAGCAACACCTGAACACATCCTACTGCTGATTAGTTAATTTAATGTTTTCACAACAGAGCTTGCATAGACATGAGACTAGCTGGGCTTCTGAGCAGCACAAACGCAAAACCTCCCACTAAACTCGACAATGGCCAGTGGATTAAGAGCGCAGTTTACAACTGAGCATAAGTGGCAGGTCAGCCAAGGTCACAGACATTATGAGATAAACATATGGAGGAAAGTCCATCTTACAGTTTACTTGGGAAAGAGACTGTGACTAATTTGCTGCAGGTCAGAGAGCAGAGAAACACACATTATTCAGAGCCACTGCGGGACAATGAGGTTAGCCAAGTCATCTGTTCTTACAAAGACTGAAGCAAGACAGGTGTCTTCATTTCTAAAGTGTCACCTTGACAGAGTTTTCACTATTTTGTTGCCATGTTTAACAAGTGACTGAAGTGTACTATAGCGATTTGGCAATAAGATAATATACTGTTGAATGTGTTTCCTAAGGATATTTTTGTGTCTCAGCACACGGCACATGAGAACCAGGGCTCTCTGTGAGTATGGCTTCCATAGGAGCGGAGTCATCCACTGTACATGCAGTCATAACAACAGTAACTGCATCTACAACTTATCACACACTCATTCCATCATACACCTTACCTGGCTGTGGGACGGCGGCTGGCTGAGCTGGGCAATGGACTGGTTGAGCTTTGCCTGTTGTTGAGAAAGGTATTGTTGGTAGAGCTGAAGTAGCTCCTGGCACTCTCTGTATTGCTGCTGCAGGCCTGGGGGATCGAGTGTTAAGTAACTAACAAAATAAAACAACAACTAAAATGAAACAATAGAACACTTTGGGTTGTGACACACCAAGCCGACAGTTGGCCACTAGCCAGTCTAGAGTCATCAGCGAGCATCTGTGGCCCTGGTTTTTTGTAGTGTGCCACATACTGCTGGCACGAGTTGGACCCCTGTCTGCGAGTTTTGAGCCAGCTAAACATGGTGAATCAGCAGAGCAGCCCGTCAGTGAAAGACATCGCTCTGACTGGCTGTTCAGCTTAGCAAACCCGATGCATGAGAAGAGAAATGGAAGTGACAATAGCAAGCAAGAAGAGGCCAAACACACATAAGACTTGTGCCATTTTCCATCTTCGTCTTATCTGAACATTCCATTACACAAATATTTTCACAAAGTCTTTTATCTGCCGTACTAACTCTTCTGGTCCCCTTTCCAATGTCAAATACAGACTACTGCCACCTGCAGGTATGAAGACTTTTTCCCTTTCATGTAGGCGTAGAATGTAAATGCCATCTGGCTGTAGGCCATAGTGATGTGGTGTGTTCAAGTGCAAAATTTTGTCTGCCTTTGATATTGATAGTTCTTTGATGGTCTCATAGCCACTTCCCTAGATTCATCTAAGAAAAAGTGAAATTGTGTGGCTGAAACCTTATGTAATAAACTAAAATGCACCTACATATTCTGAATGTTTAAACCAATGGGTAGCTCTAAGGTACACTTGTACAGCGCAGCCATTTTAGTAAGGAACGGGATCTCCTGTGAAACTTCACTTGAACCACAAAAGATGCTCCACTCAGATTGTCAATCTAAATGAAACCCTTTTTTCTGCAATCAGCTACACAATGGAAAAGAAAAGTAGAGAAAGAGAGAGAGAACAGCAGAACTGAAATCAGTGAGGGAGAAGAATCCAGCAAAATCAAAGTTGTTGTTGTGGCACAGTGCTTTCACCATCTGGGTCGGGCCAAGCTGTGTTGAGCTGAGCTCGGCAGTGCCACGCCAGGCTATCTGCCAGACAGAGACCTGGCAGCCACAAGAAAACTAATCTGGAGCGGGACCACTGCTGCGCCTCAGGAGCCCACTAATGACAGTGGCAGCACCACACCACACCAGCACATACAAAGATAATGAGCATGAGAATGGAGAGACTACACACAGACTCACTCGCACACATTCAATAATCAACCTCGGTCCGACTTTCTAGTACACACAAAAACAGCAAGACATGAGAGCGTGAACTCCCCACCTGCACAGTAAACAGCCCACACACAAACACTACAATAAAGCAAGCAGTGCACACACTCCCACCCAAGCTGACCATAAAGTGCGTTCCTCCAGGCCATATCTTTTTATGATGGTGGCCCTGCTCCCCCAGCTGATGAGTTTCTCAGCATCCATTTGAAAAAAAGCCCTCCTTTTAAGAGAAAATCAAAGTTCAAAGTAGAGTCTTATTGAAGAAATAGTTGGCAGAACACTCCATAAGAAAACACTTTGGTTGTTAGAAGACTTCAATCAGGCTGTGGAAATGAAACAGGGGGAAAGAGAAGAGAGCCGGGATGACTTTGAATTGAGGACTAGACACCAGACAAATGCAATGCAGCAGCTTCCATAAACACTGGGAAAATGTGAAGAGACACTTTGATTGAACCCTTCGTCTAACTAAAGCTGCTCTACAGCTGCACTCTTGTCCATAGAAGTAGTTTTTCATATGGAAAATGTAAGGACATCGCAAGGACATCACACCATGTAAACCTGTGCTGGGAGGTCTACTTATGCAGCGTGAATACAGCTCTTAAAGGGAAGATACTGAATATGCTTACACAGCTACGCCTCGCTGCAAGATAACAAATTCACATAGAACATATTTCTTCAAATTTTTTGTGCCAAAAACAACATATATACATACATAGCACGCTGGATTCAAAGCCCCAGAACAAATGAGATATGCTCGGGACAACATACAATTCAATACACACAAATAAAGTCTTCTGTGGTATGGAACCTACCAGTCTACAGGATCTTAGCATTCCAATACATAAATAAAGGTAACGTGTATTAATGTGTTGACAGGGTAGCGCAGTCCCCAGACAGCAAGTGCTAGGCAATCTGAACCGAATGGAGCAACACTGATAAGATTCCACCTCTCAGCCCGTCGCTACTCTAAACACGCTTCCTCCACAGCCTTGGACATCAGCCAATGGGGGCCAAGCACTCGGCAAGCCCCTGGTTTACATCAGAGCTGGAAAGTGCCAACAGTGACTTACTCCTCCCCTCTGCTCCAAAAATACTCAGAATCAAGGGCCTGGGTTGAAGCGGCATCAGACGGGGCCTGTCAAAATGATTCACTTCCCTGTCAGACTGAGGCTCAAATGAAATAATGAAATCCACTTCAAGGTGGAACAAATTTGCACAGGAGGGGGGAATATTTTAAAGCCTGCTTTAGCGCACGGTGCCAAACAGATTGAGCCTGAGCAGGAATGAGAGAGGAACGGGGGTGGAGACTGATGTGTGAATATGTGCGAGCGTATGAATGCGTGCAGGGGAAAAATGGCGGGGAATTAATGGAAGAAGACGGTTTACATAACTGCTTCAATACTACTGAATATGGAGAAGAGAGTCACACCATGAAAGTACAAATAACATCAGCTAACAACTATTTTGAAAGAGGCAGTACATTTCCAAGAGTAAACATTAAGAGAACCATTATCATCAAAAACATTCTGCAATCTGTATGATTCAGTGATCACAACTTAAAAGTAACACTAGTTTTGAGGGAAGCTGCATCTCGAATGAATCATTAGACAAGACATCAGGTTAATCTTCTGTTTGCAGAAAGAATTACTCACAAAAAAGTTCTCAGCTGAAATATCAAACCAGTGGCAAGCACTTAAATAAAAAGACAGTTAACTAAGATTGAGATAAGTATGCGATTCATCCACCTCACAGAGCAAATTATTTAAGCCACTACACCACAATCCAAGAATAAAAGGTAAGATAAAAACACCAAGACCAAGAGGATGACAACACCCACCAAGTTGGGAAAATAATGATTTTCAAAAAGCAAGCTTCTGATGTGTGCTTATCACAAAAAACACCCTTGATAGAAGCAGATTCCCACATTGTAAATGTCATACACCCAAAACTTGTAAAATGGATTTTGCCCTGCTGTTCTTCTATCGCAAAGATATTAGCATTTTGGTAGTGGCATGTAACTATGCGCCTCAGGATTGCCGCCAATTGTTTAAAGTCAATAAGGTGTTATTAGCTGTAGCACCTGCTGTGCCTTGTTCTGATACATACCACAGTATACCATGTTAGTAACGCCACTTTGACTTCTGCTGATTCCAACATACCCTGCAGTACAAAAGACATCCTTCATATCTCAAAACAAAAATTCGGTCCTGTGTGCCAGTCAGTTCCAAATGTCAGCTGAACATCCCAAATATCAAGGCTACTTTCCCTCTTATCCTATGTGGCTTGGGGCTAAGGTATAACCCTACATTCTTTATGCTCCTGACAACCCTGAAACTTGGTTAGATAAGATAAGCTGAGGCGTAATGGAATTAAACTTGACAAGACGCTCATTCAATGTGTTTGCCTTTGGTGTCTCCTTAACCTTTCGGAGAAGTGCCGGAACCTTCTGCCTGAGAAGAGCCTTCATGACTCTTGCACACACTTTAAAAGACTACGTTATCCCCCCTGAGGTGCTTGGATCCGAACACTTTTTCCTCTCAAATACCTTTTTAATGGAGTTTAGAAGTTTGGTGTAAATGCCAAGTCTCCAAGCCAAAATGCCTTTAATTGAGTTGTGCTTTCCTAATTTTCCCCGCTGCCGTTGCCAATCATGCAATTTACCAGCCGGGTCAATTACTCTCCATATTTCGCAGTGTTTTTAACCTAAATTGACTGCTGGCCAGGCTGTGGTTTGACCTGAGCAGAATTGTTATGAAGACAGTAGGTGGGCTGTAGCATTATAACTCCTGAAGAATCGGCTGGTGACCCATCTGATTCATCCCATCACATTCTCTAAAACGACGGAGATATATCTTATAGTCGTCATTAAGATAGATAGATAGATAGATAGATAGATAGATAGATAGATAGATAGATAGATAGATAGATAGATAGATAATGATAAAGATAGATGGATTAAGACAGATGAATAAATAAACAAAGGTAAGTAAGTCTATAGATAGACAGAGGACATAGAGAATGAATGAGAAATTAATTCCGTTTTCTTAAAATGGATGGGCCAGATGTGTCCGATGTTGCTTGTCAAGGGGCACTTGAAATGGTCTTCCAGAAGTCGAGAAAGATCCACTGTAGTAACAAAAGATGCACACTTTGTGGATAAAACCACTGCAAACAGTTGTAAGTAATACATAATATCTGTAAATTGTAAGATATTGTAAAAGTTGTTGTAACTGTTGGAGAGAAAATATTGTAAAGAGTGTTCTAAAGTATATAAAGTATTAAATATGATTCCTGTTTGTTAACTGTCAACCTGCTGAAACACTGCAAGATGAAAGCATACATCATTGTCTTCTCTGCGTACATCAAAATTTGGATGATAAGATGATTTAGATCAGAAATTGATTCTGTACACAACAGCGGATAAACTACGAGCACTTGCAAAAGACAACTTCAGCAGGCATCAAATCGTCTGCCTTTTGTAATAGATTGCGGGCCCTAGCCAAACGGCTGCAAGTACCCCTTACCTAAGACAACACTCCCCTCTACAGACTTCATTTTAGAACAGCACACACAGCAATAGAACCGCGAATGTTGTGGTCTTCTTTTCTATATACACAGTATTTTAACAACCCCTGGTTTGTCTGAAATCGGGCTAATCAGCGAAAACAGCACAAATTTCCACTAAATATTTTTTCCACTTTGAAATTTTTTAAAGAATCTTTAAAAAGCAAGGCTCAGTGTCAACTCAGTCATTCCAACTCAGTGACCCTTATCGTGTAATTTTCGCTTACAACACTTGAGCATTCTGGCATAACTACTTTACAACATTCATACCTCAGCGTTACCTCAGGATTAGAAAGAAATCTCAGGTTTTTTACAAGCTACTGCATTTTACCATAGCTTGAGCATGTCAAGGCACCACAATGTGACCAACAGCAAATAACTCATCAAGAAGTTCATTAAACTTTTTTTTTTTTAAAGCCACGCTGGACAGCAATTCATTCACTGTCCAATCATAAACCAGTACACCTCATTAACAGCCCCGTTATTCCAACAAAAAAAACCTAAATTTTGAATAACAGACTGCAAAAAGTAAACTCTAACCCAGTGCAGTGTTTTCAATCCTATATTTTGAAAGGATACTCTCCCGCTCCTGTGCTATGACCACGTTCTGTTGCTCCAGCTGCTGGATCTTACGTTCAAAATTACCCTGTTCATCTTTCAGACGCTGCACTGACTCTTCTTTCTCCTCGCTCACTCTGTCAAACAGGAAATGACACCGTTAAAGGAATGAGCACAGAGGAATGGGAAAATACAGGAGGGCAGGGTCACTTTACAGAGTTCAGTGTCATATGCTTTTGGTTACCTGGCTAGTTCTTCAATTAGGTTTGCGATGCGGCGCTTATCTTCAGGACAGAGGTCCTTCAAACAGATATCGCTCTTAGCTCTGCTGGTGTCAGACGTTACCTTGGTGGAAAAAAGTTAACAGGCATAATGACTTCTTAAAAGAGAGCAGTAGTGAAATACTGGTAACCTTAGTCAGTCCTTGTGGACAAAAGCAAAGTCTATACAAAATGCTGGTATACCTGCAATAAAGGGAGTGAGGGGCCAGAGTGTGGGGAAACAATGTGGTCTGCAGTCATCACAGTACTGTGATGGATGTTTTCCTTTGTATAAGAACCGCAATCGCTTTGGGAGTGGTCCTGTTTTTTGCTTCTTGACTTCTCCGCCGACTGACTTTTGCCGTTAGAGATAGGTTTTATTCCCATCCTTGTGCCTCTTTTATTGGATGCACTGGTCCTGCTGGCTCCCAAATTGAAAGGGGCCTTCACCTCTCGGTCAACTCCTGTGCCAGAATGAGGGGAAAACACAATCAGAGGAAGCCAGTGGACATGAAACGCATTAAATTCTTTCACAGAAACGCTCCAAGCAATGTCAAATACTCACCAGGAACAAAAACCAAAGGCTGTTCCTCATCCGACACTGTGTGAAGACGACAAAGAGAGAAAAAGCACTTTCGTTAACGTCGAGTTAAAATATAACTAGACTTGGTCAAGCACGTGTTTCCAAACGCTGTTCATTTCCTAAAAAAACAAACAGTATCTTACACTGAATTCGCAGGAAATCAGAGTTAGCTTTCCACTGCAGATGGTCTTTGCTATGTTGATATGAGCAGCATTACGATCGGCTGATATTAATAGAAAACGTTGATATTGTTATATCTAAGTTTTTATATAAACTTCTGACGCGGGGGGTAACATAAAAGAGGTGAGTTATTAACTAATATTTTAACTACATGTAGTTAGCTAAAAAGCTGTCTTACTTCCTCAGCTGTTGCAACTTTTCAGCAGTGACACAGAAGTAGCATCTGTGAGACGCTTTCTAAAGTTTAACATCTATCCATAACACACTGACGGATGGGAGGTTGACAATAAGTGTAATGTAGTCCAGTGAAAGTAGACATACCGCCGTTCATCCAAAATATCCCCGAATTTGCACTTCTTTTGGTTGGTGCCGCCATATTGAATCAACCGCCACCACTCCCAGGGAGCCAAGCGTTGCTATGGAATTAAAGCCCCGCCTTTCTTTTACAACTAAACAGACGATTGGCTGATCTGTTAGAAAGCTTGATTTCTATTGGCTTAAATGTGTGTCAGTTTTACGTCAAACCTGCTCTCGTCGCTTCCTGTGCGTATGTTACCAACTGAGCTATCGGGAGCAAGGAGAACGATGCGATGCAGATGGTGCATTCAGGGTTTCTTACCAATTTGTAAGCGCAATTTTCCAAATGGAAGAAACAAAGGAGAGCTTGGCGTTCAAAGGTGTTGCTGAGAGACTGACACTTGGCATTACTCGTATACTTGGTGTGTATCGTGGCATTCGCATTGAAACTAGCAACTTAACATCAAGGTTGGCTAGCAAATGAATGCATTTTCATAAATGTTATGAATTTGTCTGTGTTGGGCCAGAGAACATGCCTGGTGTGGTCGATGTGCGCTTTGCAGAGAGGGAGCCTGCAGAGAAGAGGAGCCTGCTGTCATGGGAACAGGTGAAAAACAAAATAATAATAATAATAATAATAATAAAAATCATCCAAATAGAAAATGTCAAATCATGTCCTTTCAGTGCACCCTAAATCTGCTTTATCCTTTCCCAGAAAAATACATGTATTTTACCAGAGGACCTGCGAGACTTCTATCTGACAACTGATGGATTCACACTAACATGGAGCGTGAAACTAGACAGTAGGTGTCTTCCCACAATCTGCCTGTAATAATATAAATAAGAATATCTTCCAAAAATAGTTAGCATTTATTCAGAACATATTAAAATAATGTGATGGTCTTTAATTGTGTGCCTGTCTTTTAGATGAGTGTGTTCCTTTAGGATGCATGACTGTTAACAGCGTGGCCAGGCTGTGCCCGCTGCTCCAACCGGTATCACTCTTCTCTCTCCCCAATGCGCCGTCACTGGTCGACTTGGACTGGGAGGAAAGCAGCAGAGAAAGTGGTAAAATTCACCTGTCAGATCCTCGCGTGGCCCTAACTCAACAATTACAGCATGTCAAGTTCAATTATGTCTGTTTGTATGTGCTCTCTTGTGCAGAAAGCATGCTAATGAATGAGCTGTTGATTGGCCAGTAAATGTTTATTCACGATTCATTAATGCTATCTGTCAGGGCTGGACCAGGCACCCGCTGCACCTCATTTTGACTCCCGGAGCCGAATCTTCGAGCTGGACTCCTGCAGTGGCAATGGCAAAGTGTGTCTAGTCTACAAAAACTGCACTCCAGGTGAATTGTTTGCATATTTTACATTCTCATTAATTCCTTAAGCAGCAATGTTAACCCAAAAAATAGGAATGAATGTCAAAATGAACATGTCATCATTTAGATCTTTCTTTTTTCCAGGCGTGGTAGCCCAGCAGAGTGAAATCTGGTTCCTAGACCGTTCACTGGGCTGGCATTTTCTGACGGCAACCTTTACCTCTTACTACAGACTGATGATAACCCACCTGGGTCTGCCTGAGTGGCAGTATGCTTTCACCCCATACGGCCCAAGCCCCCAGTCTAAGGTAGCAGCATTAAAACACTCAAACTGTTGTTGGTATATAAATACATTTTATTCTTTCCCTTCTTATCATACAGCAATTGTGGCAGATTCAACATTTTAACAACATTTTAACACTGAGGTATGAGACATTCACTGTTATGTCAACATCTGGGACATCACATACTAGTGCTCTATTCATCACCACTCTTTTTCTTTACACCTATAAAGAATATTATAATAATTAGAAAAGAGTGGGACAACAAAATTGCTGTGACATTCGTTAAAGGAGGAAATTTTAGGGGGTTTGGAATTTTTGATATTTCTTGCTCCGACATACACACACACACACACACACATATATATGATTTTAATCTCTGTCCTTGGTCTTTCTGCAGCAGTGGGCATCTCTCTACCAGCCCCTGACCTTCAGCTGTGAGCCCAGCCTAGCAGATCCTGCTGGAGATTCATATCTCAACAAGCTGGATCCTACCAAGGCCTTCAAAGGCAAAGCTAAGCCGCCAGCCCCAAAGAAGAAGCCGTCGGCACAGTGCAGCTCAGGGGTCACCGCCAAGGGCCAAGGCAGCACAGGAAGACACAGTGGAGCGAAGCGGTGAGAAGGTTCCCATTCAAGAAAGACATTTCTGTGAGCGTTACTGTCTCCGTATGACCATGGCTCAGAAAACACCTGTAAGCAACTGGTACGTTAGCAACATCACTGCAAGTTGTGCAAGACTATGTTGCATGTCTGTAGCTGAGATGGTATCTATTTGATACAGGTAATGTGAAATGTACGCTATGTTTCTAACACTGACTACACTATGTCTTGAGACCGTAATTAACACCACCACCCACTCAGGCCACTTAGGTAGTTAAAATATGACTTGATCGTTTTTTGCCAATACTGATAATACAGTCATTTTATTTACCTTTTGCTGCTAAATATTCATTGAATGACCAGCAACAGATTCAGTACTCTCAGTCATTTGATACACTGTTCACTAGCGACACCTCCTGGTAAACATAACTTAAAACAGCCAAGTCCTATAATGTAATTGTGGTAACACAAATAATACTGACATTTCAAAAAAGAATACAATCAGTTTATGACTGCAGTTATTTTCCATGTGCTTGTAATTTTTTGAATGCAACGAATCATATGAACTATATACAATTAAAAAGGAAGTTCCCGAGTGGGTATATGTTTGAGCAACAGTTAAACTTTGACAAAATAAAATGATAAGAAGTAATAGTGTGTAAGCTTCAGCCTATACGACTGGAGAGTTGTAACCACAGTTTGAGGACGCGTGGTTCATTGAAAATGTTCCAGGGACCACCGAGAACTGCTGTACGTGCTCATCAGAGGTCTTTGAGCTTCTGTAACAAACGTGCTTGAGCATTATGTCTTTGAAGTGTGTATGCAAACATGAAGCATGAAGTGTAAGATTAGCTAAGACTGGCAGTAAGCCATCAAGCTAGGCTTCAGTGATCTTATTTACTCACTGACTGTGTCACTGCAGTAGAAGAATTACATTTTTGATCCGAGCTTTCTGGAGTTGGAAAAGACTCACATTAATGTTTTGCCATTAGGTTGCTGCGCACCTGATTGGCGGAAAGACAAATGTGTGTATTGGGTTTGGTTGTGCTGCTGCTCTCTTACTTTAAATACCCCAGAGTTTTTACATTAACCTTAAGTCAGTGGTTCTCAAAGTGGGAGTAAGGCACTATTGCGGGTGGGGGGCAGAAAGGCAGTGGAATGAGGCCTGCCTGAGCACTGCACTGGTTTGTAAGAGGGTTGTCAGCTAAATGTACAGCAGAGGATGAGTCTTCCATCAACTTAATACACAACTTCCGACGCAAAGACAAGAATATATGACTGGGTATATATCGCCCTCGGTTTCACCAGTACAACGGTGTGTAACAAGGAGAGATAACAGTGTGTTGTGGGTCTACAAATATTAGCTTTTGACAGTGAAGCTGAACAAGTTAAGATGCCATTTAGAGATCCAGATAATAAGGACAAGACAATAGATTTCTTAAGGAAAAAAATATATATATAAACTGTTGTGCACAACAAAATTGCTTTATAAAAGCTGCGTCTGTGTCTTCAAATGCTCAGCTCGCCCCATATAAAGTTTCCTATAGGGTTGCTCAGTGTAAAAACCACATACCGTAGCAGAGGGATGAATACTTCCCTCTGCTGTCGATATGGTCTCAGCAATGGGTGTTGGAGCAACAGCAAGCAATTCCTCTATCAAACTATCCCATCACGAGGCTCATCTGCGATCTCAGATTCAGATTCTGTCAGAGGACATAGAGGAACTGCTTAATGACAAGTTACGAGAAAGATGCCCATTTACGCTGCAGATGGATAAAGCGACCAACAGCAACAAATACATATATTTTGACAAATATCCATGTCAAACTAGGGTGGAGGGTGGGGGGCAATATATTTACTTATTTACAATTGGGGGGACTTGCAGAAAAGCTTCAGGAACCACTGCCCTAAGTGGCCCCCTCTTGATTGTTAAATGAATGCTAATGGTTCATCATCTGCTATTGCCTTAGTGTTATAAACATAACATTTAAGCCTGCAAGTGTGTTTTTGTTCAAACGGCCGGTTTTGTATTAAACCTCGTAGCGCTACAGATCCATCAGTGTGCCTATTGCTCCAATAACACTCACTCTGAATGAAATTAATGTGAAATTAATGGTTTAACTTGTTCATTTTAGATGTAAAAGCCCATATTTGAGTCGGTCTCCGTTTTTGTAAAAGTGCAGCTGTCCCTATCCAGTCAATATGTCCTGGTCCTTTTCGTCACCATGGAATGTTTCAACAAATGTCCACACCGCTCTACGTGCGCCGAGTTGTTTGCAGAGTCAGGGGTTGTCACACACATACATTAGAAGAGATGTTTTGCTCTTTCTCCAGAGGGAACAACTCCTCCTCCACCAGCTCCCCACCTCGTTCCGAGAGGGGTGGGTGGTGAAGCTCCACAAAGGCCTTGTATAGCCCCGCTCCTAACACTCCTCCAATAGGAGGGGCGACTAGAGGCACCCACCACCACCCGTTTCCACACCTACACAGATAAGGGCAGATGACCACAAATTGATTAAATAAACTGGACTATCGGAGAGCAAACAAAGATTTTCAGTGCAGTTAATTATTAACAGAGATGCAATGCCCTTGACTAACCCTTAGTTAAAGTGACATGTGGCAGAAGTGAACTCTTCACAAAACAGCCCTTCCTATATACCTGAAAACATCAGCTCCCCAGCCTGCTATGGCAGTGAAGACCCTGGGTGCGATGTCTCTGGTGGGGTTGATTGCGTAGCCGCTGTTGCTGCCCAGAGAAATGCCAATGAGTATGACCAGGAGCCCCACTGCTACAGGCTCGCTGCCCGCAGCGGCCGGTTTGTTTTTCTGGTCAGACAGAGCCATCAGGCATAGCAGTAGCATCCCTGTGCCAAACACCTGGTGCACATACACAGCACAAACATTAATATACAGACAAGATAGCTGGGTGTGAAACAATACGGCAAAGACTCAAAGGGTTAGTGCAGAATCTGTGAGATGCTAGTGATTTTTAGCTGTAATCCCTTAATCCAATTTCATGGCTACCTGGTCAACAAATCCACCTATCAAGGAGAGGTACGGTGCAGGATAGGTGGCAAATATGCCAGCTGTGGCCTTTTCTCCAGTTACCGTCAGGTTTCCTCCACAGTAGTCATAAATGGCCTCTGTACATGAAAGCATCGACAAGACAGATTATCACAGATGTAGAAATGCAAGCAGTCACTGCCAGTTTGATGTACAGTAGCGTGTCCTCACCATAGTAGACGGCATAAATTGTCCCTGCGGCAAGAAATGAGCCCAACAGCTGCGCAAAAATATACAGGGGTAGCATCTTCCACGCAAGGCGTCCAAACACGCACATTGTGAATGACACTGCTCCGTTCATGTGAGCCCCTGATAGAATAAAAAAAAGAGTAACAAGTCTGCTAGTCCATAAATGGCAAGCCTTTTTTTAAAGAATTTGTTAGGGTCTGGTTTCATACCCGAGACATTCCCTCCGACATGAACCCCCATAGCAACACCCAGTCCAAAGCCCAGGTTGATGCTGAGGTACTCCCCGAATGCTCCCTGTCCAGTCACTACCTGGGCCACAGACCCCAGGCCCAAAACCTGAACACAAAGAGGACCCACAACTGACAAGCACACCCATTAATGATGATTACAGCCAATTTAAGGAACGCCTGTCAACGCTATCGATATGAACAATAATAAATCTGTTTATAGACTGAGTTGTGCCAAGATACTTTATTTTCCAGGAAGTGTTTTATCTGAAATAACCGTGACTCTGCATTAACAGGAATAAAAGAAGCCAAAGTAAAGCATTTTCTTGCCTTCACCGAACTTTTGGCTTTGAAAACAGATGGGAAGAAAAAAGCTGACACTGAATAGCGGAACCATTTCATTGAGGAAACAGGAAAAGTGTGCTTCCCCCTTCAAAACCCATTTGCGTTAAAGCTGGTTTCCCAATTGCAAACAAAGTTCAAGACTATAAAATAGAACAATTCCCAGGCTATGTGTGCATGCTCACATGTTTATCTAGATGTCGTGTTCAGGGCGTCTTCACTGCATGTGTGCTCTAAGTATAGGGTTTATTGTAACAGCTGACACATAACATGTGACTTCTGCAACCTTCCCTATGTGGCCCACTGACTGACCATTCATCTAATAACCCTGGATTTCCTGGTTCACCCACTAGCACCCACCAACCGGCACTCGCGGCCCCTGCCATGTGACATGCTTGTGGGTGCGTGCATTTGGGGGTGGGGGCAGGTTATCGGGGTAAAGAGCATGACATTAATAATTAATGGCATGTGGTTGTCACAGATAAGAGTACAGCGATGTCCAAAACCAAATAAATAAAAGTAAACTTGTGAAACATATCATCATATGTAAGAGGCATTTTTGGCAACTTGGATGTACAAATTATGACATCAAGCAGTGTGAAAGCATCTAGGACTTTAGATATCTTTTGTAATGAAGCTTCTCTTACCATCATGACATAAGTGCAAAGGGATTCAGCGAGTCCCACACGAACAAGTTCCTTCTTTAGCCAAACTTTGGGTGCCGTTACATTAACTCCCCTCCGCTGAGAGACCCCTAGTTCTACAGACGGTGCCAAGTCCTTCATTTCTTCTTCTTCTCTCTTTGGCGCGCTTTCTCTTGACAGGTTTCTTTTTTCAGTGAGCCCAAATTAAAGGTCTGCTCCTGCTCCCTTTATGAAGCGTCTCCCATGTCACACAGTAGTCCAAAACAAGTGTGTTACTGACTATTCCTTCCTCTCCTCCAGCTACTCACGTTCTCTTTTCGTGTGTGTCCACAATTTGTCCCCTCCCCCCCTACTGGACATGCTCAAAGACACTCACAGTCAGACACATTGTCCAATAGCTTTGCAATGTGAGAGCACTTGACCAATGAAGAAAAGGGCTTAGAAAAAGTCAACCTGCTCTGCTACTCATACCCTAGTTGCTTCTGTACTAAGGTTAGAGTAATGATGAGCTCAAAAAGAGACATGCGTTTCTGTAAAATGTTTTCTTACAGGGATTGTTTATTAGTTAATTCTTTTGTGTTTTTCAGTCTGTTTTGGCAAAAAGGAGGGCTCCAAAGTCACACATTATCTGGACTTCATGACAGAAATTTACACAAACGCTTATCCCATCTAAACACTGAAAAAAAATACAAAGGGATATCATATGTATTGCGATTAAAAGTCTCTAGGTGGCAGTAAAAGCTGATGAATACCTAGAAACAAGAAAGAGCATTTTTGTTATAGACTGATGTGGACAGGAAGAGACTTGGATCGACCCCACAACCCAGCTGCACTTAGACGTTAGGAATAAGTCCAGTATCTGAAAACCAATCACATTCTCCCCAGTTTCAGTAAAGAATAACATTTGCACTAAAATGCCAAAGGGATATCTTGGAGGAAAACTGGTCAAAAAGACATACTCATTAACTGTAAGACTAGAATTTATATCGACATTGAAGCCTGCATTACCTGTTCATGCTTATACTGTATATGCACAGGTGTGTGAGACTGTATACACAGTGGCTATGTGTATTTAATATACAGTAGCTGTATGTTTTTGGGTGTATGTGTAGATTACATTAGATTCAACGTTTATGTCATTGCAAATACAACAAATACAATATTTTATACTGTGTACTACTAGTTTAAAGACTGGGTATATGTACTATGAACTGTATAGAGTGAGAATGTACAGTCAGCATACCTACACATACATATTCAGTATTCTTCTGCATAAGAATAAGAATAAGAATAAGAAAACCCTTTATTTGTCCCGCAATGGGGAAATTGCAGTTCACAACAGCTTAGAGCAAAATAGCAAAAAATAGCAAAAGCAGCAAGAAAAGCCAGAGCAAAGAGGATAACTATAAAAGATAAATAGTGTATAAATTGTGGAAATATTGCACAGATTGAATTGTAATATTGCACGATTGTAAGAAATGTTATTACAGTTATGGTGTAGTACTATTGCACATGTAATTGTAATATTGCACATATTATCAAGACTGTTTATTGTGAAGCCTGACAGCAGCAGGAAGGAAAGACCTTCTGTATCTTTCCTTCACGCATCGAGGGTGAAGGAGTCTGTCACTAAAGCTGCTCCTCAGTCCTGTCAGGTCTCCATGCAGGGGGTGGGACTCATTGTCCAGCATGGATGACAGTTTAGCCAGAACTCTCCTGTCACCCACCTCCCCCACCGAGTCCAAGGGGCAGCCCAGGACAGAGCTGGACTTCCTGATGATCTTATCCAGCTTCTTCCTGTCCCTCTCTGTGATGCCACTGTTCCAGCAGACCACTCCGTACAGGACGGCTGATGCCACTACAGAGTCATAGAAGGTCTTCAGGAGTGCCCCTTTCACTCCAAAAGACCTCAGTCTCCTCAGAAGGTAGAGCCTGCTCTGTCCCTTCTTGTAGAGTGCGTTGGTGTGATGAGTCCAGTCCAGTTTTGTGTTGAGGTGAACACCCAGGTACTTATCAGTTCTTGTGTGTGTTGTGTGCCACAACAAAGCATTGCATTTACATTGCACTTCCTGTAAAGTCCTTCCAATGACAATGCCATCTCCCTCTGGAAACAAAACCCTGAGAGGAAGTCTGTGTCACTTCCTCTCAGCACAATGAAAACAATCTTGGTCTCATCAGATCATATAATTTTCCCACCTGGTTCTGGAGGGCTGGATATACTGTCTGTTTTAGTAAATTTAAACCAGGCTTGGATGGTTTTTGTTTTTGTTTTGTTTTTTTGTCACAAGAGGCTTTTTGTCGCCCTGCCTTATAACCCAGACTGATGAAGAACAGAGAGGTGGTTGTTGTATGAAGGGATAAATCAGCCCTTGCTAGATGTAGCCACTTTGATGTTGTGGAACACCCCCTGAAAGCCTCTCTGCCCAGTTCTCCCATTGTAACCTTTAATCTCTTGGAGGGACGTCTTGTTCTTGACAATTTTACTGTTGTGCCATTTTCCGGAAGATGTCTTGTCTGTGTTCTATGCTATATCCAACTCATTTGAATCATTTTAATCCTTATACCGTGTTAGGGTCAAATTTGACCTGCTTACTAGTTAAAACATGTAAAAAGTACAATTTTCTTCTTTTTATTGGAACAATGTTTCAAGATATCCCCCGGAACTGCTATTTTAACACAACAACAGAATTGTTCACCATTTTTGTAAATTCTGAAAACCTCAAAAAAGAAAGTGACATCTGTGGTGTTACGGGTGAAATATGACCTACCAAGAATACTGGTAGTTGTACACATCCATCATAAAGAAAGTATTAGGTTGCTGTGCGGATCACATTTGGCTCAGTTTACACTATCCCATGTCATCCCATCCTCTCCACATTCCTCTGCACCCGTCTACCCTTGGGGCACCTCATACCTTGGCAACACAGCTTTTCTCGCATGTGACTTGAGCATCTTTGGGGACAAATATGAATAAATTCATCCCTCACTCCACAAACTGATAATGAAGACGGAAACCAAACGGACAATGAGGAAGATGTGTCTGAGAATGAGGATGACGCTGAGTATGATCATGAAGAAGAAGACAAATCTGATGAAGGGCAGGGATGACTTGGATGCTCTAAGAGAAGTCTTCAAATTAAAACATTTCATGGTCACCAGTCCCTTATGACACCCAAGGCAGTGTATCAACTGAGAGCATCATCAGAATGACCACAGGGCATACCAGATACGCTGTGTCAACTGTTCAAGACATCAAGACTACATTTGAGCTGTTTGTACCACCATATGTTGAGAACATCTTGCTTGAGATGAAGAACATTAAAGGGAGAAGGGTGTTGTGCACATCTGGGTGGGATATGTCAAACACACCTGGATGCTTACATGGGGCAGTTGCTTCTCTGTTTGGACTTTGTGCGTTCTCCCCATGTTCACGTGGGTTTTCTCCGGGCACTCTGGTTTCCTCCCATCATCAAAACATGGGTGCTACTAGCCGGGTCAGTACGATGTGTAGTGTATGTTTTACTTTATACTGTAATGAGACTACAGCCGTCTTGTGGGACGCTGTGTATTTTCCGTGCTATAATGTCACTTCAGACCTCTCATGTGTTGAGAAGAATTATCCAGAAGAACACATGCCATATGTACAAACCAGGGCCTATATTTGCATTTGCAGTTTTAAGCAAGAAAAAGTTTGCTTTTGTGAAAAAATATTTCTTTTTAACTCTATGCTAACATAAATATGGGTCATTACAGGGGTTTGCTCTGCTGAGTGATGTCTTTGCATTGCTGTTGTAGCATGCAACCAAGAAAATGTACTAATCTGAGTTGCTTCAGGTGAAGATAGGTGATATAAAGCTCATATTAAGGATTATATGAGCTCGATGAGAGTTGAATTTTGAACTGAGCCACATACCCATCTATGAAACGGTGGGTTGAATCATGTAGCTATAGGTTAGTCTATTTTTTTTTTTCTCTGAAAAGTGTCACATTTATTCTGTGTGATATTACTTAAGTAGACATTTTTAATTCAATGCACAAATGTTCTGGCAGGATTTATATTTGTCCTGTTTAACATTATAACAGCCTGCAGTTTAAACAGAGGCAAGCATACTTCCTGTTTCTTCATACTTGCTTAGCTTACCACAGCTTTCTTGTTTGCTTGTGCTGGAAACTGGCAACACAAGTGGCTATTGCAGCTGGGTACATAAAATGTAATTCATTTGCACAGAGCTAATTTCCCTACACTGTAAGTGCAGTTTGTTTTGGTCTCCAGTCATCTAAGTGAGTTAGTTAAATAAGATTCAAATATCCTTAAGACTAAAAAGTGTTATTAAGTTGTTTAACTACAAGAGATTAGAGCACTAGGTATTCAAAATCAGCTGGCTCTCCTGAAACGGCCCCTCTTAAATGCCAAGTTTGGCAATGTTTGTTGATAATCCATTGTGGGACAGATAATTATTTCCTTCATACATCTGGGTGCCCAAATGGCTGTGGAAAAACTGCCTTAATCTTAAGTGTCTTGGAATTTGACCCATGAGCTATTTCCTGCTTTCAATCATTTCCAACGTTTTCAGAGCACTGATAACATCAAAACCAGAGCAATTCCAGGTTATTGCTTCGGATTTCAATCAGTTTACAGAAAGCGAAGCCGTCTGCAGTGTAGTGCGCTACTGTCCCAGTCCGCGTCCTGCCCAGAAGTCCCCTGTTTGGGTTTGTCGACACACCTACTGGACGCGCCAACGCGTGAGGCACATGCTGGATACCGTCTCCCGCAGACCTGTTGTGTCTCTCTCTAGCTCGGCTCTAGCAGGCAAATGCTTCTCATGGATATATTCTGTAACCCTCTCTGGGCTGTTTCAACAGCACTGTTGGCTGTCGTTGTGCGCTTACAGCGCAGAGCTCGCTGGGATCCACAGTCGTGCGCCGTGCGGCTGACTGGGAAGACAGCTATAGTGACAGGAGCCAATACAGGTCTGTGAACATAACATAACTATATACTACGTGGCCATAATTACGATGAAGCAATATACAGCATCTGGAAAGTTTTCTCCAATCTGGCAGTTAAAACTAAAAGATCATTAGCCACATCTAAAGTTGGTTATGATTAATTGGGGGGGGGGGCTTTTGTGGCCATGCATTTTGTTTTTGCATTTATATACTTTAT
The DNA here is from genome assembly GCA_005024645.1 of Planiliza haematocheilus. NCBI lineage: Eukaryota > Metazoa > Chordata > Actinopteri > Mugiliformes > Mugilidae > Planiliza > Planiliza haematocheilus. The sequence goes on along the minus strand of SRSE01001409.1, from coordinate 3,265,373 downwards.
TTCTTAAAGACGTGGACAAGATTTCTCAGAGTGGTTGCCTGGTGAGACAACAATGTTTTGATGTGTGCACGCCTAGAGCAACTCGTTGAGTGAATGCTTTCTAATTTAAGAAACTTGGGAAAAAGAAAAGGGGACAAAACCATTCTACTACTGGATGAATTTCGTAGTTCACTACCAAACTGCCCAGATGGCTAACAGATAATTTCATCCATGATCATTACTCACCATTGTCCCCTCAAATAACAAGTATATCTATTCAGATTTTTATGTGCAAGTCCTCCAGAGTGGCATGCTCTGCTCCAAACCTGTTGCTGCAGGGAGTAGAACAAAGCACTAAAACACAGACAAGAATAAATCAGAACAATACAGATTAAGATACTAAGAAAGGATTTAATTGGTCTTGAGGAAGTGGATACTTTGTTGTGAGGCCTTGTAAACTAAGGTCGGTTTTGACGTAAACTGTAGAACTCGGTCTTTGAGAGCTCCACGAAACTAGAGATGATGAGTTCTGAAGTAGCTCCAGGGAAATGACCATCAGAAGAAAAGGTCACTGTTTACGGGGCTTTCCATATTTTGGCATAATCAAGATTAAATTATTCTACTGAGACCCCAGCATGTGAAAGAGTTAGAGTCAGTCATTTCGACACTGCAGCTGTTGAAAGAACAGGATGATAGCACAACAATTTCCAACTATTCTGACTGCACTCAGTGGTCGGTGCTGGATATGGACAAGCATGCAAAATGGGAAACAGCTGTTGGCCCCCTGAATTTTGGACCCTAGCTGTCAGATCTGACAGTCTGGGGGATGATTATTATTAATTAAGGCTATGTGGTGTATATGTGCTCTGTTCTGAATTAATTTAATCTGTCACAGCCTAATTCAATAAAAGTAAGAACTATGTACTGTCTGCTCATAGGCAAGTGAGGACAAACAGGAAGTTACACATTAAACAGATAATGGAAGCAATGCGGGAGTATATGGGTTGGATTAATCCAGACAGCGCTCTAACACTTGTGCTGAGTTGAGTAACTTGAAAGGCAAGTATAAAGTCATTAGGATGAAATATGTGTGTGTTGGCACTCTTGCCATGCCTTCATACCAATCGTTTCCTCATTCGGTCATACCCCCAACAAAATAATAATGTGATTCTATATTGCCTTTCCTGTAAATCAGGCTAGACCAGCGGCATTCAGCTAGCTATTACATGTTATTATTAATCATCCTTATCTGCTTCACTTAACATTGCCTTGCTTTCTGTTCTCCTCTTCCTCTTTTTCTATCTTGTTTCATTCTCAGAATGACATCTTCTTTTCATTAAGGATTGGGCACAGTCATCATACTTAAATATCTCAGAGTCATGCGCATGAGATGTAACAGGAACAGGAGTGTGAAGAGTTGTGTCAGATTTAGGAAGGTCTCCGACTGTCATTAAAATCTTATACAGCACGTTGTTGCCGCTGTGGTTTAAAGTTTGTTAGCCCTCAAGGCCCCCAAGCAGTTGTCTGTTAACAAGCTGTGACCTCTGTTACCAGCCCTCCAGAAATTCCACAGCTTAGTGTATTAAACATGAGCCCTCTATTATTTGCCTTCACATACTTAGAATCACTGCTTAATTCGAACCAAACGTTTCTGCCTGTGCTCTTAAAGTATCGTTTGTTTCACATTCTGTGTGATGGAAAGTCTTGGCAGTGAAGTATTTGTGGCTGGTACTTTTACTAAAGTTGAGTTTTCAAGCTTCCCTGTTTGCTTCCAGCAGTGTCTTCATTGCTTTGGACTCGTTAGCTAGTAGGAGCCCGCCTTCCTGTCAGCTAGCATCGGTCCTGCTTGCCTTTATCACCTTTAAACACGTAGCCAGATCTTCAGTCAACCTTACCGAACCCTCTGCAGGTTAGTCAGCCACCACTAAGGGCACCTTAGTGTTCCAGCTGCTGGTTCCCAGTCCAGCACTCCTGTTGATACCCAGCTGCTCTGCTCTCCAGATCTGCTCGTTATCCCAGCCTCTTGTCTGTCCTCCAGAAATGTAACAATTCCATTTCCTGTTTCCCTGACACTAATATATACTATATAATACTGGCTACACCTTGCAGTTTATCCCCCTCAACATTATTCAGCAACACGTCACCCCATCTGGTTTTAGCTCAGTGCAATGATCATCTGGGCTCTGCAAAGAGAAAGTGCAAGTAGTGGATTGCTCCGAGCATAAACACCCCCTGCATGTGTGGGAGAAGAGAAGAAAAGACTGGAAATAAGATGGAGGCACTGGACAATGGCAGCCCACCTTACAGTACTTAGGCAGTTACTTAGGGTGTGCTGTAGAGATGTTCTCTCACTGTAATTTACAGAAGAGGATTTTTTTAATGTTTTCCTCTCGGGCTTGGCTTTTAAAACTGCTCTGTTTCTTTAGAAAGCATTGCAGCATCATTAAAGCACACCACAGACTCTTATAATGATAACATCAGCTGGCCTTTGTTCACTGAGAAAGATCAAAATAAGTGGTTGTTTTGTTTTTTTTATCTTCAAAGTCCATGTTTGAAGTTGCAGTCTTCTCTCTGAACCATCTGGCCTCACATTTGACCCGACTAAATGGATGTATTTTTAAGAATCGTGTACCAGCACTGATCTCTATTGTAAATCACTTCAGTGCAATTAAATGTCCAGTCTATGATAAAACTGAAAACCAGTGTCTTTGCAGTGTCTCTACTTCTTTATGCTGTCATCATTCTTATACTAATTTGTTTGCCACATTTGTACATCAGAGAACAGTACATTGAGACCTGACTACAATTTAAAATGAAAAAGTCATTTTGATTTACTTTTGATCGATCTCTGTTATTCTCAGTGGTGGACAGTAACGAAGTAAATTTACTTGAGTACTGTACTTAAGTACAGTTTTTGAGTATCTGTACTTTACTTGAGTTTTATTTTTGGGGGATACTTTTACTTTTACTCCAATACATTTGAAGGACAAATATTGTACTTTTTACTCCACTACATTTCTGTTGATTATTATTTTTTTATTTATTTTTTCAAAATTCTGAGATGCTGATTCGCTACGTCAATTCAGGAACTGTATCTGTACTTTTACTCAAGTAGTGAAGGTGTGTACTCTGTCCACCTCTGGTTATTCTAACATTGTCATTATCAAGCAGTTTATTTTTGCTTTCTCCCGTCCACTCTGATAGGGATTGGAAAGTTCATTGCCCTGGACTTTGCACGCCGTGGGGCCCGTGTTATCCTGGCCTGTCGAAGCGAAACCCGGGGCACGGAAGCACTCAAAGAAATCAGGGAGAAAACGGGAAACTCTGATGTCCACCTGCGTCTGGTGGACCTTTCCTCCCTGGACTCTGTCAGAGAGTTTGCTAAGAGGATTCTAGAGGAGGAGAAAGCTCTCCACATCCTAGTCAACAATGCTGCGGTCTCAGGTGATTCATGTCCCAGGAGCACAATGTGTTTCAAAGCTGCACTAATAACATTTTGACAAGCATAGATGAAATAAATAGAACCACACACAGAGTTTTACTAATATATGTTTTGCAGTCACAAAGCTACTGTGTCTCCCTGTAGACTTTTCCCAGCAGCAACTGGAAACCAACATCTAGTTTAGCTTCACACAAGCTGGTACAGCCCTAATGCGTAAACATAAACCCCACACAGAGAACATAGTGTTCATAATTCACCATCTGTTGCACATCTGGAAGCAAGCTATGAGCCGTAAAGCTATGGTCTTTTGTAACACATTGTTTACTGGATGAATAAACCAAACCAGTTTTGTTTAATTAAGTTTGGCAGGTTAACCACTGTAAAAGAAAGGCATGTTCACGAGTGTTCACAAGTGATCACAGGAGGAGGCGAGTTCTTTGTGCTGTAATGTTGGTGGACGAAAAGATAAGAGACTGAATGTGTAAATGTTGTCTGTGTTAGGAAGTAAGAGCTTATGTAACCTTTGGCAGGGGTTGAGGTTTGTTGTAATGATTATAGAAAGGAATCCTGTCAGTGAGGAACTCATTTATCCTATACAACATTATGTGGAAAATATATTATTAATATTTTTTATCAGGTTTACCTAAACAGATTAACAAAGACGGGCTGGAGATGACCTTTACTACCAACCATCTGGGGCCATTTCTTCTCACTAACCTGCTGCTGGGTAAGCTCTGATGCAGCAGGCATACTGTTGATATGAAAGCTACCTGGCATTGTCATGATTTGTTAAACATCCTTTTTTTTCTGCCTCTCTGCTTTTCCGTCTCCTTTCCTTTCGCCACTCTACCCGTTTCTGTTTCGTTCCAGATCTGATTAAGCGTTCAGCTCCAGCCCGCATTGTCACCGTCAGCTCGCTCAACCATAAAAAGGGTCGAGTGGACTTTTCGCACTTTCATGGCGAGAACCTGGTTCATCACATGGACCAAATCTACAACCACACAAAGCTCCACAATATCATCTGCACCAATGAGCTAGCACGCAGGCTAAGTGAGACAGGTGGGCTCAAATTAACTGGTGGAAATGGTATTCCAGATGTCCTTCTCTGTGACAACAAATAATAGTTTTTCATGAGTGATCCCAAGGCAATGCAAGGCACGCCAAGTGAGATGCTGTATGTAATCCCCCAAGTTACTTCCTGTAAACCTTTAAGGGGAGGAGCCCTGGAGGCATCTTCACCAGATTCCCGAACCACCTCAGCTGGCCCCATTCAACAGTAGGAGAAGTATCTACTATACTCCAAGCCACTGCACGGATGTCTGATCTCCTCACCTTATCTTTAAGGCTGAGCCCAGTCTCTTTAAGCAGCTTTCCGCAATGCCATTCTTTCAGCCGTGACCCAAAGTTCATCACCAGAGATGAGGGTGGGAATGTAGATCAACTGGTAATTTGAAATTTTCACAACTCTTTATCTCTTGCTCCATTTTACTGTCACTCTTTGGACTCTTGAACTCTGTCCATACCTGAAAAAAAAACTGAAATATAAAAAGCTCATGCGACGCACTGACAACAAGTGGATAATGTGAAAGTTTTTGACTCTCCAAAGACAAACAAGCAACTAGTTACAAAGTTCTCCATCAGTTTAGCATCTCATTAGTTTAACATTGGCACCATTGTTATGGAAGTGGTTCACACACACATTACCAACCATGCAACTCTGCCACCAAGTGAGTCTTCAACAATGAATTTGGTGCATCTCCCTCTGGATCCAGAAGAAACTCTGTTCAAAGCCTCTTCTTCTTCTTCCACATATACAGTAGAACTCCATAAAAATACTGGTCTTTATTGTATTGTATTCCCTCCTCTGGTCATCAGCCATTTAACGGTATTCTTGTTCTACACCTCTTCTTCCCACAGACTTATTGTCTATGCTAATATTGTGAACTTCCTTTGCCAAGGATGGCTTTGTCATTTCTGCTCCAAGGTGTGTTCGAACACACTTAGTGGTTTGATCACCAGTTAAAGTATAAACTGTCTCTGTATAAAACGTGTACACAGCAATAAAAAGTAGTAAAACACAGATGAAGGCACTCTGGGCTTTCAACTTGCAGCGCAGCTTAAGCTTTTCCATCTTGAGTGGACCTGAAAGACTGAAATAACACTAGGAGGAAGCCTGCATTCAAGTATTTGCAACTTAATATGTGCCTGTTTTTGTTATTATGCTTATCTAGGTGTCACTGCAAACTCTGTCCACCCTGGTGTTGTCATGACAGAAGTGATGAGACACTATCCGTTTTGGATCCGTTGTCTTTTCAACCTCATCGGGTTTTTCTTCTTCAAGGTACACTGTTGCATGTCACACAGCTTTTCTTATTAATGTGTCATGAGCTTTGCCATCTTCTCAAACACATTATTACATATATTACATATAGAGTAATATGAGAATAATGGTATGACAGAATCATTATCATGAATTGGCATGCTTTATGAGAGTGGAGCACTGATTCTCAAGAAGCTCAAGCCAGAGAGCAAGATGCAGGTCTGCTATTTCTTAAACTTTGGGGGGGGAGCCAGAACTGGTCCACAATAAATTCACATAATTAAAGGCATGTGGCGCCACTGAGAGGTTTAACCTTCCTGTATTATGTAAACAGACTATTTGGGAACTCTGAGATGTGGAAAGGTTCAACATACTGCTGTCATCAGTGCACCATTACAATGAGAACATACCAGTAACCAGTCTCCAGCAACGATATGTTAGTTTTATATCATATCAGAAAATAAACCTGAAGGCACGACTTAATTTTACGAGGCAGGTAGACTAAGAAAACAATGGATTAGGGTTTAGGCAAATGCAGTTTCAGGTTAGCATAGAGGAACTACGCATGGCAGGAAACCTCAAACAAAAGTGTGTGAGACTAGACTGACAAAGAGTGAACAGTTGACCAGGGTGAGTGAAGTGGATTCAAGTGAGATTGGGGATGGGATAGGGTCACGAGAGGAGACAACCAGCAGAACAGAACAGATGAAGCAAGGGGAAAAAAGCAAATAAATACTAAAATCTGATAGCTCCCAGACCTTCAGCTCAACTTCAATGTACAAAACTATTTTCCCAAGACCAGAAAAACAAACACCACAAAAAGCAATACCACATGTTCCACCACCACTCTCCTCTGTGGTGGAACCATAGTGTAAAATAAGCCGAAAACCCCTTAACCATTCTCAGAACCCCACTTCTAATTTAAAGTTTCTGTGGTTCGTCATTTCCCATCTTGGTGTTTCAAGATGACACATTTCCACCAAGCACTGATGCATTCACTCACAATGTAGGGATGTGAGTAACATTGTGGATCAGTTTCACAATTCACTCACTTTGACGGCTTTAAACATTGGGACTAAGTACAAAAAGCACTATGATAGAAAAAAAAACACCCAGAAAGTCATCTCTAAATCAGCCCGATTTTTTTGCTGTCTTTAGGTTTCTCCTTTCTAAGCAAACTGCTGCGACAGGTCCAGGCTAATGGGAGATTTCCCATGACCCACTGAGCATTTATAACAACTCTCCTCTCCTCTCACCTTCACTTTTCCACATTTTGTTGTCGTTAATACACAGGATTAGATGTTACAAGCCCTTGTGCCAAATTCCCAGGCACAACACATTTAGAGGCCCTGTCCAACTGAGAAACCCTAACAAACCTACGGTCATGAGATAAGAAGATTAAACCTGCGATCTAAGTGAACTAAGTAAATGCTGTTGGCTTGTATGATTCACAGAGCAGCAGACAGATTTTGTTATGTTACAGCCTTATCCCAAAACTGATTAAATTAATTTTCCCCAAAATTCTACATAGACTAGCCCATAATAACAACATGAAAAAAAACAATAATAATTTTTGAGAATGTTACAAATTTATTGGGCAGCACAGTGTCGTGGTGGTTAGCACTAATGCCTCAGAGCAAGAATGTCCTGGGTTCGAATCCATGGGCCGACTGGGCCTTTCTGTGTGGAGTTTGCATGTTCTCCCTGTGTCTGCGTGGGTTCTCTCGGGGTACTCCACGCCTTCCTCCCACCGTCCAAAGACATGCTGGTTAGATTCATTCGTGATTCTAAATTGGTCATAGGTGTGCATGTGAGTGTGAATGGTTGTCTGTCTCTCTGTGTTAGCCCTGCGATGGACTGGCAACCTGTCCAGGGTGTAACCCTGCCTCTCACCTGATGACAGCTGGGATAGGCTCCAACAGACCCTGTGACTCTTAACAGGAATAAGTGGTTACAGAAGAAGAATGAATGAATGAATGAAAAACTAAGAAATCACATATGTATTCACAGCCTTTGCCATGAAGCTCAAAACAGGTGCATCCTGTTTCCACTGATCATCCTTGAGATGTCCTAAAATTTAATTGGAGTGCACTTGTGGTAAATTCGGTTGATTGGACATGATTTGGAAAGGCACACACCTGTTTATATAAGGTCCCACAGTTGGCATTGCATGTGAAGAAGTTAATTTTGAAGGGACATTGTAATTGACACGTCTGGGGCAATTGCAACTATATGTTGATCTCTCCTGTCTCTGCTCCCCTGACGATCACAGCTTCCTGATCATACTCTTTTGTTTACCCTCCCCATCTCCTCTCTCCTGCTGATCAGAGCCTCGATCATGCTACCTGAGCGTCACTCCTTTTGTCCTTTTGCCCTTTGTTCTGATCATGTCTGGGAGCCACCCCTGCCCCCTACTGAGTTCCCCCTCCTGTGTGAAGTTGCCCTCAGCTGACCAATATACATCCGCTATATGATCTAATCAGGAACTGTCTGCAACCACACCTGGGGACAGGGTATATCTGTGCTCTGGCCTTACATTCACAGTCAGTCTCTGGTCTCAGGCCCTATCCACACGAAAACGCATTTTTTCGTAAACGCACATGTTTTTATTCGTTTTGGCCTATCGTCCACACGAATCCCGTAAACGCATAGCCCAAAAACGCACTTTTTTGAAACCGGGTCCCAGGGTGGATAAATTCGAAAACGCACTTCTCGCGAATCGGTGTGGACGGTTGAATCCGGAGATTTCTAAAAACGATGACGTCATTGCCACCATGGCCACCATGGCCACACCCCTCGAGCAGTCTTCCACGTCGTATATCTCGCGAAACGTCTCATAACAACATCAACAACAATGGCGGACTACATGCTTGCGTTAATTGGAGAACATATTGAGCCTGTTATGGTTACTAGGGCAAAATCTAATTTTTGGTTTCTTCGAAAGCCGATTTGTAAACAGCGCTCAAGCTTCATGCGCATGCGCCACCTCTTCCTCTCCGTTTTTGGTGAATTTCTGAAACTGAAACAGCGACCTGGGATAGCGACCTGGGATATGAAGTAGCGTTTTCAGTCGTGTAAAGACGGATCAGGTGTGGACGCGGTTTTTTTGAAACCGTAGAGTGAAAACGGATAGGAAAAAGATCGTTTTCGTACGTGTGGACGGGGCCTCAGACCCACTCTGTGTCGGTAGGCTCACCACGACCTGGAACTCCAATAAACCTCCACCACTTCAGCAAACTTGGAACCTCAAAGACAGGATTGTCTTGAAGCACAAGTCTGGGGAAGAGTACAGAAAGATTTAAGGTTCCCAATAAACACAGTGGCCTCCATCATTTGTAAACGGAAGAAGTTCGGAACTGCCAAGACTCTTCCTAGAGCTGGCCAGCAGTCTAAACTCCCTGACTAGGGTCCTAGTCAGGGAGGAGACCAAGAACCCAATGGTCACTCTGTCTGAGCTCCAGCATTCCTCTGTGGAGAGAGGAGAACCTTCCAGAAGGACAACCCTCTCTGCAGCAATCCACCAATCAGGCCTGTATGGTAGAGTTACCAGATTTTTGACAAAAGGCCCCTGAAGAACTGTCAGACCATGAGAAAATTCTATGGTATGATAAGACAAAGATCGAACTCTTCAGCATGAATACCACTCATCATGTCAAAAGGAACCAGGCACAGCATGGTGGTGGCAGCATCATGCTGTGGGGATGTTTTTCAGCGGCATGAACTGGAGACAAGTCAGGAAAGAGGGAAAGAAGAATGCAGCAATGTACCGAGACATCCTGGATGAAAAGCTGCTCCAGAGCGCTCCTGACTAGAGGATGACCCAGGAATCAATTGTTGCTCCAATCCCATGCCGAGCCCACATAAATACTCCCATCATATCCTGATCACGTGACTACCCCCCGAAAGATATCCTATCCCACAAAATCCAGAGAGAAAGACTCCCACATCCCGTCCTGCTCCCTATGTTGTAAAGTTATCAGGCTCTGTTACTCAACTTGCCCCCCTGTAGCATGTTTGGTTAATCATGGTGAAATCACTGAAGTTGCCTCGTAAATTTTTGCTACACTTTTTAATTTAATATCCGGTTCCGTCCCGCTCCTGCCTGCTCCCATTTATTATTTGCTCTGTCCCGTTCCTATCATGTTACCAACAGTGAAACTGACTGGGGACTCCCGCAGGAATACTGTGACCCATGGGAGTCCCAAAAAATTGCTTAATCTTTCAGCAGGACAACGACCCCCAACACGCAGCCAAGATATCAAAGGACAACTCTGTGAATGTCCTTGAGTTGCCCAGCCAGAGCGCAGACTTGAATCCTATTGAACATCTCTGGAGAGATCTGAAAATGGCTGTTCATCGCTGCTTCCCATCCAGCCTTAAAGAGCTTGAGAAGTGCTGTAAAGAGGAATGTAATCACTGCCAGAAGTGTTGAGCAGCGGCTATGAATACTTGTGTTCATGTGATTTCTTAATTTTTTACTTTTAATTCATTTGAAAAATCAGACAAAAAAAAAACGTTTTCACATTGAGTGCTGTGTGTAGGATTTAATCCATTTGGGAAAAAGGCTGTAACATAACACAATACAGAAAAGGTGAAGCGCTGTGAATGCTTTCCAGATGCCTTGTATGTTACTAAATCATATGCTACATTTGTTATTAACTCTGCTCCTCTGCTGTTGTGTCTTTACACAGCTTAAAGCAGATGGATCCCCTGTTATGAATTGGGGTCTACTCAAAGATTCTTCAACATTTTATAATCTAGTTTTGATAGGGAGCCAGTGCAGAGCTGTAAGAACAGCTGTAAAGTGTCCCAACCCCAGCGAGAACATGCAGAGCTGCATTTTGAATTTACTCTAATCGCCACACAGCTTATTGTGGGATATTGGAACATAGACCACTACTAAAGCCTACTAGGTGTTTGTCATAAAACGTTTACCATTCTCATTTTTCATCAGATTTTGATAGAAAAATTATGTTTCAAGTTTCAAAAACTGAGATGTTTAGGTCTTTGTCAGTGACAGAGCTGCCTTTCCTGTAGGTGAGTCTTGAACACTAGCCTGGATAGGTTGACCCATATTTCTAAGTTCTCTAATAAACCTTTATGGTCAACAATGTCAAAAGTGTCCCTGAGATCCAAGGACTCACGAGCAGATCATTTATCACATTCTAGATAGTTCTTATCGAGGAACACCACTGCTACGGTAAAGTCAGGCAGCGCAAGAAACTCTGATGTGTATCTGTGATTTCTGTCTACATATATGCTCCACAGCTGGTATGCCGGACATCCATCAGAGTTTACTCTCCATCCTGATTTGTGTTTGCCCTTGAAGAGATTTCTGTTGTAGTTTGTGTTAAATCTGCCTCCCTCTTCTCCATCTCTGTCTCCCTCTCAGTCTCCAGAAGAGGGTGCAGTCAGCCCAATCTACTGCGCCGTAGCAGAAGAATTAGAAGGGGTCACTGGGAAGTATTTTGACAGCGACTGCTCCCTGGTTCTCCCTGCCCTTTTAGCTCAGGACGCCGCCCTCGCGGTCAAGGATTTCGAGGTCTGTGAGAGACTGACATCAAAGCTCTAAGACACCTATCTGGCAAGATAACAGCAAGGGGGTCAAATTCCACCTCCTCACTGCACTTCTTCTTCAGGTCTGATATGATGTGAGCAGCTGCCTGTGAGGCCGTTTGGAGAGTTATGAATGAACATATATGTTTGTTCTATTAAAAATTCATTACAAATTTAACTGTGACCATTAAGTGTATTATTCCTTTATAAAGAAATAAAGATTTACTAAAATAAAACTTTGTCATTACCATTAATATGCTCAATCGCTTTGTAAAACAGTAGTATAACAACTGTCCTGCTAAACAAATTTTCCTAGGAGTGTTGTGACGTCTGTGTGAACACGTGAAATGAAACTGAGACAGATGCTGACACCATGTGGCCGGTAGGCTGACATGATTCCTCAGAAATGACAGAAAACAGAAAAACCCAGATTGACTTAATAACTTCCCTTTAATGACTGATTCTTTACAACACAATAAAACATTCAGTGCTTCTTGAAGAATTTATACAGTTCATCTCCTCGTCCCTCAGGCCTCACTATTTGGCTGCGGAGACAGAGGTAATGAGAGAAGGTTATGGTTACTGACAAGGCTTTTAATCAAAGCGTTATCACTAGAGTCTTGACAACTCTTGACAATAAAAATGTTACAAGGTCAAAATATGGCTTTATTGTTTTATTTTTATGAATGTATCTATGCACCAATCAAATACCTTACTGACGCTCCTCTACTATTTCGTGGATGATCTCTTCGAGCACTGGAGCCACGTTAACCAGTTGTTTCGGTGAAAGACGGACAGCAAATTCCACAGTTTTATCCTGGACACAGAGATGCACGTGTAGAGTAACAGGGCTGTTTTATAGTGTGCCGGTTGGAAACAACACCAGTGTGTGTGCGTATATGTTTGTGTGCGTGCTCACAGGATTTCCACCACGTTCCATCTGGGGAACCTGTTGAACGGTGACCTCTTCAAACTGACCGTCCTCTGATCGAGGCTCCATGTCCTTCCTGCCTTCTCGCTCCTGCAGCAAGGACACACAAAACAGACTTACGCATACGTACAGAAAAACACAACACTGGTGTCACACAGAGGAGACAACGTGTGGTCATCCTTTCGCACAAAGATGCATGTATAAATGTGAGTGAATACAGATATAGATTTGTCTCTTATCAGTAAACTCTTGTGTTTGTTTCCTGAGCTGTGGAGAGGTTATCAGCTTGTTGTACTGACTGGGACATGCTGGAAACCAGAAAAACACAACACTATACTAGAAAACTGAGAATCTTTCCCTTCTTCAGTTAGATAGAGCTTTCTGATGATTATTTCTTCTTTAAATATTAGGTGCATGGATACTAGCTTCGAAAAATGTCAATTGAAATGTCCTAAAGCCCAGTGTGGACTGTTTAGGGCTCCGTGAAAAAAAAAGGGAAAAGGGACAATCCAAGCAATCGTGGAAAAAAGAGCCCCCATAAACTATGATCACCATCATCATCTGATTCCTTGTTTTCTACACAAAAACTCAAATGTGAATAATTTGTCAGAGAAAATACGGGTTTAATAACAATAATTCAGACACTGGAACCTGAGAATAAGAAATGGGGAAAAAATTTGGAATAAATAATCACATCTTGTAGTCTTACTGATGGACACCAAGCAGAGCCACGGGACAATATAACATTCACATCACAAACAAGTATGCCATTATTGTTCCATATCGAGCTGTTGAGTCGGATTAGTCTGCAAGTTACTTCTTGTTTTGGAGATTAAATAAACCAAAATGTATTCTCTCATTTGAGAAGCTGCAAACGGTGGATGGTAGCCATTTGTGTTTAAGTGAATTACTGGGATTATAAACCAGTTACTGATTAGTGTAATAGCTGATTACATTTGTGTTTTTTTGGTGAACAATTGACTCAACAAGTGACTCATTCTTTCAGTTCCAATTCAGGCTAACTTCTGCCCACATGCCTGTTACCTTCATCAGCATCATCTCCTTTGGGCTGAAGAAAGTGATGTGACCTTCTGTCCTCTCGACCAGCAGTGCCATCATGCACGCCAGCACCACACAAGCAGCCACAGCTCCGCGCATGCTCATTCTGCTCTCTCCTAGACACAAACACACATGTTGGTTAATGCAAAGCAGTAGGAACATACAATGCAGTCTATGTTTCCACATGACAAGGGGTGAGTGGCCTTGAGTTCAGGCGCTGTGCATGAAAAAGCAACAGAAAGGATAGGTGACAGTGAAAACAGGCCAACTTTTGACATGAAGTGAAGAGCGTGTGTACCAGAAACTATGCGTGTGCCATAACTGAGAGCAGCAGAGAGAAGGACACACGGTGTCCCATACTTATGCAAGGGAGAGGTTGACAAACAGAGATAGGAAAGAAGTGTGGGGGTTACGTGAGGCAGAACAACAGCCTACTCCACAGACGAGAGAGATAAGAAGTCTGAGCAAACCGGCCATACTTACAACAACAAGACAGTTCTGTACACAAACGCAAGGCAGGACGTTAAAGAGGAGAAAGGCAGAAGGAAGAGAGAGCGAGGGAAAGCCCGAGGGACAGCAGGGGAGAGGCAGAGAAGCAGAAGAAGCCATATGTTACTCACGTGCTGTTTCAGCCTTGGTCAGTAGCTTGGGGAAGTATTGCTTCAGGATGAGGAGAGCTCCAGTGGTCTGAGCGTCTGCTTGTCCCCGTCAGCCTTTATATCAAGCCCTCTCCTGATCCCTAAGCTTTTTACTGTCCTCCCTCACATCCGCTCCTCAACAGGCTGCTTCAAGCACTCTCCTCCATGCTCCTGGAAACGCAGACATTACTCAGGAATTTGGCTTTTTTATTAGCCCACCTTTCTGTATCTATGTTGGCCTTTGACAAGACTGACGAACTGACAAACTGACAACTAACTTTGTGTTTCCGAATAGAGCTCTACACACACTGAATAAGTCTGATGTCCTGCTGTATTGGTGAATTTGCAGGATCCTCAGAAAACAGAAAGTAAATCACTCATCATGTATGACAGAAAATAAACACATTAGGAAGAAGATGAAACAAATTGTAGAAATGACAAAATCCAGAAGCAAAGTTTAATCTGTGTGTGACCTCATTCATTCGGGTCACCAAGTTAAATGCTGAAAGGGAGCAGAGCCAGGAGACAATGTGCCCAGAGAGGTCAGGTCATAAATTATCTGCTCCAAGTTATTATCTACCACAAAATTGTTATTTGTGCACATGCAGATCCACATACACCTGTCACTTGGTAACCTCATGACTCAGAGGAACTTTATTGATGCTTTTTTTCTTAAATATGACACTGCTTTCGTGCTTGGTGGTGAAATCTTTACTGCAGGTTAGGGCAAAATAGTCTGCTGAAGTGTTCAGGCATAAATATTGCCATTGTTCTGTCTGCTTTATTGCCGTTCAGGCAAGAGTACAGCTCTTCTAAAGCATTTTACATGTCCACAATGACGCAGAAGGTCTTGTTACATTTTTCTCTCACCTAGCATCAAGACGTTTATACTATGTAGTTATGATATTTTTATATTTATATATCATTCAGTGACGTCATGTTTTCTAGTATTTTAGCGTTCTAAGATATCCAAGTCTTTGGACTGAAGAGATTGCATGACACACATCACATCAGTATAGACATGCGTAGAATACACGTGGTTTAAAATGTATTTTTATATTTTCTGTTTAAATTATCTTAGTTTGTCAGAATAATGGACCCAAGCCAAACATGTCACTACTTCACTGACTAAGTAGTACTGCAGTTGTAGTAGACTTCCCCATTAATGGATGCATCTGATTATATTCTATATATTTCTTTAAAAAGCAACAAACTGATCCGAGTAATTCAGTGATACAGGTTTTAGGAGCTGAAGTCAACTTTATCCCAGAGGACCACCAAATACGTGCAGTAGTCAAATGCAAGAGACAAACTTTTTAAAACCATTTAAATTGTCCACTTATGATTGTCAGTTTAAAAAGAAAAGTCAAAGAAAACGTAGATGCTGATTCTCCGCCGGATCTCGCGATATTAGACCGGTGTCACGGGATTTGGGTCATGTGGCAGCCTGCTGAAAGCTGAAAACGTGTGAGCTCCGTCTTTTTCCCGAGGTGAAGCAGCGGAGCAGACACGCGTTGCGTGCTGCTGCAGAGATTTCCAAATCATGGTAAGAGAAGACGTGCTGGGTGTATAGATCTAGTTGCATATTTTAGTTAATATGATACAATGAAAGGCTGTTTGTAACGACTGACTTTTAAAGAACAGAAATTAGTGGTTTTACATGTTTAACACTCTGGAGTTGAAGGCCTTCAGAGGAGCTGTTAGCCGCCTATGTAGCTAACATTAGCTAAAAAAAACCTTTTCAGTTTAAAGTATGGAAACTGCCACTACTGTCGAGAGGCTGGGGCATCTGTATTAGTCGCAGTCCTGTTAAACTCAGTGGTGCATACTTTGAGTCTGTGTAAAATGAGTTAGCGGTGGTGTTCCTTGGCTATGCTAGGCTGGTAGCATATGTTAGCTTACGTTACGTACGGGCCCAGGTCAACACGTGGGTTCACCAAGACGACCTCGTGGTTGCCAGTGGTGGTTAATAAACGCGTTTAAAGTACAAATCTTAATATTTGATGCATTTAAACATATTGCATAGTTGACACATTACATTTATTCCTTAAATAAGACTAACTTACGCCTTACTGGTTATCACGTGGACTCTTGGTAAACACTTTAACTGTTTTTTTTTGTTTTGTTTTTTTACAAACATCTTTGACTGTTGTTACCTTAAGTCGTGATGTGTCGGTCTCCCTCCTCAGTCCTCTACGTTTATTTCCCCTAGGTGTTGTTACACGTGTTGTTCGAGCATGCGGCGGGCTACGCGCTGTTCGCCGTCAAAGAGGTGGAGGAGATCGGCATGCTGCTCCCTCAGGTTTGTCTTCTCTCCTCGCCACTCCTTGCCGCATCACGCAAGGAGCAAGGCTAACCATGTGTGTTTTATCGGTCAGGTTGAGGAGAGCGTGCTGAACCTGGGGAAGTTCAACAGCATGGTGAGCCTGGCTGCTTTCTTCCCCTTCAAGTCGGCCCAGGGTGCACTGGAGAACATGAACGCCATCTCTGAAGGCAAGTTTTTATGTATTTATTTTAGTTCACCCTGACAAATTAAAAGGATCCTCAGTTGTAATGATGTTTTATAATCTGTCAATCCACTGAGTTGAAGTGCTGACAATTTAATTTCAACCCTGAACATCTGAGGAACTCCATATGATGGAAAAAATGTGTGCTATTTGAAGACACGTTTGAGCAATTCATTAAATTTTGAACAAGCTACATTAGAGATCTAAATGCTTTTAATTTGGAGTCTCTCTTGAGAACGGTTTAATTTTAATTTGTCCATTCATGGCAGAATGCACATGGTCTACACTGAGTTGCCTGTTCATTAGGTACGACACAGCTCTATATGGGCTTTGCCGTTTTGTATTAGACTAACAAATATTTACTTTTACAATCCCATTCTAGTCAGTGGACTAGGCTAGAATACGTAACGGTATGCATTGACCTTCACTGCCATACCTAATGTTTTGGCAAGCAAATGTATACTTATACTAAAAATTGTGTAAGTAGATAAGTAACCTCCATTTGTTCACTGGCAGGTGTGGTTCACGCCGACCTGAAGTTGTTCCTAGAGACAAATCTGCCTCGCAGTGGGAAAAAGAAAGCCGTGTTAGGGGTTTCCGATGCCAAGATCGGAGCAGCGCTCCAAGAAGAATTTAGCCTTTCTATCCAGACCGGAGGAGTGGTGGCTGAGATAACCAGAGGTGAGGAAAGGGTCCACCGTTGCCATGCGTCTATAGATGTTGGGGGCTTGAAACAAGACATTTCTGCTATTAAACGTGGCTTGTTGTGATGCAAATTTGATCCTGAAATTTAATGAAGGTTATTACTGAAAATCTGAACAGCCACTGGTCATGCACTGTTCTGCAACTGCCCCTCTAAACCCAGACAAACCCTTTTAATCTGTCCTGTCCCGTCAGGCGTGCGTCTGCACTTCCACTCCCTGGTGAAGGGTCTGACCGGCCAGGCTGCCTCCAAGGCTCAGCTGGGTCTTGGCCACAGCTACTCCAGAGCTAAAGTGAAGTTCAATGTCAACAGGGTCGACAACATGATCATCCAGTCCATTGCTCTGTTGGATCAGCTGGACAAAGACATCAACACGTTCTCCATGCGTGTCCGGTACGTTTCTCTCGTCACACACTGGAAAACACAGCTGTTTGATAGGAGCACGCTTTGTTTGCTTAAGGCCTTGGTTGGTAATGGCTGCCTCAGTTTTGCGGTTTGTAGTTAACACTAAGTGTTTGCGTGTCCTCCTAATGCTTACCACAGACGGTACATTCTAGAGTGCTGGCTGTATAGAAACAGGAGGTACATTAACCGTGCCTAACACGTCAGCTCTGTCAGCTGTTGTCTGGTGGGGCACTGCTGTTGGGTGAGATAGCTTGCCGTGTGCATTCGCTCGCCAAATGGCTGCCGGTGTTTGTGGATTGAGAGGTCTGCGGTGGCTTCCCAGGTGTCTCTAATGCCTTTCTTCTTGGTCTACAGCGAATGGTATGGCTACCACTTCCCAGAGCTGATCAAAATAGTTTCCGACAACTCGATGTACTGCCGCTTGACTCAGCTCATCGGGAACAGGAAGGAGCTGTCTGAGGAGAATCTGGAGAGCCTGGAGGAGGTGGTGATGGACAGCGCCAAGGCTCAGGCCATCCTGGATGCTTCTCGCTCGTCTATGGGTCAGTGCAGTGAATCTTGCTTCAGAGTATAGACATGCATTAGGCCCCTTTTTTGCCCACCCTGGACCCATAATCGTCCTTGGTGCCTAACACAGGGGGGTAGAGTAGCTCTCTCATAAACCTGTAGTGAAGGCTCACATCCTCGCTGCGGATCCTGTCGGGAGAAACAACCTTTGTTGCATGTTGTATTATAGGCATGGCATTGTGATGAGGGTGTTAACGTTCAGGTCTGTTTCCTCCAGGTATGGATATCTCTCCCATTGATCTGATCAACATTGAGAGGTTCTCAAATCGTGTCGTGTCTTTGGCTGCGTATCGTCTGGAGCTGCAGGAGTATCTGCGTTCCAAGATGAGCCAAGTGGCTCCAAACCTGGCAGCTTTAATTGGAGAAGTGGTAAGCAGTTGCGTATATTTATAGAAGTCCATAGTTTAACATTTATGACCGGTGATGTTTTACCAAAATCTGTCAATCCACTGAATCTCTGTGATGAATAATATATCGGTGCTGATGGTCATTCTGATTTGAGATCAGAATGATTGTAGTTTGTGGGTGAGACTGACCCAGTTTGTCTCCCGTTCAGGTTGGCGCTCGTCTGATCTCCCATGCCGGCAGTCTAACCAACCTGGCCAAGTACCCGGCGTCCACTGTTCAGATCCTTGGAGCAGAGAAGGCCCTGTTCAGGTACTGGGCCCCCCCCTCCCTGCTGGGGAAAACAGTGGTTGCAGTGATGGCAGGGCTGGGCTGGAGCAGAGCAGGGTGACTGGAGGAGACCAACACTTAAGTCTCCTCTGGAGTGATCCCTCTCAGCCAAACGCACCCCCACAGTCTGAGCAGCCACTCACAGCACAGAGGTAGAAAATGAGATGATGGTTCAGCATGTTGGTGTGATTACTGTTTGACACATAGCAGCTGTGAGTTAGAGCTGAAACGCATTCACATTTAGTAGTGAATAACTGGACGAAATCTACTAAACGCTTCTTCAGGTTGCGTCTGTACTCAGATTATTTAAAGCAGCAGGTACATTTGCAATAGTACGATTTCTGTTGTGTAGATTAACACACACGTCGAATACTAGTCTTTTAATTAGTCCTACAGATTCTGTCATCACCCAAAACACACTTGCCTCCACTTTACTTGAAATTTCCCGTTAGTCCTGAATGTGAGCAGCTGTATTTTCACACAGAGCCCTAAAGACACGAGGCAACACCCCCAAGTACGGCCTCATCTTCCACTCGACCTTTATCGGACGCGCAGCTGCTAAGAATAAAGGCCGCATCTCCAGATACCTGGCAAACAAGTGCACCATCGCCTCCCGCATCGACTGCTTCTCCGGTGAGTGGGGGCCTTTTGCAGGACGGAGGACTCATTTCGATTTAATTCAGATTTGCAATGATGCATACATTTTTCGTCAACAGCATTCAACCCTTGGGTTGATGTTGAGAAGCCATTTCCTGAGCAAAGCCGCGGTCTTTTGGGACACCGGTGAGCCTGCTTTAATCGCACGGCGGCTTTGTGTTGATCTTTGTCTTGTTCGCCTTCTTACAGAGCTACCCACAAGCGTGTTTGGCGACAAGCTGCGTGAACAGGTGGAGGAGCGTCTGTCTTTCTACGAGACGGGTGATGTGCCACGGAAGAACGTGGATGTCATGAAAGAGGCTGTGAAGGAGGTGAGCATGGACATGTATCTTGACCTGGGTCTAATGTGTGAGAAGACAAATTAGTTTGTTGGAACAGCAAATCTGTTTTCATAGTTTAGAAGAAGGCACATTTGATACATTGAGTATGTCCATGCTGCGAATGATGACAAGTCTTTCCTGACCTTGCTGTGAGGGTATATACTGATTTAATGAGCCTGACGCAGCCATGGTGACTGGTGGTGAATGTCTGTCTCTTTCGTCCTGATTTTAATAGTTTTTTCCTCTCCCTATCTAAGGCTACTGACGTCACAGCCGAGATTAAACGCAAACTGGAAAAGAAAGAAAAGAAACGCAAGAAGCGTGAGAAGAAGTTGGAACAACTAGAAGCAAATGGAGAAGCCAACGGTGACGCTGAGGTGAGCTTTGGTTTAAGGATCTGCTCCCCGCATGTTTTGATTTGAGAGTGGACCCACACACATGGTCTTTTCTCAGTGTACGACATGCTACATCATCCTGACTCCGAACCATTGGCTGGTCTCAATCAGTGGGCCTGATCACTGAAGAGAGTCAGACACAAGTGTCTTTAAACATTTGGGCCACACATTGGTGAGATACTATTCCCTGACCGTTTTCTTTTGTCCTCGAAGGTGGAGAACGGAGACGCAGAGACCCCCGTCGTGAAGAAGAAAAAGAAGAAACAGGCAGCCGAGGAGGTGGAGGTGGAGGCGGAGGCAGAGGAGACTCCAGGCAAGAAGAAAAAGAAGCGAAAATCTGAGGCGGAGGAAGTGGCTGCAACAGATAACGGAGCAGAGGAAACCGAGACTCCAGCTAAGAAGAAGAAGAAACAAAAAACTGAGGCCGCAGAGCCGGCAGCGGAGACCCCGGAAACGCCTGTGAGTGAGAAGAAAAAGAAGAAAAAGAAAAAGGAGGCCGCAGAGTAAAACGGAGTGCGGCCAGAGACTGAATCTTTATTTTTGTGTACAGCTTATTTTTATTTTTACATTTATCTGAGGCTAGTTTATGTTGCAGCATTATGTCGTCCTGTACTCATGCTTATAACTGTGCCTTGAAATAAGTGACATTTAATTTGACTACTGTAAATAAATTTGTCTACCAAAGTTGTCTGTCCTTGATTACATTATCTTATGTCAAAATAATTGGCACCAACCCAAGTTTACAAAATGTGTTTTCATATGACAGCCATATTTACTGTCTCCTCACTAAGACTGTCCAGACACAAATAAATGTCACACAGAACGGTATAATGTAACTGACGCAAGAGCCAGCACTCATTCAGCAGGAAAAGACGTCTGTCTAGCGTCGATCAGAGGAGAGCAGCATGAAGCAGTGTGGCGCTCAAGAGGTTTGATCAAAGTCACACTCTACAGGCTGCAGTCGCTGGTTGTCTTATTTCCTGTTCTTACTCTCCTTTCCCCTCATTCGAAACCCAGATCACAATGTTGCGGGTAAAACTCAGCAGGAAGTTAAATCCAAAGAATAAACGTTTAACTGTACAGCTTGTTCTACAGTTATTCAGGAAGGGTAGAAAAGAATGTAGCTGCTCCACTGACAACCTTTGCAGGGTGCAGGAAAGTCTGGGGTTGACTGCTGTTCAATGGAAAAACGATGTGGTCAAGGGCTTCACCACATACGACCATTGATGGGGACAATGGAGCAGGACAGAGACAGTATTCTGTCAATGAACAAGCTTCTCTGTCTGACTATGGAGTCATGTAGTAGAGGGTGGTGGACATTGTTCATGGTGGACTCCAGCTCTGTCCCTACTACAGAGCCTACCTTCTGTATCAGTTTGTTCATGTGAGGTGCCCCTCTCCTTAGTGCTACTTCCCCAGCACACCACTGTGTGGAAGAGGACAGTAGCAACTGAAGTCTGGTAGAACATGTCCAGCAGATATTAAACAATCTTAGTCTCCTGTGAAAAATAGAGACGTCTCTGATCTTTTTGTATACTGAGTCTATGTTAATCGACCAGTCCAGTTTGTGATCCAGCTGTAGACCCAGGTACTTATAGGTCTGAACCACCTCTACACACTCCACGTTGACGTTACAGGCTGCAGGTGCAGCCTGGACCTCCAGAAATCCACTACTATCTCACTGGTTTTAGCCGTACTGAGCCGAAGGTGGTTCATTTCACACCATGAGATGAAGTTCTTCACTGTATTCTTGTACTCCTGTTCTGGTCCATCCTTGATACACCCCACAATTACAGTATCATCTGAGAACTTCTGCATATGAGATGACTCTGTTTGAGGTGTACAGGATGAATAGGACAAGGGAGAGCACTGTGGTGCTCCGGTGCTGCATCACTCTGCAGCATTCCCTCTGTCCAAATGTCCGATGGTGTCCTGCAACCTGCGGTGGGTCGAGAGTCCTAGGGCCTGATGTTACATCTTCAGAAGGACCAACATTTTCTTCGCAGTCTTGTCAACAGCACTGACAGTCGAGGCGCTGCTCTTACACGTAGCACTATAGGAGTTGCTGTTTTATTTTAGCGGCCTAATTTAATTTACTTAGCTGAACACTGAACACTCCACTTTTTTTTTTGATGTGCAGCTGATCTTTTTGTTTTAAATATTGTTGTTCTTTGAATATTGCTTTATCTTGTTTGCCGGAAAGCACCTTGTGCACCATTGGGTGCTGGAAGGTGCTATATAAATAAATATTGATTGATTGGTTGATTGATGGATGCAGGAACTGCACTTGGAGGAGAAGGCAGGACAGCTGAAAACTCAACAGTGCTTTCCAAAGGACAGTTGCCCCTCAGCTCAGCAGGTGTGTGGTCCTCCACAGAACTGAGGCTGTACTCTGAGCTCCATCACCTGCTATTAGAGCCTTTGTGCAAGCGAGGGAAGCCACCTGCCTGCCAAGAAAGACTTGTACTTGGAAGTCTTCTGCTGGCAGACTTGCAGGTGATGGGCTGGAGGAGAGGTACTCATTAGGTCTGTTGAAAGGAATCACTTTTGCGTACTTTTCACATATGTTTACTAAAGTGTAAAGATGTACAGTTAGGCCCAAAAATATTTGGACAGTGACACAAGTTTTGTTATTTTAGCTGTTTACGAAAACATATGCAGGATACAATTATATAATCAGTATGGGCTTTAAGTGCAGACTGTAATGTGAGAGTATTCACATCCAAATTGGAGCAAGGGTTTAGGAATTACAGCTCTTTAATACGTAGCCTCCTCTTTTTCAAGGGACCAAAAGTAATTGGACAATTGACTCAGAAGGCTGCAGAAATAAAATAACAAGACTGCATGGGGTCTTCCCTCGTTAATCAAGCAGTTAAAAGGTCTGGAGTTGATTCCAGGTGTGGTGTTTGCATTTGGAAGTTGTTGCTGTGAACACACAACATCCGGTCAAAGGAGCTCTCAATGGAGGTGAAACAGACCATCCTGAGGCTGAAAAAAAAGAAGAAATCCATCAGAGAGAGCAGAAATGTTAGGAGAGGCCAAAAAGTTTGGTACAGTCTGAGAAAAAAAGAGTGCACTGGTGAGCTTGAGAACTCAAAAAGGCCGGACGTCCAAGGAAGACAACAGTGGTGGATGATCGCAGAATCCCTTCCATGGTGAAGAAAAACCCCTTCACAACATCCACTCAAGTGAAGAACACTGTCCAGGAACTAGGTGTATCAGTATCTAAGTCTACCATAAAGAGAAGACTTCATGAGAGTAAATACAAAGGATTCACCACAAGGTGCAAACCATTCATCAGCCTAAAAAACAGAAAGGCCAGAATTGACTTTGCCAAAAAACACCTGAAAAAGCCAGCCCAGTTCTGGAACAACATTCTTTGGACAAATAAGACCAAGATCAACCTGTACCAGAATGATGGGAAGAAGAAAGTTTGGAGAAGAATTGGAACAGCTCATGATAAAGCACATCACATCCTCTGTAGTACAAGGATAGAGGCAGTGTGATGGCATGGGCATACATGGCTTCCAATGACACTGGGTCATTTGTGTTTATTGATGATGTGACAAAAGACAGAAGCAGCCGAATGAATTCTGAAGTGTATAGGGTTATACTTTCTGCTCAGATTCAGCCAGATTCAGCCAAATGCAGCCAAATTGATTGGATGGTGCTTCACAGTACAGATGAACAATGATACAAAAGAAATCCAGGAGTTTTTTAAAGCAAATAAGTGGAATATTCTGCAATGGCTAAGTCAGTCACAAGATCTCAACCCAATCGAGCATTCATTTCACTTGCTCAAGACAAAACTTATGGCAGAAAGACCCACAAACAAGCAACAACTGAAGACAGCTGCAGTAAAGGTCTGGCAAAGCATCACAGAGGAGGAAACCCAGCGTTTGGTGATGCCCATGCGTTCCAGACTTCAGACAGTCATTGCCTGCAAACGATTCTCAACAAAATATTGAAAAGTAACATTTTACTTAGGATTATGTTTATTTGTCCAATTACTTTTGAGCCCCTCAAATGAGGAGCATTTGTATAAAAATAGCTACAATTCCTACATGTTTAATCATATATTTTTGTTCAACTGCTTGAATTAAACCTTAAAGTCTGCACTTTAATTCTGTTGTAGTTGTTTCGTTTCAAACCCAATGTGATGGCATGCAGAGCCCAAATCATGAAGATTGTGTCACTGTCCAAAAATTTCTGGGCCTAACTGTATATGTGTTTTATTTTACAAAGTCTAACGCTACAAGGAAGCAATTTCACAATGAATAAGTGTTACAGACGCGGCTCAGTGTTGTTGTCCTCGTCTATGTGTTCTTCAATGAGGAGAGGATCCTCCATCCTCATGAGAACAATTTCTTATCTGAAGGGTTGGTTGTGGAGGTGGAGACAATACATATGATGGTCTGAATGGAGAGTCTCTGCAGAACACCATCTTTTCAGGCTTTCTGCAAAGCGCACAACCCTCTCTGTATGTCTCATCAAAGCATCCCTCTTAGCTTTGTCAGCCTGTTGTACATCCAGTATCTTGGACTCTCCAGTGACACCACAAGGGATTTCCTGTCTACAATGGCTCCCATTGTTCTGTGGAACATAGTATTATTAAAGTTTTATTACGGACTACAGGTGCATAGATTTTTCTGTGATTCAAGTCATTGTTTGAGCATTTCACTGCTCATTGGGGTTGTTACTTACCTCACCATTGGTCCACTTCCAAAAGCCATGGAAGATATTTGATGTTTTTTCCCCCCCGATCTTTTCCAGAAATATCACCATGAAATATTTCACAAGCAAAAACAGCTCCTTTCAATCAGTGAAGAGTGTGTGACTGGCAGGTTCAGCTCCAGCAGTAACTATACCAGGAGCATTCTGTTTTTGTTTAATTCAATCATAAACATTTTCAAAAGAAAATACTGAATATTTGAACATAAACAGTTGTATATCATCTCTACTACTGAGCGGAATGACTGAACGGAATGTTGTGCGACGACCGTTACCAAGTGATTGTTTATGTTCAAAAAAGATGCTTCAGGCTCCAAAGTGTTTTGACGGTTGGAGCGTTCACTGGCGCCCAGGCCACGTTGATGCTTCGTCAAAGAAAGAGGGAAATCTTTTCATTAAACCGTCTAATCCGGTCACGTGGCGTAAGCGGCACGATATATACGGATTTCTCTCCTCTGTCATAGTTGACTGTACTAACAAAAGATGATCCTCAGCGTACATACTCATTCTTTACACTTCCAGCCCATCACCACTGCTGTCACTGCTACTCAGTGAACCTGAATAAGTGAGTATAACTAAATCTAAATTTGAATAGGGTGGAACACTAAAACTATATTTCTTTTAGTATGTTCTACTTAATAGATTTTATAGTGTCAAAGTGTCTCATCATTTGACTCATCCATTCATTCACACAGTAGCGTTTACATTATTCTGCATTGCCAAAATTCAGGGAAGCTGTATAAACTGGCGTGTGACATTCAACTTGCGGGCCCGATTTTAAAACCACAGTGTCTGCAAATACTGATGCCAGATCCATTCAAACTGTTCATACCTTTTAATTTGGACAACAAGGATTAAACCAATGTTAAAATGACATCAAATCCCAGGCCTGGCTGGTCAAACCAACCAACTAGTAAAGAGTTGAGGAGTAAGAGACAGATGGAAGGAAACGGGGCCAAAAGAAAAATCAAGCTATCAACTCAAGTCACCCTCAGTATAGAAGGATTCACAGATGCGGGAGACCAAAGTTACAAAACGGATTGTAATAAAAAGGCCTTTGCCGTGAAAATGATGTGTATAATCTATGTACATCAATTTCAGTTCATGTATGCATACAAAAAAAATCCACATCACAAGATGCTTGTGTTCAAGTATATTCACCAACTTCATCTCCATGACTTAGCATTCTCATCTTTCCACAATTTTTTTTTTTTTCTTGGAAATAAAATGTCCTTCAAAATAAAAACAAAATGCAGAAAACCACATCTTTATGTCCTACCAATACATATATACTGTATAAATACATACATAAATATATTTTACATACAACAGCCATAAATTTGAAAAGGGGGATGTACAGAGCAAAGGGGAGGGGGTGGTAGTGTGTGTGTGTTTTAGCTTGTGTTGTAAAATGGTTTGTCCCTCTGTGATCTGTCAGTCAGATACGTCGGTGTGGCGCTGTGTGATGGCGTCTGTCCATCCGCACACACGCGCTCATTGTAGATGCCGTCGTCTCAGTTGGCCCAGTAGGGGGAGCTACCGTAGCTCGACTTGTTGACCTGGCTCTTCTGCTGCAGGCTGCTGGACTGGCCACGCTGGTTAGGACCAACCTGAACATCGAGAGACAATAAATATGTAAACATAACTCTCTGGCTAAGAAATCAGTACTCTATATTGGTCCCCTCACATCACCATCAACATTTTCACTCAAACATGCTGCAAATACTGCAGCACATAGCCTGTTAGCATGTATGTTTTGTGTCCCTGTGGAATAATAATACTAGGTGGTGGTAGTCTGTAATCATTCAAAAGTAATAGTTACTATCAAATCCTACAAGCACCACTGGGTGGGTTTACACTGCCAAAACAACAGTATGACGCTTATCTTATTACCTGTCCATCCTGAGCTAGATGGTGGTGCAGTAGCTGTGAGTGTGGTTGCTGGTGAGGCAGGATGTGGAGGAATGGGGCAGGTGCATAGCCTCCGGGTGCTGCTCCAGGGTTCAGAGGCCCTGGACCGCCCAGTGCTGATGGCAGACTGAAGGGAGGGGGGGTCCCCGCATGGAAACCCTGCTTATCAAAAGACTGCAGACGGAGAAGAAATGATTAACTGGCAGGGACTCCAACGGACAGGGTGGTGGTGTGCTTGAGGGATCTGAGGCTCACCTGGGTCTTATTGTAAACACTTCCACTGATGTCTGGCACACCGGAGTTACTGGATGTCACTGAGACACCTGGCAAAACAACATTTACACCTTAGATATCCATCCAACTTTAAAACAGGCAGCATAGGACATTAAGGGACACTTCTTTTTACCTTTCCCAGGCCCAGCAGCAGCTGATTTGGCTTGTGCCTGTGAGGAGGAGTTGTACCCTTTGCTGTATTCCACTCCTGCTGGCCCCGCTGTCAGCTCCTCATACCCTGGAAACATCAACATCAGCGTTAAAAAATACACGCAATTCTGGCAATAAATGACCTGCGCGTTTATATTATGCAAGTTAGCAGAAGTTAGTAAGATTTGTTATGAACCTGAGCTGAAAGTGTGCTGGCCGTAACCACTGGGCTGCTGCTGTGTTTGCTGCTGGAAAGGGCTAGCCGAAGGGTTTCCCAGGCTGAGACCCATGCTGTGCTGCTTGGCAGAAGCTGGTCCTGGGCCTCCTGGAGGAACAAACATGGTGGGGCCATACTGGAAGGCAGCAGCACTGGGTACGGCACCGGGCACTCCAGGGTAGTAAGGCAACCCTGTGTAACTGTAGCCTGGCGGCAAAAAGGCCTGCTGACTGCTGTGGTGCTGCGGCTGGCCCTGGGGCTGAGGCTGGGGCTGAGGAGGCTGGGCCTGGTTCTGTCCTTGGCTCTGGCCCTGGGGAGGCTGTGGGGTCGCCAGGCTCGTGGGTGGTGCCGGGGAGGTGGAGTCATTCCTGCCAAACTTTGTGACTTCACCTAACAAAAAGAAGGGATGTCATGTAAGAACAGACACTAGACTGTGGGATTTTGGACAAGCAAGCCAAGGGTAAGGGTGCTTTACCTGAGTAGGGGTTGCTGGCTAGGCTCCCATCTCTGCCAGAGAGTGTTGCTGTGGGGCCGGGGAATGTGATTCCATAGTAATCCTGCAAAGAGGGCTAAAGGAAGAGGAGAGGATCAGGGGAATATCCACAACACACTAAACATTTACAGCAAGTTGTCACAAGAACGCAATAATGTGGCTCACCATTGGCAGTCTGGACTGGAGCATATGGAGGTCCTCATAGCCATAGATCTGCTGTGAGACAAAACGAACAAGAACGCTTAGTCACAAATAATGTGAAAATATGTCAAAATACAAAAACATACACTGAAAACTGAGCCTGCAGTTCATTTAATCTCAGAGTGGCTTAACTATCATGATCACGAGTGATCTAATCACTGGGAGAAAAGGATATTGTGGAGCTTTCCAATCTCATAAATGAAAAAGCAACAGTTTTTTCTGATTGCTGGTTGGTGGTCAATGTCTGGGTGACAAGAACTCAACAAATTATATCCAACTTTAATCAGAAGAAGCTATTTAAGTTTAAGATTCCTTGTTAAAATAATTCATTATGGCCCTGTTCAGATCTTATGTTATCATCCGTCTTGGGGATTCCGATCAAAAGTAATCAGCATTTGAGAGATGATCTCTGGAGGTGGTCTGGGTTGTATGTGTCCGCATTTTTTTGGGAGTCTAAATGCACAATACGTCCTGTATGAGTCGCATTAAAAACCTCCTACTCAGCAGGGGTGCTCCTGCATCAGCAGGTTTGTTTTCCTTAAAATGCCTTAGGTGATGTTTGTTCATTAGTAATGAGAGCCTTTTAAAATATTCTGACCTTTTAGCTGTTAACTAACTAAAATGAATACATCTAGAATAAACAAATGAAAGTATTTAATATAGTACAGTGTGATTCTGTCATCATCATGTGGTTAATATTGATGTGACCATGTTGTATAAGAAAACTGTGGAGATGAATTGATAATCCAAAAACAAAATAAATAATACTACTAATAATTGTTTTTGCAGCCCTAGTGGTGTTCACTGATACAAAAACACACATAAGCATGGTAGATGCAGAAAGCCTACTTACTGGGTAAGCAGGCAGCAGCCCTCCTGGGCCCATGATATACTGGTTGGGCAGTAGAGGAGGCACTCCCTGGGACAGGTTAGGAGGAGTCTTACCTATAAATACAGTCACAACACCATTACTTTCGTACAATTTACTTTCATGTAAACTAACAGCGCCAATCTACGAGTACTTGGCCAGCAAGCTCATCTGTTTTGAATAGCTAATCTAGAAAAGTATCAGTATGGAAACTTAATGGTGTGAGTGAAACACATTGAAAGTCCCAGCATTTAGAAGTGTGTGCGTACCTGTGGAGGAGAGCAGGGCTGTGGTCCTTGGTGCAGAGAGGTTGGATGTGGCAGTAGCTCCATTGGAGCCAAGTCCCAGCGTCGTGCTGGTGGCAGCAGAGTGGAGTCCGCTTGTGCCAACAATGCCCCCAACTGTGCTGCTCATGTTGCTGCCCATGCTAGGCATGTTGACCAGGTGGCTGATGCTGCTGCTACTGTTGCTGCTGTTGTGGGTTGAGTGGAGTGCGGAGGTTGAGGGATGTGGTGACGTGTAGGAGCCAGACGAGGGCGCCAGAGAGCTCACATTACTGCTGTCAACACAGGTGTACTGGAGAGAAACAAACAAGAAAGGTGGTTTCATTTGAAACAGGTTGCATTTGTGTTTGAGTCTGTAGTATGTTTTCCAGATTTCATTTGTTAATGCGTGATGTTTGTGTATTGGTTTCTAGACTGTGATCCCCCAGTGTTAGCAATTCTATACCATCCACCCATACTCTCATGACATCTATGTCTTAACTACGGATGACCCGATGGGTATCAGGGCCAATCCAGACATTTAAAAAACAAAACAAAACTGACCAGATCATTGGAAAAATTAAGTCTGTCAGACAGATATTTGTAGATTGTGTAATGTGGATGTTTTGTGAGGTGGTAGTAGGAGAGTTACTTAGGATTTGTACTGCCATTTACTATCACTACTCTACTTAGGTGCCCCTAAAAAAATAAAATAAAAAAAATGATGGAATGCATTAAGTAGACGGCACTGAAACAACAACAACAAACTCCAGTCCATAGAGTAATAAATAAACCTGATCAGGACATTCCTAGTCTCAATTTACATTATTTTTCACATTAGCATGCTGTAATTATATTTGATAGACCTGTAAAGTAGAAGGTCTTTGTGATAAAACATGCAGACAAGGCAACACTCTTCCTGATGTGAGCACTGAGAAGCTTGTTTGGCCTTGGCTTTGACCATAGCTCAGATTCAGTATCTTGTGTAAACATTGCTTCATGTGATGGAACATTTACAGTCTTAAAACTTATGCAGCTTTGTGTTTTCACATGGAACAAAATACATTCACCTTTCCACTTGTTTTTATTTCATTGTAGAACAAGTGTCGTCATGATGGTGACAGAGCAAACAGGCACTTACAGTGTGAGAGCTGGAGCCCAGTGCTGACACTGCAGAATGATTGCTGACGTGGCTGTAGAGACAAGGCCATAGGAGAGAGTCATCATCAGGAATTGTGCAAGGAGAGGTCACAACTTCAGAACATCATCACTTCAGTTTGCATAACCCTACTTCCTTCTTTAAATTACACATTTCACAGTGGAAAAGAAAAAGTTACAAAGTCAGGCCTCCAGAAGTCTGAATTCACTTGAGACAGAGTTTGGTCAACTAGCTGGTAAACATACATTAGGTCATTTTTGTGTGTATCACCTGTTGAGTGAGTTGAGTTGGCTCACTGAGGGCATGTCCTGCGCCAGGCTGGAGAGCGTGGAGGAGCTGTGTGCTGGCAGGGCAGAGGACAAGTGTGAGGAAGGTGCTGAGGCACCATTGGTGCTGATGTTCATAGACGGTGAATCTGGCTTTGGTGTGGAGGACGCTGATGAAGCTGAGAAGAAGGGTGGAGTATAACTGACTTGAAGTTGCTGAGTCAATAAACAGGTGGCTATTATTTTCAACATTCATTAAAAAATATGTTCTAGGTCATAGGCCACTCACTGTCCAGAGCAGCAGACGTCCTTACACCATTCAGGCCATTCTGGTGAAGAAAAATAAGAAGCAATATTTGAATTCAATCACAGGAATAATTTACATATCTGGACAAGTATATAAAGACATATAGATTCAGATGTAGTGTCAGCTTGACATTACTTAAGTAAAATGTAAACCTGAACAGAATTTATTTATTATGCATGAGAATGTGCTCAGAGCTGTGGGAGCTGATAGGCCATGACCTGCAATCTGTCACCTTCAAGGTGTTTTTAAGTACAAGACACAATGATGCAATGTGGTTGTCTAGACTGAAACAGATGGATTCAGACGAGTGAATTTAAGTGGTTTTCATGTTATTCAATTCAAGCCTTTAAGGCAGGATGAACATCTGTTTTGTAAACTATTCCTACACACCATAACAGGCCCTGTGGCCTCTTTGTTCTGCGAGAAGCCCAGTCGTGTGTGAGGGGGCATGGTCCCATCGTAACTTCCCCCCACTGTGGAGAAGGGAGAGGAAGTGGGTACAGAGGAGGAGGCAGTGGAGGTTGTTGAAGAAGAGGAGGGAGGATTGGTAGAGCCAGCAGTCCCTAATGACGAGGAAGCAAGACTTGGCAACGCCACCGCAGAGGAGTGATATACTGGCGCTGATGAGGAGAGGGGTGGAGGCAGGGTAACGGAGAGAGTGCTGCCCAGTGACTCACTGCAAAGACAACACAAGGAAGATCCAAGGTTAATGTAAATTAAAGTCTAAGTTAATTTATGATATATACAGTGTTTTGGTGTTTATTTTTTAACTTTAATAGACATTTCCTTCATTAATATATAAAGCTGTAACTAGTCATCAGCAGTTTGAGTACCTGAGCGGTTTGGAGTACAGGCTTGTCTGGCTCTGTGCCCCTGGTCCCAGTGCAGGTGGTGCTGGGGCAGGGGCTGGTGTGGACTCCCTGGATGCTGCACTCACACAATTTTCCACAACTCCAAATTCTGGTAACGGAGACTCTGAGCCAAAATCTAAAGCTCCAAACTGGAGATTTAGCCCAGGGACATCAGCTGAGCCTGGCATCTCTACTGCCGTGGATGGAATCTGCCAGACAGAAGGTGAAACTGGAGGTATTAAAACTGTACCAAAAGAATTTGATAGAATAGCAGCATTTTATGTAATACACTGAAGAACAATTTTAGATTAGATTAGTTAAATGTGCATCACTGTATAACTGCAAACATACGTCCATCCCCAACTTTCTCTACCTTTGACGTGGGAGGTATCCTTCGTTTCTGGCCTTTGAGCTGTGCCCGTTGTTGTTGTGGTGTACTGCTGCCCTGAGGGTCCAGCCCTGCACTCGGGGCAAGAGGTTTAGCACCAGCCATCATTGGGCCTGTCTGTGCTTGCGTGCTGGTGTGTTGGGGAGCAGGCGAGGCTGAAGCAGGGGGGGCATGCTGTGATGGAGGACTGGGCTGACGTGCCAGTGGTAATGTGGGGCCTGTGTGCCTCTGAACCAGCTGGCTCAGCACAAGAGAGGGCTCTGGCTGCAGGCCAAACTCACCTGCAGACAAACAACAAAACATGCGCAGAGGTCAAGGATTTAAAATAGATACACTCGCTTACATGAACATGTGACAAGTAAGGATGTCAAAGCCTGTTCATAAAGGCTCATCTTTTGGCAGCTTTGACACTAGCCCAAGAAGAAGACATTGGAGAGGCTTTGATTTATGGCAGACCTAAAATAAATAATTACAAAAGGCTGAAACTTGACGACAATCCGATCATTTCAGAAAGGCCTGGATGGGCACCAATACCGATCGGGACATTTCTAGTGACAGAACAGTTGCACTCGCGTGTACCACCACACAGAGCCAATTCCCACTTGAACACTTACGGCTGAACTGTGAAGACAGCGACGTGTTGTTGGATTCTGAAGCCTTCATGTCCCAGCTGGACGAGGAGGGTGGAGGCACAGGTGCTCCCAGACCTGGCAGTCGCCCAATGGAGGTGTTGTTTCCTTGGGTGCTGACAGGTGGTGCGGCCTGGGATGAGGGCAGTGGACCCAAGCCAGGTCCTTTCAGCTGTTCCAGTATCTGAGCTCCAGCGCTGGGCTGGGTCCTCTTGGCCTGGCCCAAGTCCCCAAAACCAGCACCCAGAACCGATGACTGGCATAGATGAGAGTGGAATGATCAATCTTTGTTTCTGTATATCTGGACTGTATGACAGATGAGGGAACACATTCAAGGGAAAAGGGTAGGATATTTTTACCAAAGCAGCATGTGCGTAGCTTGTGCTACTGGTGGTGGTGCGGCTGGGGGGTGGCTGCTGGTGATGGTGAGAGTTAGTGAAGACCAGACTCTGAGCAGAAGAGGAGGATGGTGGTTCTCTTCCTCCACCCACAGGCTTCTGCAGCAGAGAGGCCAGATCCAGACTAACACAGAAACAATTGGTAAAGTCAATCAGGAAATCCTTCCAAAACATCAACAACTTCCAAACATAAAAAAAATAAAATAAAATACTACAATGAGATACAGTTACTGACCTTTGCCCAGGTGTGATGTGGTTCTCAGCAGCAGGTGCACATGAGGAAGTGAACACTTTGGTCTCAGAGAGCTGCAGAAACACAAAAAAGATGTAAGAGACACATTGTTCACACCAAAACCACTGTAACTGAGAGACTTTTGTTGTAATATGCTTCTCTTTGTGTTAACTCACACTAACATCTTCACTCCAGTCCTCAGCTGCCCAGTCTTCCAAAGTATTCCTCCAGGCAACTAGAGGACAACCAAATTAAGATTGACAGAGTTTAAATTCAGGTGGAATAAACAGATAAACAAGATGCAAGATGAATGGAGCGTACACACATCCAATTACATAAATATCACCCAGGCAGAGCGGAGCCGCCTGCTTTGTGCACATACTATTTGATATACAGGAGCTCACCTGTCCCATCTGTGCTGTTGCTGGTCGCCGTGTCCCAAACCTCTGTTTGTGTGGTCCCTGTCCCAGACTCTGAGGTATAATCAGCAGGATTGAAAGTCCTGGTGAAGATTCAAGCAGAGGAATGGTGAGTTACACAGAAATACACTCAAATGTGAGTGGAGGCTGGCAGTGAGTCAGTCAGATTTAGTACACTATTTGCTTTCTGAATTTTCATTCATAACCATTTAGAGAATCTGCATAGTAGCAGGGTAAACATGAAACTTGGCCACAGGCTTCTCTTCCTAGTGTTGACATGATTTTGGACACCTTTAACATTTTATCCAGCAGAACTGTAGCCACAAATGGACTGACAGAATTCAAGATGTAAAAGCAATGGGTAATGCAAGATATCTTCAGACAAAACAGGGCAGCTTGCCTCTCGAATTTCTGGAATTTGTGCAAGAGTTTTGCTTCGATACCTTTGGTAGGTTTCTAATTGGGACTGGCAACTGAACACAAGTAATCTCTAAGGGCCAGATATATGAAAACACATTCTAGAGTCAGTTACAAGAAAAATGTTATTCTGTTATTCAGAAACAAAAGAACGAAGAAAATAGTATTTTTTATTTTTTTTACATTTCCTGGCAGAAAATGATTATTTTACACCTAAAGTTGCATACCCCATGCCTTGGGCTGAGAACCTGCTCCCTGCTGGTGCTCTGCCTCGACCTCGCACTCCAACTCCTGTTTAACATTCACATGTAAGTCAACAACACCGACCAAGTGTTTGCCATGCTGAAAGGTGCCGTTTTGTGCTTCTGCTCACCCCTGCCACCTTTGACCCTCCGGCCTCGATCTGAACCTCTGTCCGCTGGTGCCTGCTCTACGCCGTTCTCCTCTGGACGGGCTGCACATGTACAAATGCACAAAGCATTATAAACTACTATAGCAGTAGTATGACAAAATCAAACATGACACTTAGAAACAAAACTAGATTTAAATTAATGTGAAGTTTAGAGACTTCCTACCCTGACGGTTTCGACTGCCCCCTCTGCCTTTTCGGTTAGCAGTACCACGACCCTTGCTAGCCTCCCTCTCTCCTCTCTTCTCTCTATTCTCCTTGTTCTCCTTACTTTCTGATGGGCCCTCCTTTACTAGGGGTTTCTTCTTCCCCACCGTTTCCCATGATGTCTAAACACAGAAAAAAAAAAGACAAGACAGAGAAGAAAATTACAGAAAATCAAACCTATATATGAACACAGACCAGCAAAAAAATAAGATATTAACACTGACAATGCAATGCAGGCAGATGAGGTTTAATTTAATCTTGGTAAGTGCATTGTTGCCTTAAGATTCAGAAACATTTCACACATGTGTTCTGTAGAAATAGCCTCGGCTGCTTTGCGTATGTAGGACAACCACATTTCAACTCGAACTTCAAAGGGTTCAAGAGATACTAGAACAAATATTGCATAAAAACATTCCTAGAAAGACTTACAGATAAAGCTGTAGTGGCAGCTATTTTTGACCAATCTCTGTAGTGAAGTGTACAGGGAAGCAGATATAATCAGAGGGTTGCATTAACTACCATAACAAAAGAATTTTCCATGTAAAGGAGAAAACCGGTCATTTCCTATTTTTGGACTTCCATGAAATCACAACGACACGGGTAGTTGTCTGTCTGGCTGCCCTGCCCAGCAGCCTCCTAACCATCTGTGCTGGTTTGTATTCATGTTAGGATATTCACTCAGGCAGAACAACAACCAAATGTTTGGTAGCCTTGTTTGACTTGCTGTGTTAGCTCAAGAATGACCAAAGAAAAAATAATATGCCTTCATGCTAGCCCAAACGTCCTGGCGTTACCAAGAGCCTGCAGTCCAAGGCCAGCTCAGAGAATTACAGTGTGGCAACTATTGTTTTTCCTCCCTCCATAATTTTAAAAGCACATAAAAGGGGGGAAAAAACGAGGGTTTTCCCCATTTATTCACCTTCTCAGCAGGTTCCATACCAGATTAAGTATTGTGCCAGAAAAGAGAAATATTTAAGATTTCTTTGTATGGTTGTATGCCCTTATGTTAGAAAAGGACTGGCAGCATGACAGGCTGTCTACGCAGAACATGTTTCAGCTGTGCGTTTCAGTCATTTGTCTTATGCATATCTGACAAAACAGAGACAACTCTATTTTAATCAATACAGCTGCCTTCACAAGCCACGCAACAGCTCAGATTTCACTTGAAGCTGACAGGAGAATTTCAAATGTAAACAGGATTAAAAATATATATGACAGCAGAGAAGGACAAAAGCTAAGCCATATGAAAGATGTGCCAAGAAGAGGTAAAATATTAGGAAAGTGCCACAAATATCTGAAACTTACAATAACAAAGTAACTGTTGCAAAACTTAAGCTGGCACTGAAGTAGATTTACTAGCCAAACACATACAACTTAAGATTCATAGAGTGAAAGGGATCCTCCTTTATTTTCAGTTCATGCTGTTTTCGTCCTGTGCTTATTTTTTTTTTTTCCAAAATGTAAATCACACATATCAGTGAAACACATTGTGCAAGACTGTTTAAGTTCAGGCGATATGAAATGATACAAGCTGTTCTTTACCATGTCTGAGGTGCTCTCCAGGAGGAAATTGATGGCTCTGCTAACATCCTCATTACAGTCATGAAGAGCAACCATGCACTCATCCTGGTTCTTCCCAGTCACTTCCATCAGCTGGGGGAAGGAACAGACATATTAATCCATGTCTGCCAGTCAACAAGGCACATGACAAATGTTATAATGCACAATCCAAAGTGCTGAAGTCATAGAAGAACATTTGAAGATGATTGACTCAGCCTAATAGCCAGGCATGGGTCTTAAACTGTCTGACAAATGCCTATAATGTCCTCCACCTGATTAACTTTGTCCTCAAAGTCAGCATCATTCTTGTCATAGATCATTTGAGCAAGCCGAATCTGCTCAGCAGTTGCCTGTAAAACAAAGACAGTAAGGCCATCACTGATCAAGTTTCACCTATCTTTGCACTTAAAAGTGTATGTGCTGCACAGCTGCAAAACAAAAGAAAATTGTATGAATTGTGGTTGTATTGGTGAGAAGAGAAGTTGTATGCACTTTCTTTGCTTTGTCTAGTGTTGCTTTCGTCAACGAAAACTATGACTAAATATTGTCGTCAACGAACCTTTATCACGTGACTAAAACGAGACGAGACGTAACGTAAATGCTGGTCATGCAAGGATGACTATAATTAAATGTATAATGAAATATTGTTGACGAATAAAAACGAGACTAAATGTGGTTTACAAAATAAAAAATATGCTAAAATGTCTCTCCATTTTCGTTGACCAAAACGAGACGAGACGAAATGTTACAACGTTATTTTGTCTTGTTTAGTCACGTTATCTCTCGCAGGCGACGTTACTTCCTCAAGCTCCACTCGCGGCATTATCTAGAAGATGCTCTGCTCCAGCGCCTCTGCGCCTCTGCGTGAGTACTGAGTAGTGAGAGAACTTTGAGTACTGAGTAGCGTGACAAAGAAAGATGGCCGACCAGGCGGGGGTCTTCGGTATAAGAAGAAGAGAAGACATTTGGAAAAACTTTAAATACATCGAAGTGGAAAATAAAACCGAATGTCTTCTACCATGTTTGGTTAGTAAAATAAATATGTTGTCAATTCAAAACAGCGTCTTCCGTGTCTGGAATGGATGTATTCTTGAGTCTATAAGGTAACAATAATATAATAAGAACCTTGTTTGAAATAGCTTTGGCTAAAAGAAAATTTCGGTTTTGTCTACACTACAAGGTACTTATACTATATTGAGTGGGTTAAATAGAATTCTATTACTTAAAAGAATAAAATACAATTTTCATTGACTAAAACTAGGAGAAAATAGTCATGGATAATTCCGACTAAAATAAGAGTAAAATGCTTAGACTTTTAGTTGACTGAAACTTGACTAGACTAAAAGGAGTATGAACATGACTAAAACTAATAAAAACTAAAATGACAGGTTGACACAAAGACTAGACTAAAACTAAAATTAAAACAGGCCGCCAAAAACAACACTAGCTTTGTCTCAACATTTCTGTGAGTCCAAGGACTGTATTTTCAAAGTTATTCGTTTCCACTGGCTCACCTGTATCTGTTTCTGTGGTTGTGATGTGTGAGTGGCTGCTGGCAGCGCTTTTTCCCGGGGACCCCGGGCCTTGTCGCTGCCCAGCGAGCTCATCATATACAGTATATACAAAACTCTGTATGTACAAAATAGAAAAATCTGCAAAAGGGACACAAAAACACAACAGGATGAGTGACAAAAAACATTCAATTTGCCATTAAATCCACAGTTACAATGTAGTTACAGCACAGCCTCAGTATTTTGCCGTGATTGAATGCATGGAATGAAGTGTTTAAAATCAGAAACATTCCCTGTGAGCATAGCTAAATCTTATTGCACAATCATGAATACAGCCCTTATGGAAGCTGTAAGACACACAGTTGGTCTGGTGACGCAACAGCTTTGCAAAATATCTGGGTCAAGGAGGGAGAGCGACCCAGTGTCCTCTTACCAACAGCACTGAACACAGTATGTGTGAAGCAGAACAAACAGTACACGCCCTGACCCCAACATCCCCCCTTGTTGTTATACGGCTTTAAGCAACTAGGACTTTTATACACACTCCAAGTACTAACTGATTGCACTAAATGCTGAATGGTGTATGCATAGGAGTCCTGTACAATTTATATCTGTCTGTAAATATGATGATGGTATCAAACGCCTAAAAAGTGTCATATGATGGGGTTAATCCATCTGCAAATCGTGGAGATTGCTCTGCGTTTCGAAGTGCAATGTGAATTGCAAACTTTCACGATTGTGCCCGTCACTAGAATAACTGCAATGGCCAATTTGTGTAATGTCAGAACAATAGCAATCCAGCTTACTGTGTCTTGAGTGACGCTGACAAATAAAGAGCTGTCATTGGCTGCTGGACTGAACAAAGCTAATGCATAAGGACGGACAAGCTTTAAATTAAATTGAGGTTAAATAAAAGTTGAAGAAAAATCTCTTTGTAGCCGTGGATACACGGCGGCTTTCAATTTATTTATAATGAATAAAACATTAACATGCAACTACAAATGAGTATCGACGCTGTTAGACCAACGCTAACAATAACAAAACAACCATCCAGGGGCTCTTACTCGTCTCTATTGTGAACACATATTTAAATGACAAATATCAGTTAGGGTCCAAGTAGCCATTTATTTACGTATATAGGTATCTACCTCGTTACAGTTAAATAACTGTTAATTAGCCGTAAATAATTTTTCGTAGTGAAGGAAGCCTAGCGTTGTTTTGAATCAATGCTAACGTTAGCCTCTGGTCGTCAGGTTACTTATTCATGAAGTGTGAATACGGGACGATTCGGTAACGGTTAACTTCTCATACCTATGTATCAAAAACTAATCTGTTTCTCGTGGCGTGGTTTTCGACTCAACACAGACCGACGTTGTACTGTTGATACTACAGTCCCCTTTGTCCTCGCTAGCATGAACTTAGCTACCAACATGCTAACGCTGACGCTACAGCTACGATACTGAACAAACGATGCGGTGGGAATGCAGCTAACGATGCTATCTAAATCTGGTACAAGTTGATAGCCAGCGGCAGTCAAACTGGCTTCCTAGAAGTCTTTCACGCTTTTAGAGATCCTCACGGTTATCTTAGCGGCAGTTACACCAGAGGTATCGTCGCCATCTAAACTACATGCTAGCCAGCTAACAACAAAGGTGTATCAAATCTAAAGAAAGGGCCTCGCAGCGGACCACAATCCCCATCCCGACATTACTCGCCGGGAAACAAGACAACAGAAAAATTGCAGAAGACATCCTTCATAGCCCCGCGCGAGCGAAACGTAGAAGTCGGCGACCAACTGCTTCGGGGGAAACGCAATTTAATGTGTGGTTAGAACGCGCCGAAATAACCACAGCAAAGTTGAAAATCGTAAGAAAATGTGTGTTTTTATTACCTGCTAACACGCTTCACTCGGCCAGCAGCAGACAAGATGGTCACGTGACGTGCCCTGCCGCGGTGGATGCTCCCCTCTCGTCTCCAGGTCACAACTAACTCTATCAAAGACACGTTGTTCAGACTGGGATTAGCATTGATCGTTTCATTTATCTTTTTCTTTCTTTCTTTTTTTTACTGTTCAAAGCTACTCCATTTGGACAGAACATGATCACAAACACTTAACTACAAGCAACACCGAGACTTTTCTGTCCTGAGATCCTCCAAATGGTTGGAGTGACCCATTTTGTCTTTAATTCAAGAGGAACTGCATAAAGAAATCACAAAAAGAAACGTTACATCAATAAACGTTTATTTTTATTATTTACTCCTTTTGAAGACTTAATAGCTTTTATCCCCCAGATGTTAATATTTTACAATATCCTCTGATTCAGTAATTTGTAAAAACATTCATGAGGAATGTGTATATATATATAAAAAGAAACAGGGCATCACCAACAGATCAATCCACACACTTTCTCAGACATATACATAAAAATGTATGCAATTGTCCCTATGTATATTACACATACATATACATTTATATATAAAAAAACACTTGAAAGGTGTTGGTTATTTGTTCAATTTGCGGTCGTCATCAGGGTTTCTTTTTTTCAATCTGTCATCATGAAAACCAGAGAACAGTTCCATGTAGAAAAGGAAAACTATGATCACCTGTGGCAGTCTTTCACAGAAAGACTCAAGGAAGGCAAAAACGTAACTCAAGCCTACCCTGCCTCTACCAAACAAAGAGCAGTATCACTCGCTCATTGGTACAACAGGAGTAAAAGAACGTACTGTATGTGCCTGCAGCGTTTCACTCCAAAATAGAGTCCAAAAAATCTCATTAGTTCTCCTTGCATTCTTCTAACTGGATGGTTGAGATGATCAAACTGGGCTACTACAGGTGTTTTCCCCAGTGCCTGTGGAAGACTCCCAGGATGAAAAGGGGTGTCAAATCCATAAATCGTCATATTTGATGATTTTTAAGGTGCTACTAAAACCTAAATTCTTGGAGTAAATTCTATATAACACCAGAGCCATTACTGATCAGGATTTGAACACTACTTGTGGAAAAGTCATGCTTTAAAAGCCTTCCAGGCCAAAAACAACACAACAGATCCTTTACAAGAAGCAAACACTCCTGGTCAAACTAATAAAAGTGACAAGAAAGGGGAAAAATAAATACAAATAAAGCAATTTATAATATCAGCAGGGACATACCTGTCAAATCACAATCAAAAGAAAAAATAAAAAATGCTTTTTTTTGATTAATTCAAAGCAGAACAACACCGCACTTATCAATCTTAACCTTTACATCATCTCTGTGAGGGAGAGATGAACACAAAGTCCCATTGGCTTCTTTGTTTTACTTCTGACGGGAGAAGAGAGAAGTTCTTTGCGATTGTTCCCGGCTGTTCCAAGTAGTAAATATTCTCTATCAAACGTCAAACTTTCAAACTCCACTCCAGTTCAGTCCTTCAAAGTTAACTGTCACGTCGGTCCTTCTCCCTCTCTTTTATTGCTGTCCATTTAATGAGAGAATGAAAAGAAAAGTCTGGGAGACAATTCCTCAAGTTTTTCCACAAACACACCGTCATGAGTCACAGAGGAAGCAGCAGTAAACACTATCCTTACGTACAAAAACAGCCAACAAAAGACCACAGCCTAATCCCTGCAGGTTGGATATAGATGTTTTAAATGATGAGAACATGGACATGTAACTTTATTCTTAATGTTTTTCAAAACTCCTCCGAGTTCCTTAGTGGCAGACTTCGCAGCTCTTAAGAACTGTGTTCAATGTTCATTGTTTATACATTTTTA
This sequence comes from Planiliza haematocheilus, assembly GCA_005024645.1. Taxonomy (NCBI): domain Eukaryota; kingdom Metazoa; phylum Chordata; class Actinopteri; order Mugiliformes; family Mugilidae; genus Planiliza; species Planiliza haematocheilus. The sequence continues at coordinate 3,223,606 of SRSE01001409.1, read as the reverse complement.
TATATAAAAAAGACAAAGAAGTAATGAATAGCTCAGGTGGAAGGTGCAAATGAATAAGTGGAGGAGAAAGGATAGTGTGATGGGGAACACATATACACACAACAACAATATTGAAAGCAGTGATACGGTGAGGGAAAAAGATCATGCTCCTGAGTCCACATGTTGAGCAAAACAGTGTAACAATTCAGTGATCAAGAGGGATACCAAAGACAATGATGCTGATGAACTTGAAGAGGGAGCGAGCTGGAGGGACTGGTAAACGAAAGATCTGGACAAGGATGTAGTGAGGGAGCGATGGAGAAGAAGAGGCTAGCTCCACAATCCTGCGTAGTTGCCGTGCAGGCCGGAACAGAGTGGTCCACCTGCTACAAACAGCTTGGTGCCGGAGTCGTCATAGCAGTGGGTGTACACCGCGTTGGGGAAGGAATGAATGTCTGAGAAGTAACTCCTCCACGTTTCATCGTGATTCTGAAAACAATGCAGAGACGGAGAGCGCAAGAAGGAAGCAAAATTGTGAGTATTAATGGCAGCACGCGTAACTACAGCAACTACAATAGTGCCTCATCTTTCAATAAAGTTTGTTAAAAAAACTGTATACCAGCCAGCCTTTTCCCGTAGTGAGTTTGAGGATCCCATCTCCAGGGCATTTCCGATACCCTCCAGTTGGATTAAAAGGGTTTTCCAGGAACCTCTGAGCCCGGATGTCGTAAAACAGAAGAGAACCTTGGCCGGTACCCACTGTCACAATGTGCTCATAGAAACTCACTGACCGGATCCCTGCACAAACACAGACAGTTGTGTTAATACAAAGCTATTCAAAAGTAAGCATCAACCCACCCCTCCTCCGTGCTCTTCAACTTAAAACCTGGTCTGAGACACACACTTAACATTAAACGTACCTTACTTATTATGCTTTTATGATACAGACAATATCAATGTCCAACACAAATATTCACAAAGTGAACCTCTTGACAGCACTGACTTGGTCGTATCTAATATGCAAACATCTTCAGCTGCTGTCTGCTTTTGTCATTAGTATGTTTCAGGAGTTTACCACTCACTTACCGCTTCCTCTCTCTCTGGAGTTAACAGACTTAATGCTGTGTGTAGGCTGCCGTGGATCCAGAAAGGACACATGGGCCTGAGATCCCACAGCGTATACTGACCAGTCCTGTCCATACGCCAGACACACATTCTCTTTGCAGTGAGGCAGCTTGGTGGACAGTATCTAGAACAGAATTTTGATATTGATATTAAATGAAAATTTATTAGACCGTTTCCTGCTGTGATGGGCATCTCATCACATATGATGTAATTATTTGTCAATCTATGTGTTGTACCTTGCACAAGTTATGCTCAGCTTTCCAGAGGTGGAAATAGCCGTCCAAAGACACAGCACCCAGTTCCTGAAAAGGGGAAAAACAACACAGGAAGATGAGACGTAACTAAAAATACTTCTGTGGTACCTTTATTGACAAACTCAAAACCATGACATGAGTTGATCCATTCTGAGATGGGAGACTCAAGTTTTTAATTCAGTCTGGTATGCTCAGCGCTGTGTGTGGCGAACGGAAACAAGCTTCCATCAGTGGATCTCTGATATTCGCCATGGCAACAGGTAATGAAGAGAATCAGTCCATTAAAAGTAGAATTTTAATGTGATTCAAAAGATCTTTAAAAATACATCAGGACTAATCAAACCCGAGTTGGAGTGAAAAAAAGCAGGTATAAACATTTACATCTTTACATTTTAAAATCTTTCAGTATTTAATGAAGGGGATTTGGTTTAAGTTCAGTGTAGATAGGTAGGTAGTCCAGACTTCTGCTGAACACAGTTTTTACCAACTCTGCACTAAGTTTTGCATACAATTTGCTTTTCTGAGTACAGTGGTCTAACTTCAAATTCGAACAGGTGTCCATACAGACATTTAAGATTTTTACAGAAGACAACTGCAACTTAGTTCCTCTACATTTTGCTTATTAGTTTTCATGGGCTTACTACATGGCCACCCAAGCAATGGTTCTTGTTGGGAACCAAAATTTTAGGTTTCAAAAAACCTAGTTTTGGTCAAAATGCCCACAAGTCTGTTTGTAATTTAATACCAAATTGGCTGTCTATTGGTCAAAAGAGTAAGTCTGGTTTTGGAACTGAAAACTCGTGTTTTTATCAACTTAGGATCAAACATTTTTACCAAGTTAATAGTACAAAATGTAAAGTATAATATCTGTTTCACACATTCATGACATCTACTAAATTCAGACTATTTTGACAGCTGTGTCAGGATGAGACTTACTTTGTGGTTATTGTTGAAGGCCAGAGCACGGACTTTACAGTTGTACGGGTTGGTGTACTCCTTTGGGATGTCCTTGAGGGCACGGTGGGAGATGTGGGCATAAGAGGGCACTGTCTGTTCATTCTGACTCCTTTCAGCCTGGCTCATTACTTCCTCAGTAATTTCCCAGAGGCCCATGGAGCCATCTCTGGAACCTAAAAATTCAAATGCACACAGGCACACTTATATATACAGTATATATTTATGTAACCAACTGTTAACTTATATTAAAGTGATAAAATCAAAGATAGGATTGATGGTATGTACAGCACTGACTTTCAACGAGGATACATGTGCAAACGTAGACTGCTCCCTGCCCAGTGCTCACATGTAACTGAGAAAAACTCACCAGAAACTGCCATGTTGTCACTGATCCATGCTATGGAGAATATCCAGTCATTGTGGCCATCCTGAGAAGAAAAAACAAAAAGATGTTATTTAAGAGTTGTACAACCTTGTGTTGTGCTCCGACTGAAAGGATGAATAACTTATGCTTAACAGCAGCTGGACAATACTGGCAAAATATAAATAATATAAATGAAATTAACCCACAGGATTAGCACTGATATATTAATTTATTAGCATACTATGTTAGCATCAAGGCATCAAGCCGAGGGAGCCTGACAATCAGCCTGACCTGCCATTGTATTTTACCTTATACAATTTCGTTCCACCTCACGTACAAACATACCAAATTGACAATAAAGAATCCTTGAATTCACACTTTGGTTTCACTATGAGAAATAAAAGAATTCCAGCTGAAGTTGAAGTATACAGTGCTTTTGTAAGTTGACCTATGCTGCTCTTCTAACCATTTTTGTAAATCTAGCTAGCTAGCTAGCTATGTTGGAAGATAAGATCCCCGTTGTTCTATTAAGCACAGCAGAAAGCCGTTAATAATCACCAGAGCTATTTCGGTAATCACTGAACAAATCAGATACATGGAGAGTATTTAAGAGGCCTGAACAAAGGTTGAGCCAATGTGTTATCTTGTTGTAACTAAAGAACTGGAAAATTCAACATTCTGCTGCTGCACAAAACATACAGTATATATAGTTGTGGATATACTCCGCCCATGGACCTACCAACACAGTACTCCTGATATGGACAGACTAGCTAAAACTGCTACTTCTGACAAGACAAACCATTCCCATATAAGCTATGCTAAGGAAAGAGAGGATGAGCAGTCACTACCAACAATCAACAAACCCCAAAGATTGAAATTACTTACATCTCCAACACAAACAGGGTCCAGTGTGGGCAGCTGGTAAATGGCTAGGCTGTTGGGGTTGTCTCCTCCAGTGGCGAGCAGTGTTCTCGAGGGGTTGAGTTCAATAGCATGGATTCCACAGCCCTGCTGGTCCAGCCGGGGACGAGAGCCTCCTGTGTTGTGGTAATGCCGCCCTGCCGCCACCGTGCCCACCACCCCAGAGCCTCCATCACGACACTCCCTGTCCTTCAGCATTGGAATGCGCGTTATCTGTCCCGTCAGGACGTCAGTTACAAAAAGCTGCAAGTGAGTGAAGAAAATACACTAGGTTAGCTTGCATACAACCAGACTGTGCTCTGACAAGGAATACAGTAGTTTGGTGTTCAAAACCGAGGACTAGCGTTTTTACACACAGAAAACAGGTCAGGAATTGATAAGGGAATCGATAAAGAACTGGATCAATAAGCAGAATTCACAGTGGCATTGATCTTGATAAAATCAAAACAATTCCCGTTTCTAGTAAACACGTCACAATGTCTTTTCTCATTCTTCTGCCAGGAATGGCAAAAATGACAGAAAAAGCCCGAAACCAAACGGTTGAAGTGTGAATGAAGTGTGGGACTTCATGAGAGCCAGTAAGTGGCACACTTTCTAAAAATGAAACGGCCCATCACTGTAGAGCAGCCACTGAGCATAAGCAGCATCATCAGACATTAGCCTCCGTATCTGGATAGTTACAGTGAGTCTTGTGAGTTTGCTAATGGCTAGAATGGTAGCACTGCAAATTGTAAGTCTGTATGGGGATAAACAAAGTATGCCCATACAGACTACAGACAAATTATGCCATGTAGATTTCCAATAACTTCAAGCTCCATGTGGATGTAAGCAACCTTTTGCAGACTTATTGGAGCATCATTTCCACTTACAATCAGCACATACAATCAACACTTGCCAATTAAAGACAGACTATAGTAAACAACACAGTCTAATCAGAGCTACATTGAATATCTGAATCTGAATGTTTGTGATGAATAGTATCCTTAGGAAACATGTGAATGATTGGTTTCAATAAAATGTTTCATATGGCAAGGCCTGCTCATTAGTTAGTGGTAAACTAAACAATAAATTGACCACTAATTAATCGACTAACAATAGGCAGATTAATCAACAAATTATACCTGAAAAATATAACCTACCTATTCTCCAAATCCCAAAATCACACAATTTAAGCATTTTAGGGAACATGTAGCTGAATTTTATTATATATCGTCAAACCAATAAAATATTTGAAAAACATATAGGAGACTTAGCTCAGTGCATTATATGTTGACTACCCATATGCATCTAAATGGCTATGACATTTATATGGTTGTTATAATTATTGACTTGCTCTGTACTCAAATTAGGCAAGTGCATGTAAACTTACTGATTAAGTACACGGATTTAAAGACATGCATGGATTAACGTCAAGGAGGCAGGTAACGAAAGGGTAACTCACCGTGTTGCACTTAGTCCCACACACCACCTGCCGGTGGTTGAGCCACTGTGAAGCAAACACCTTGTTGAGCCGTCCCAGAGAAAACTCCCTCTCTTTCAGGATTCCAGGGAGCCTGCCGGCTGCAAAGCCACGCAGGCTCCGCTGGAACCTCAACTCGTGCTGCTGTTGAGGCCTGAACTCTCGCCCCCGGAGGGCACATACCACAGAGCGCCGACTGCACCACCACTGCTGGGCATGACGTGATGAACAAGAAACACGACTTCGCTTGTGTGGTGCCTGACACCAGCCCAGCTGTGGAAAAAGAAAGAAATAATGTCAAATGCTTAGAACTTGTGAGAAAGCAGATGATTTTAGTCAGAGACTTCAGAGACAATCAATTATATATTTACTGTGGGAACTGTGGGAAAGTATGCCTAAAAATAAGCCATTCACTGTTATAAGTAGAAAATCAAATAAGACTCACTATGCTCTAACGAAATGACATCCTTTATTTAAACTAAGGGCCTTAGAGCATGGGAGTATAATACTGCCATCATATTGCCGCTGACACTTCATCAGGCTTGGTCAATACAGGTGTAGTGCACACAAAAGCTTTTTGCCAGTACTTGCTGGCAAAAATGGATATGCATAATATCATTGTTAGTCATTGGACACCACAAAATCTAATTTTGGACTAAGTGCAACTGAAATGAAAAAACTTTATTTAACGATTGCTAAATAGGTTGCCAAGATATTCAAATTTAGACTTGATCTAAATTAAAGCGCTATATACAGTTTATAAAAACATTTTTTTTTTTTGTTTTAGTTTTTTTTCGGTTTAACAGATCAGCACTGCCACTATTAAAAAAATGTTAACATAACATCTCAAACTCAGGATCCTCACAAATGAAAGAAGAGAACCCGGCTGAACAGCTTGAACAGTACTCAACTGGAGAAAAGATCAGTTGGATGGCCTTTCATACATTTCAAAACTGATTAAACAATGCTGATTACACAGACATTCGCAAACATGCACAGGGCCAGGGGGGTCCTAGAACAGCATTCTCTACGGAGACACAGAAGTGGCCAATCACATAAAAAACAGCAGAAAACGTAATCATTTTCTAATAATTTCAAATATTACTGTAGATCATGAATCGTCTCACCCTGGCCTAATTATTCAGGTTCATTGTAAATTGTGTAAGAGTGCTCTGCCAGATGGAGGGGTTGTCAATAGAATTTTTGTTAATTTAGATTTTTCCGATATGTCTGGTGTGCGTAATTATTATATTAAACGATAATTTAATTGTTAATACGGGCATGCTATAAGGGAACTGTTGAATTATGCCTTAACAGCATTGGCAGTAAAAGCAGGCCGTAATAATATTAAAACAAAAATAGTGATAAAAACCATCCGATTTCTCGTTTATGTCTACCAACATGTTCTCGTGTTACAGCTGGGTTCAGGGTTGTCTTTTCCGACGAAATCCTTTAACTGAGGAATATGTTCGACGGCAAACGTCCAATCCATCATCATGGACGCATCGTCTGTACCTAACGTAGCCTGGTTTAACGTTTGAGCTAACGTCAACGTTAGCGAACAGCTACAGCTATGTTTAATAGCACTACTGAGCTCTTTTAAGAAACACTGTGTTTTCGGTGATGCTTAAATGGTGACAACTGATGTACCCAACTGAACAATGTACTGTCAATTGTATCTATTTACCAGAGCAAAGGTTATTTAATCCTAATTACAGCTGGACAATAGCTTCAAACGATTCAATGATGCCAATTTATCGGCTAACGTTAGCTGATATTCATAACGGACTTCCGTTTGCTAACAGTAGCATGAATAAACTTTCAAACAGTAACGCGCTATATTGATATTTAAACACAGCCATATAATGCAGCGGTTAATTTGTTAAAATGTCAAAACTGTTCTGTTTCTTTTGTAGATCCTATCAGTTGAATCTGGCTAACCCACTGCTAGTTAGCATGCTAACATAACTAACTAGCTAGCTAATGTAGAACAGCACCGGTTTCCGCCTACCTGTTGTTGGTCCTTGGGCTCTCCTGCCTTCCTTTTCCTGCTAACTGTTTTTCTCGCCATAATCTGACACACACAGTTCCCTCACCCACATGGAGGGTAAAAGTGACGCTGGACACTGGATCATATAATGGCGATATGCTATTTAGTTCCTTGGCCCTCGCTGGCAGCGTCCGACGAGGAGGAAGGGCGATCACATACGGGACAGGTTGGTTGCAGTTCTCTGATTTTCTATCATTAGCGTGCTTCCTATGGCCTCTCAAATAATACGACACTGGGGCCGCGCAAACGATTCAATTTGGAAATTATCGCTAGCTAGCTAACGCCAGAGGATTCCGACTTTCCTTTTTCCCCTACCAAGTCGCGTCACCAGCAACGGCATTGAGCAGCGCGCAGCCGCACTCAAATTAAACATCAACAAAAACAAGGTCGTACGTGAACGGGAGCGTCGTGCGTGCGCGTACACGGCAACTGTGAGCCCATTGACGTGATGACTGACTTCTTTCTGTTTTTACTACATGCTACAGTATTAATTGTCTCGGCCAGAAGATGAATGGTACAAGTGAATAATGTTACATTATATATATATATATATATACCTGTTCGACACATGAACTTACCTGTTACATGACCAGCAGACTTATTATGATGTCTTCAATGTGTGCACAGAAATTTTAAGTCTGTTGTGGCCAGCACACTTTTTTCTGCTGTGGTCTGCTGGGGGAACAGCATCACAGCCAGTGATGCCAACAGACTTAACAAACTGATCAGGAAGGCTGGGTCTATCATTGGCTGCAGACAGGACACTTTTCAATCGGTGGTGGAGAGGAGGACTCTGAACAAACTGTTATCAATCATGGATAACCCTGACCACCCTCTCCACCACACAATAGACAGACAACGGAGCACCTTCTCCAGAAGGCTCAGACAACTTCGTTGTCTCAAAGAACGCTACAGGAAATCTTTCCTACCCCAAGCCATCAGTCTGTACAACTCCTCATCTGTGTGTGACAGATGACACTTGGACATTTAATTTAACACTTATTTTCAATATCCACCTGTAATACCTGATAATATATTTCTTGTGTATACTAATTTAACACTTCTTTAATATTCACTTCTTATACTTTGTATACTGTGTATACTTTTTGTTCTTCTTATAGTTCTCTATTTGCTCATGTTATTTTTATGTTTTATGATGTATTGGAGTTTGCTGCTCAACTTCCCAGTTGGACATTATATATATATATATATATATGATGTAGTTTTCAAGTACACAATGACACATGTGTAAATAATATTAAGCTACTAATTCTAATTTCTACTAATTCTATTATAATATCTCAGAGATTTTTGTATTCTCAAGCTCAAGTGCAGAAATTATATATATATATATATATATATATGATGTAGTTTTCAAGTACACAATGACACATGTGTAAATAATATTAAGCTACTAATTCTAATTTCTACTAATTCTATTATAATATCTCAGAGATTTTTGTATTCTCAAGCTCAAGTGCAGAAATCAAACGTTTAAATAAATAGTGGACTTAAGCTTTCAGGGATTATTAGGATGATGGCTATTATGGCATGGTTAGTGTTTAAAAATAAAATCACACATGTGATGAGCACTATGTAAGACCTTATTCAAATCTGTCACCACATGTTACATTGTAAACATCTGTTTATTTACCCTGATAACAACAGTCAGACTGGATATGGTCTATGCTGTGTTGCTTGACTTTTTTCCGCTGACTAGGTCTCACAGCTGGATGTTTCCAGTTCCAGTGACAATACCTGGGCAGACAATCATCTGTATTGTTGATAAAAATGTGTTTGCTGTAGAAGAGTGAGATGAGGGGCAAAGGAGTTGCACTTCCTCTCCAGCTACATTTGATTTGGTACTATCAAAATAAGCTCTGAAAACACAACAACACTGGCAACAATCAACAGTCTCACCACTGAAAAGATGTGCACATTTAATCATGTAAATTTCCAAATAATTCAAGAGGAAACTGAACATTTTGCGAATCACATTTTAAGAGCCTGGGAAAGAACACTCAGCTCAACCACCTTTTATTATACTAATAAAATATTTCACTGTTCATTAGGTTCACTATGCAGTGACTTAGATGTAAATCTCATATATAAACCCTTCAACGCGAACCCCTAAATAATGAGAATGTAGTTGCACTTCATCCCTGCACAACTCGAAGATCAGAACAGAAATTGCGGGAGGCATCAAAAAAAGGAGATCCAGAACCTTCTATATACTGTAACCAGTCAGAGAGGAAGCAACTTGCTTTATCTATGGTTAACAAAACCACACTTGAGTCAAGCATGGAGACAATAATACCACTTATGTGTCTGTTAGGTAGGTACACCTTTCTTCTCTATTGCTGTAATAAAAAGAAAGGCAATTTAAACAAAAAATAAGTGAAAACACTTAACATGTCAACCACATAACCTTGCAGAAGTAAATTTACTAGGTCTGAATGATAATGATGTGATGTTATTCACCTGCACCAGGAATTCAGTACTAACAACAAAAACTAGCAAAATGTGACTCAAGCACTGATTAGTGACGTGTGCAGTTTAGGAAGTGAATTTACTATAGTTTATAGCTATATAAAATTATGACTATAACTGGTTGGCTCAAAAACAAATTGGTCGTTTTCCTTGAATTTAAACAGAGGACTATGTACTGGACTTGTCCCAAGCACAGCGCCAGTTCTCTGAGTCACAATTTGCTAACTTTAAGCCCTTAATCTGTTACCATGCCTCTCACAGTCCCCATCAAAATCACAGAGCTCGAGAATGTGAAAATTTCTCCCATTTTTACCCTTGGTGCGACTGAGCAGACACAAAACTCAGGAGGTCCATTATCACACACTATAAAAATAAAGGATTCTGGCCTTCTTTTTTTAACAATTGCACCCTATCAATATACTGGAAAATGTGAATTTTTTCTTAAATTTTCAGCCTGGAGGAATTCAAATAAGAAAGTGAAAATGGAAATGCCAACAAAACTAAAGCAAACCTATATGAGAAAAACATCAAACCAAAGTCATGGTTGATTATATTTTGTAGTATTAAACCCAATAATAGAATTGATGATAGAAACCGAAAATCCAACATTGTCTTGTTACATCCAAATTTTCAACAAGGCTTAAACGCCATTCCTTATTTCCCAACAATTACTTTAGGCTCAAAGTGCGAATCAACAGTCACACAATATGAAATATCTCTATTGCACTGTGATGTGGCTGCAAAAGCAACCCTCACTTACATTTTGCTTTTGTTTTTAACCACTCTTTTCCAGTCTGCAACCAAAGGTTCATGACAGTTAAAAGCATTTGTAAGTTAGCATATCTTACATCATATCAAACTCTTTATTTTTTTATTTAAATCAAAGTGTCAGTGTAATATTTTAAATAAGTTGATAATTATGAAATATGTGTGCCTGTGCAGTACATGACACATTAGTGCCAATGGGTCATAGGTCATATTTTTACATTTCCTAAAGAGGAACTTTCAGCCATTTCTCCCCACTACATTTGCAGGCAATTCCAGTGCAAGTTGAAGAGCATATTGCTCTCATGTTTTGAGTTATGAGGACTATGATCTGTTATGCAATCCCTAAAACAGAAAGCAAAGAAACTGAATATTTAAACTGCCATGAAAAAAGTGCTCAAACTGAAAAGAAAACAGACTTGAACGAATGAAAGCGTAATGCAGAACAAAAATAGGTGCAGGGCACCCCAGGACAGAGGGCACTTTCTGACAGTCAGTTCTCTGCCTGGTGACTGTGCCTTTATTTCTCTCTCTCTCTCTTTTTTTTTCCTTTAACATTAGTAGGTTCAGTTTCATGGGAGCCTCCTCAAGGCCCCCATATCCCCTCCACCATTTAATCGGTCTCCAGAGAGCAGTGGAAGATGGCAGCTTGGTTGTTTGGTAGTTTCCAAAGTCCACACTGGTCTTTCTGTGATGCACTCAGAGTAGTCATCAGCTCCTCCCCACTCCATTCTGCAGTTTTGCCAGCAGTCAAATTAAGACTTCCATGTGGAAGCAAATCAGAATGGCATCAAAATGCCACCACCCAATTTTCATTCCCAGCTCAGTCATTCCTCTTATTCATGAATAACCTAGCAGTACCAAATCCTTGAACCTAAAACCACCATTAAGTATTGTTACAGTTCAACCCCCTCCACTCTAGGCACAGTCTTTAAGAAGTGCTGAGACACAATACATTGTAGCACGGAGAGAAACACAACAGTCACCCAGTTGTCCCTTCCACAGCCAAGGCAAGGGCAGGGCATGGTCTGATAGGGTAGGCAGAGGGAAAGGGGCTGTTGGATGGTAGCGGGAGGCGTTCCCCTGTGCAAAGCTTTGGTGAGCTGACAGGCTTGGCTCAGCTAGCCGTGGCACGAGCCATCAGGTCCTCCAGAGCCTTGTCCTGATCATTGTTGTGGACCAGCAGCACCTCTTTGATGGCATCCCGCTCGAATCCCATTTCACCAAATCTTGACATCAGCTCAAGAAACTGCAAGGCCTGAGAAGTTAAAAATAATAATAATAATAATATTATCTTATCTGTAGTGATCTTTTGTTGTTCAGTATGTGTAACTATCTAATGAAAATGCACAAACCTTTTCTTCTGAGCACTGATACATCTCCAAACATTCCTCCACTGCACTTGCATCAAAGCCCCGCTCACATAGACGACCATGGACAAACAAGTAGTCCAGTACCTTGGACAGACAATAAGTAAATGTTTATTATATGCCTAGTGTGAACCCTTAACAATTTACCTTCTATAAATGGCAGAGTAATATAGTGCTTCTAGTTTTTCTTAAGCAGATGAGGATATACAGTAAACAGCAGGGTTCATTTACTGTTATTTTATTTATGCTGTCAAATTAAACTGACTTATTTCCAGTGCAAGTTTATCATTAAACATCAAATCTGTTATAGGATGTGTATGACTTTACAAAACCTGTTACCACATGTAGCAATAATTGCCATAATGATTTTCCTGCATTATTGTAAGTATTTAATACTACCTGTTGAGAACCTGAGCTATTGCCACAATTTCTGAGACAACAGACAGGATGATGCAAAACCTTTATTTTAATTCAAGGCTAGGCTCACAGATATACTTTTACAGATACAGTAAATGTGTCACGACTCCAGATTTCTGCGCACTGGGGTGAAAGGAAGCCGCACCTGCTCCACGTTCTGCCCTTGTCTTTGCATGGCTCGTAGGACACCCTCATAAGAATAACCCATGCCCACAAGCGTTTCCACACACTGCCGTTCGCTGGGGGTCATGCTGAGTAGGGCTCCACCACACGGCAGGCCAGCAGACCCTGGGTTGACCTAGTGAAAAATGTGTAAATATCAAGTAGGTTTGAATTTTTTTATTTATTTATGATCTGTTAATCGCATATAATATCCTCACCGGCTTTGGTGTGACACTCTTGTTGTGGTTGGATGGCTCAGGGGCAACGATGACTTGGGCCTTGGTTGGAATTTGCGGACTGCCATTAGGCAGGTTCTGTCGAGGAGCAGGAATGTGTGCAGGGAGTGGACTGTACCTCATTGGCTCTGGGTCACCAGAATCAGAGAGTTTGGGAAAAGTCAGTGAGCGGATGTTACAGGGTCGATCGTCTGTGTCAAACCCTGCTCTCCCCGGATGACCAATTCTGTCCATGTCCAGCAAGGCAACCAGCCCATTGGGTTTGTGGGTGAAGCCTGGTTTGGCTGACAGGCTGGCATTGGTGCTGGGTGGAGATGGGCTGTCTCCACGTGATGATGACCCTTGCTGAGAAACTTCGGGTGGGGATACTGAAGGAGGCTGAGGCTGAGGCTGAGGCTGAGGCTGGCTCTGGAGGATGCTCCTTAACTCCTCCTTATCGTCCAAAGTTTTGAGTTCCAACTTGTCAAAGGGGTCCTCTTCCCGCTCAAAGTCGGCTAGATTGAGGCTGTGTGGCTGAGGAGTGCTAGGCTGTGTTTTCCTGGGGCCAAGGCTTGGGGCAGGCAGTGGAGTGAGGATGGCATTATGGCTCAGTCCTGCCAAGACAGGGTTCAGAGCTGGTGGTAGAAGGTCCTGTTCATCAGCAGCAGCCCGGGATTGCCCTCCACCACCATCAATGTCCTGGGCCTGCTCCCTGCTCTCTGCCTCGTGCTTGAATGCTGCCTCTTCTGCTCTGGCCTCTGCTGCTCTGGCCTCAGCCAGTTCTGTCCCCCAACGCACACTACGCTTCTCCAGGGTAAAGTCATACTGTAGAGGAGGCAGTAAGAGGATGATGGGAAAAGGAGGCATAGAGTAACAGAGAAACATTTTATTTTATTAATTATGACCAACATAATATTGAAACTTAAACTCAACATAAAAGAATGTTTGAAAAATATTGTAAACCATTAAACATACTCCAATTTGTCATGCCGGTCAAAAAAAAATCATACCTTCTCTCTAGTCTCAAATATGACCGCATTTGAATGTGATTTGCAAAGCTGAATGTATGCCACAGCTAAGACTGGTACATAATCAACATCTTCCCTGTGCCTGACTCACCCGTGTGTCCACAAGTAAAGCGGCGCGGTCTGGCAGACAGAAACCAACAGGCAGCCCCACTTTGGCTGGGCAGCGGAATTTATCATTTATCTTGAAGGGAACGTCCTCAAGGTAACTGATGGGTCCTGAGAACAGTACAAACAAAAAACAAATTATAATTACTCTAGAAAACTAGACACAGGCACCAGTAGACGTTGAATATGCACACACTAGTTTAACAGTGAAACAAGAATTAAAAATAAGCTCTTGCCATTGTTGTATGCATCTGTTCCAGACTTCCTCGCAGCCATTTAGAGTCTCTAAAAACAGGAATGAGTGGAGACGTTAGTAAAGGGGAGACAAATGAGACAAACCACACTTTCATCACATGGTGGCGATACGTGCCCCCCATTCAAATGATACTTTCAACTTCGCCTTTGCGAGTTAATGTGTTGCTACAGTCACATAATCCCGTTACTTGGAGATGATGTGGTACAAAGACAATCTGAAGTTATCAACACAGAAAGCCATGTTTCAAAATCTGCTTAACGCACAACTTTGATCAGTGTAATGGTGTACCAAATGTACAGGAGACAATTATTTCAAGTTCTTGAAATAAAAATGTTTTAACTAAACACAGAATCAACCAGCTCACTGATATAGTATAATATTTCAGCTACAGCAGTGAAAACCAACACCCAGCAGTACTGCTCTTTTACTTTAGTTATCTTCTACATTAATCAGAACCCAGAGTCTCCAGTAGTAGACCGCTGTGACAATGATGCTGTAGAATCACATGACTGAGACGCATCTCTGTCTCTTTCTGAAGTGATAATATAAACCATGAAGAGTTTACCTTTGCATTTACCCTGTAGATAGTAGTTTATAGTAACATTATTTAAAACCCCTCCGCTTCAAGTTGCTCTTCCCTGTAACTATTTTTCACGACTTCACTTGTACTTGAGCTTTAAATAGAAACAAGTAATATTTAATATTGTCGATTGCGTTGTAGATGACGTTGTCCAGGTAAATCGGTTGGCCAGATGCGATAACAATTAAATGATAACGAAGGGACTACAATAAACGTAGCTTATCGCATTCTCGAGCGAGTTAATGTTAAATTGGACTACTTTAAGGCACCAAACTGTCACGTATAACTAAAAGGTGCTCAGGAGTACGTTTTGTGTTAGTTAGTTAGTGTCACATAAGTTATAATAGCCTTAGCCACAAGCTAAGCTATCACTACCTAGTTACTCCTAGCTCAACGCACTTAACAGCTGACACATATCGTGTCCGTTTAGGAAGTCGGCATCGGGTCCGGCATTAGCTTAGCTAGTATTAGCGGAATATAAAGGCCGAACCGAAGAATTCGCCGACAAACACCAACAGATACTGACTAATGGTCTTGGGGAAATGCCACTGCTCATGCTAATACGCTTAGCTTCGCCAGTGGCCTGGTAGTAACGTTATGTGGCTGGATAGGACAGACTGCTGTCTCCGCCACCGCCCCGAAATAAAACAGAGCTCACACACAAATACAGACCCCTCTCACCAGTATCTGCTCCGCCTTGTCCGTTCAAAATCCAAACGACGTCTTACTGCGGTGGCTCTCCAATATACAGTGGTCTCCGAACGAGTTTTATTTATACTGAAACCTCTTTCCTGCTTCATCGTAGGTCGCCATCTTGATTTGTCAAGCTCCCTTCACTGGTTCCTGTCTGACGTCACCCACCTACTTGACGTCAGATCGTGTCATTTCAGTGTGTTGTAAACTGGGCTTTTAAGAAAGTTGATAAAATCCAAATATAATGTGAAAAAACATGTTGCATATGTTTATCGACACTAATTTGAATACATTTTAATGAATCCAACGAACAGTTTTATTTTTAGTTTATTCCATCCGAGTGGTGAATGTGAATGCTATCTTAATTGTATACACTATAATGTCAAAATTATTCTCTCATCTGCCTGAACGAACTTAAGTGACATCCCATTCTTAATCCATAGGGTTTAATGTGATGTAGGCCCACCCTTTTTAGCTGTAACAGCTTAAACTCTTCTGGGAAGGCTTTCCACAAGGTTTAGGAGTGTGTTTATTATGGGAAATTTTGACCATTCTTCCATTGGTGCATTTTTGAGGTCAGACACTGATGTTGGACGAAAAGGTCTGGCTCACAGTCTTCACTATAATTCATCCCAAAGGTGTTCTATCAGTGGGTTCCACGGCTGCTTGGCCATGGCAAACCATTCCATGAAGCTCTCTACGCACTGTTCTTGAGCTAATCTGAAGGCCATATGATGTTTGGAGGCCTTCAGTGATTGACTCTGCAGAAAGTTGGCGACATCTGATATAAAAAACGATATAAAAAAAACACAATCCAGCCACCAACATTGAAATAAAATTTACAGAGATGTGCTGGTGTTATTTAAGCACAATAATAGCACGACCACTGGTCGCCCTGATCGGACACTGAGAGACTATTCACTGCTGACCTTATCTAAGATGACTGATTTCCTAGTTGCTCTAGCAGGTGGTGCTAAAGATGATCGGCATGAGTAATCTATTCAGATAAGGGAGCCATGAAAGCGAATGTGGCAATAAAAAGTTTGTAAATCACCTTTTCCATAAACTTACAATGCCAACAAATTTGAGACTACCCAGTAAAGATTCTACATACTTTAGAAGTACTTAAATTCACAATTAATCATGATTTTATTTAGACTTTCAATAAGACAAATACACCCTACTAAATACACCTATTACAAAATATGATATTCCTCATCTAATAATGTGTATATGTACCAGGCAGCAGCAAAGTCTAAATCAAGGGTGTCCAATACGTTGAGTGATAGAAGTGTGGGTTGATCGCATGCCATTCCAATAAGAATCTTGTAGATGTTAGTCTATTATCTGTCCTTACTATGGCATTTGACACTTGGTTGACACACAGTACAATGACAGATTGACGGGTGGCCAGTCTCTCTAGGTGCTGGAGAACTCTAGCAATATATATCCTGTTTCCAGTTTCCAATTTACATCGATTGAAGAACTGGTATAAAAATGAGTTTAAATGCTGGAACAAGCAAGAAAAGTCAACAGAGTAAGGTAAGAGACCATATGTATTGTATTATGCCATAAAGTTTCATGCAGATATGCTAGGTAGGTCAATATGAGTATTTTATATAATAATTTAAGCACACACACACACACACACACAGGTAGCTCATTTTGATTTGGTCATAGTAAAAGTTGTTTGCAAACCGAAAAGAGCGTGGTGAGCATCCCTGGTCTAGATTAACATAAAATAAAAAGTCACACGACTGTGATGTAAATTGAAATACACTACCAGTTCATTAGATACACTAGTGAAAACAAAAGACTTCTAATAGGATAGTCCTTCATGAAGTTGGGTCAACTGTGTTTTCATTTTGAAGGCTAAGTTTGTAACACTGTTAAATTGTATTGTGTTAGACCAACAATTTAACTTTTCTATTATTTTGACAAACCCATTTTAGTGAGCTGGCTAGGTTAAATTACAGAAACACTTAGTGTTCAATTCAGTTAATAGCACAGCGTTCACAACAGCACAAAGTACCTCTTAAATGATCTGGATTATTACTTTTCAGCGTAACCTAAACATTAGAAGCCACGAAGGAAGTTTTGGTACTGGACTGTTTTAGTAGAATGAACTCGTTTTCACTAGTGTACCTAATGTTTTGGCAAGTGAGTACACGGAATGGGAAGTGTCCACATTATTTATTTATTTTCCAGTCGCGGGTATGCGCACGTTACGTCAATCCGTACGCTCTTTACGTTCCGCAGACACGCGCAATGATAGCCGGAAGCATCGATGGGAGGAAAATAAAAATCGATTAAATCCAGTGTATTTCGCTAGTGTAGACCTCTCACTTACTGTCCTTTTCGCGACCATAGCCTCGAATTAATCTGCCTTTCACCCTGCAACTGAGCTGGAGGGGACGGTAGAGAGCAGGAAATCAGCTCCTTTTGAACGAAGTTGCTCGGTAGGGGTTTAGCTGACGTGTGGAGAAGTTGAGACAGCCAGAGAGCAGATAAACAAATATAAACAAGCAGGGATCAGCTGAGCGCCTGTCCGAACCGAACCAGCAGCACGAAGAGATGTCAGGGAGAGCGAAATTCCTCCTTTGAGTCCAAGAATGATCCGCAGGAGACCGTGACTTACTGATACTTGCTCCATGTCAACTGTCAACACTGGCACACAAAGAATTTCGGAAACACAACACGAGGACCAGCCATAGGCTTTAGCAGAAAATCCACTGCTCTTGTCACTGTCTATTTACCAAGGCATAGCCACGTTAGCACGGACAACCAATGAGTTTTCCTTCCAGGTTTCAGCTGTAACGAAACGAAAACACATTACAGTGCAAGGAGACGGAGGTAAACACTTTTTTGTTAACTTTGCGTTTTGCTCATAAAGGGCCTGCGAACTAAACCACAGTTAAGCTAGCTTGGCAGGCCACATATCCTGTTTGTGTTTGAATTCTTTCTGTGGCGTTCAGGGCTGTTATCTAATCACGTTTTCTATTTATTTTTCCCCCTAGCGTTTTCTTCAAAGTCTAATGTCAACACAAACTAAGCTAAATATTGGAGGTGTTGGCTGTAAAGTCAAATACATTTAAATGTAAGCAGAATCCTGGCAGTTACATGAAGCTCATTATAGTTCTGTCTGTTGTTTTTTGTATTATCTCTCACTCGTGTCAGAAGTGGAATTAACATGGCCCACCAGGCAACCCCAAGTTCCCAGAAGGCCCTGATGATGGAGCTGAAGTCCCTGCAGGAGCAGCCAGTGGAAGGTTTCCGCATCACTCTGGTGGAGGAGTCTGACCTTTACAACTGGGAAGTGGCCATCTTCGGGCCCCCAAACACCCTGTATGAGGGAGGCTACTTTAAGGTGAGACAAACCCTGCCAGTCTTTGTATTCAGAAAAGTTAAACCAGAACATCATGTATACTTCGTGTATAACATTCATGAAGCCATTATAGACTCAGTAGTAGAAGATTATACACTATATATATATATATATATATATATATATATATATATTGTACAGTGTATACTGATCAGGCATACAATTATGACTACTGACAGGAGAAGTAAATAACATTGACCATCTTGTAACTTTGCTATGTTCTGCTGGGAAACTTTGGCATTCATGTGGATGTTACTAAGACAGGTGTGGCTTGTTAGCCCAGACCAGACACCCCCACCCAATAGCAAGCACTTGAATACAGCAGCCATCCCCAGCAGGAAGCAGCCTGACACAGACACACACACAGAAACAGTTTAGTAACAACTCAAAAAACATGAAAAACAGCACAAGGTGTTGACCTGGCCTTCAAATTCTTAGATCCCAAACTGATCAGTCCACAGAGGCCCCTTCCACATAGGACCCAAAGGTCCCCACTAACAATACCCTGTTGCCAGACACTACCAGACACCCTCAGGAGGCCCATGTCCATTCTCTGATGAGTCACAACTGTTTTGGAGACACAGGGGAGACCTACACAGTATTCATCTTAAGTAAGATATACAGGAGAGTGCTGCAACAACTAGGTTCTTCCCTTCATTTAAAGACCTAATTGCCCTTTCTGCAATGCCTCGACTGGTCCACATCTGGTCTAAAAAATTTTAGTCAGCTATTTCTACATTTTATTAAATTTCTGTCACGTCCCCCTGACCCTCCATTCTCCTTGCTCAGCCTTCACCCTCCTCTCTGTACCACGGCTGTGCATCAGATAGCTATTTTTAGCCACGAGACTGATATAAATGGCACCACAGAGAAACTAACAGAGATGGGCACAATCAGATGCTTTTTCCTTCCTTCCATTTTACTGCTTCCAATCTGTTATCTTATTACTTACTTACTAAAAAAAAATGCAATACAGTGAGAACCCTCTTTCAAATAGGGTCACACAGGACCCAGCACCATCTGAAAGTGGTGATGCAGTGCCCTGTAATGACAGGAAAACATAGCAGTTATTGCTGTAGTTAACTTCCATTGATTTTACAGTGTCATTTATTGTCAGGTCATAGTAAAATTGGATTAATTTATCTGACCTTTTATTACAACATTTGAGGGATCTGCTACTACACACACATAGAAATATATGAGACGCCTCTGTAAAAATGGGGGGGGGGGCTTGCTCTCTTCTGGTGGATCTATTGTATGACTAACAGACTCATTTACTGGTATTTTCAAATTCCCATCCTACCTAACCTGCATGTCAGATGCATAACACATTGCCTGCCAACACTTTCAAGTGCAACATCTTATTGCTTTAAGGCAACTGGTACTTTACCCCTGAACCACTGACACCCACATAATTACATTAATAAATGGGTTGTAGAGTTTGCTATAACAGAGAGGAATCCTTGTCTCTTATACTTTAGTGTGAGTACTATGAAAACTAGGTGGAATTGACTGGCTGTGTAACTGTGTTTCTGCTGTCGAGCCCTGTGTGGCTCCTGTGAAGCTGTGGGGTAAACAACATACCACGCATTGTTACGTGTTGCAGACAGGGACAAGATGGGAATGTTTTTCCATTGACATAAGGTGTTTGGATTTTAAATCAAAAGATGACGTGTGACATAATTGTAGCAGTTGGCAGCTTTAATTGAATGTTCTTCATATACACATGCATTTTATTGTTTCACAGAAGTGGCTGTGTTGTGATGAGTGCCTCCACGTTCAAGTGTAGCATAGTATGTTATTTAACAGGCTGAACGGCAAGATGCATTCTGCATGTGGAGCAAGAGTTGAAAAGTTTGATTAGAACGAGCCAAAAAATGTATAAAAACCTTCTGGAGCAAACCTTAATAGGCAGTGATGGAGAGAAAGACAGGAAATGCCCATGACACACAGAGGAGTTCATGCCATAACCTGGGCTTGTTCATCTGGAAGCAGCCCACTCATATTCACTGATGATGGAAACAGATGACGGCAGCAGCAGGATGAATTCAAAAGTGTACACGCACATCTTGTTTGGTGATGTACAAAGTAATTCTCATTGGCCTGACCTTCATCCTACAGCAACTTTTGTCAGTGACGGAAACTGGAAGGTGTTCGACTTGCTAAGACTGTGTCGCCACGTAGCATTATATCTCCTGAAAAGGAGACTGACAAGAGTGGTCCTCTCTAACAAGCCACAGCTGAATGAAGCTAGTTTGAAGGCTAGGAAAGAAGAGGTTTTTTTCTATGACTTGACGCAGTCACTGCATCAAAAGGCTTTGCAACCAGATAGTATGCGTTATAACTTTTATTCATCTGTACTTACTTTTGCACATCAAAGTAAATATCATTTTGAGGCTCCCACCAGTATGACATGACATCTGCGTTTTTCATGTCCCACAGCTGCAGTAGTGTACTAGCTGTGGGGTAGTGATAGTCCTATCTGACTGGCAAACAGCTGAGTGGGAGCTGGGGTGGCGTTACACACGCACACACACACACACACACACACACACACACACACCCAAGCCCCCAAGCCTTTCACCTAGATAATTGTGTTATACATTGTAAAGAAAACACAGGAGTAGTAGACCTTAATAGTGCGTGTGTGACTGAATGTAAGAGTGTGTATTTTGTTGCCTGCATTATTTTTAAATGCAGTTTGACTTGAACATTGAACAGAATCCAGCTTGTAGTATTGCGCCGGTCTAGATAAATCCGTACTTATCAGGATCTACCATAATGCAGCTTAAAAGTTCATGTTCCTATATGTCTGAAGGAAGCTAAATGCTACTTGCATCTTCCTAAGACACCTGCTTCCCTTTGTTTCAATTTTAGGAAAACTACTGGGAAGAATTTATTTTGTCTGCCCATCAAATTCACGTTCTGCATCGTCTCCCTCCCAAACTGAGACACCTCTCACACATAAACCTACTAAAATGGGGGTCAGACTTGGCTGTCAGTGGACTGTATTGCCTATGAACCTCTGTTTGCTTTTATAGGCTCACATCAAGTTCCCAGTTGACTACCCGTACTCGCCACCAACCTTTCGCTTCCTCACCAAGATGTGGCACCCTAACATCTATGAGGTAAGACATTTTGTATTTGTCAACTTTGCTGATATTCTGTTGGGAGTTTATGTAGTTATTGAAATTTGCACATTAGTCATTTAGTTATTACTAAGAGACACCTTTTTGGTTTACTGATCTTCTGTATTTTTTCGTCTCACACCAGAACGGAGATGTGTGCATCTCCATCCTGCACCCCCCTGTTGATGACCCTCAGAGCGGGGAGCTGCCTTCTGAACGGTGGAACCCCACCCAGAATGTCAGGTAGTTTCTAAACACAACCGGGGTAAATGCCAAGTACGCAAACTGGGGGCTTCTGCACGCAGGAGGACACGTTGTAGTTGTTCTGTAATTTTAACACTGGTGACGCCCATGACATATTGTTTGAGATACCTAGTTGAACCAAGTTTCACAAGTCCAATCTGCGTCTGCATTCACATTTAGTCAGAGTTGTCTTTTTGGACACATCTTTTCAGCCACCTTCTCCTCTCTGATTGAAGGTAGCAATAGCTACAGTAGCTATACGCCCAGATATCTAACTGTGTGTGGTCCAATTGCATTGTGTGTAGTGCAGCTGCCAAGTCAAGACAATGAAGACGAATGTGTGGAGTAAAAACAAGGACAAACCAAGTATTGCTGCTGAACCTGTGGTGTACTCATTGAATACCTGTCTCTGCTTGTCTGCAAAATGAATGCATTTAACAACCAGAATGTGGTTATGTGATGTCAGTGCTGCTTATAGTAAGCAGTATTGAAAAGTGCAGATCAGATATAGTATATAACATTTAACTGTTACTGTTTTTTTGTACTGTGTTACATTTAAAGTAGAAGTTGCTCCTTTCTAGCCTGGTCTTTGTGGGAGAAATTTGGTCTAGAGTTACTCTGCTGAGAACTGAGTATGCTCCAGGAACGGTCTGCCAGGCCAGTCAAATCATTTGGGCGGTGGTGGACAGCAGCATATTCATACGTGTCATCTGAGCGCTGTGGAGTTGCTTTTGTTTACAACAAAATGGCTGCAATTGGTTGTTGCATCTAATTGCGTGAAATACCGTAATGACATCCAAATGGCACGTTACCAGACTGATATTTTAAAACCAGCCTAGCCATGCTAGTATCTTCCTGAATTCCTTCTAAATTTTGCATGTGAGCAGGATACACAGTGTTGGGGTAATGTGTGGAGTTTGAACTGTGTTTGAGAATTTGAGCAGGTCAGGTGAAACAAGCTTACGAAGTTTCACATTACCCACGTTTAGCTTTTCTGTCGTCTGACGGCAGGATCTGATCTGAAGTGTCCTCACTTTCTGTGCTGTCGTTTCACGGTCAGGACCATCCTGCTTAGTGTGATCTCTCTGCTCAATGAGCCCAACACCTTCTCGCCAGCCAATGTGGATGCCTCCGTCATGTTTCGTAAATGGAGGGACAGCAAAGGCAAAGATAAGGAGTATGCAGAGATTATCAGGTAATGCAGAAGATGAGTATTTTTTGCGTGGACGTACAGTTGTACATTGTTGTGTCTTTAATACCATCAGGGCAATGACGTGCTGAAACACTGACTTAAACGTATCCATCCACAGGAAGCAGGTGATGTCAACAACAGCGGAGGCTGAGCGTGATGGCGTCAAGGTGCCGACCACGTTGGCGGAGTACTGTGTTCAGACCAGGGTTCCCTCTCAGGACAGCAGTTCAGACCTTCTCTACGACGACCTCTACGACGACGACATGGAGGAGGAGGACGAGGAGGACGATGAGAGCGAGATGGAGTCTGTAGGTGAAGCCGGGGGGATCAGTGCTTTGGAGGATGACGGGATGTCCACCAGACGTTACGACAACCAGGATGACTCTGGCAATGAAGATTCATGATAGTCTGGATGATGACTCCTCCCTGCCAACTCCCCCACTACTCTCCCTCTTTTTTCCGTGTCTGTTGAGAGTGGGTGTGTGTGCGTGTTTGTGTGTGTGTGTGTGTACCTGTGTATGCACATACAGTGGGGTCAAAAGTCTACTGCCAAAAACATTTCATCATTTATTAAACTAACACAAATGTTTGGTCAAATAATAATTCTCAGATGTTACATAACTTTTCAGCAAAGGTTTGTCAGAATTTGGGGATTCCACCGTTTGCCTTAATTACAGCTTGCACTCTGTCCCGCGTCAAATGTTTTGCAGAGTCTGAGGGTCTATAACTGTTTGGCACTCTTTTAGAGTGCCCTGAGAGCATTGTTGATGTTAAAGGACCAGTGTGTAGGATTTGGGTCAGAGGTCTCAATCACCAGCCTGTTGACTCGTACTGAGCCGTGAGAAAAATGCATCAAGTGGCAAAAATAAATGGAACGTTATATGCTATTTGTGTGGTAATTACACTGAGCCTAGCTTAGTCTGGCTGCACCTCCTCCTCATCGCAAGGAGCCCAGTGGTCAGGGTTTTTGAGTCACTACAGAAATTTCTTTAAAACAAAAAGTCGAGACTAGCGGCACTCTGACAAGGAGGGCATAGCGAAACTCATTTACCTGTGTAACAGCCTCAGATTGTTGCATTGTTTTTAAATCAGCAGTTAAAGTACCTGCATTCAAAGCCAGCTGGTGCATGCTTACCAAAAACACAAAGCCGAAACAAAGGCAGCTTCACATGTTTGTGTTTCCTAGAAATGGTTTCACTCATCCAAGTGTTTTCTTCAGTCCTAAATGACCGGTATGGAGCTGAAGCTTTTAGGAAATGTAAAAGAACAAATTCACGACTCACTTTGACTCGGTTGTCCAATGTCTGTCAACTGAAAAGTAGGTTTCAGCTGATATTTTGTCAGATGAAGGTGATGAAATCTGAACCGCGGTTTAGACTCGACATAAAGAACACGCTTCAGACGTCGCTGTTTGCCATCATACCAGATGGGACCGTATTGTTGCAGGGAAACAAGACCAGGGCTTCCAACAAATCAGTGACTGTCCGGTACCCCTGATTTAATTAGTGAGGAAGCAACGGAATATCCCTCCATCAGTTCTTCTTTTTCAAGCATGATGGAGAACCTGTCAAATCCCAGCAACATGCTCCAAATTTATGGTATTGTTACAACCATATGAAGTAATATTTATAGTGATTAGGTCATTTTAGATACATATATAGACATTTTGTGTAGTTATTATGATAGTGTAAAACTAAATGTGGCATGGTTATATGTGAAACAGCAAATCGTTTTGTAGAGAATTGTTGTAGTATTTGGTTTGTACATTCTGAGCTCCTGCAGAAACATGGCAGAACAATGTCACAGGCTGCGTGGAAGAGGACCTCCTTCTTGTGTAGATATGCAAGGCTCTTTCTAAGCACACGAAAGCGCAACAACTATCCGCTAATGAAAATAACGTGTGAATACCGCTAAATCTTACACACTGGTCCTTTAAGTTACATTTCACAAATCTATCCTCTCCTGCAGTGAGTTAAACCGGAAATGCTTATTAGGACTCGAGCAGTATCTCTCTGCTGCGGTCTTCATGCAATTAATCATGTACAAGTTACCGACTTCATACAAAGGAAATGTCCCCATGCTTGAATATTTATATCACTTGGGCTCTGTTGTTGTTGTTTTTTTTTTATTACTCTCTCACGCAACAAATTCCTTGCGTACAGCACTGCAAGTTGTTTTGTTGCAGCTCAGAAGTTAACCATTTTTGTGGCTTGAGCCTTCAGCACTGACATGTCAGTATTGTTCAGTCCACGCTAAGCCGTTAGATTTGTTAAATAAGTCGTTTTTTGTTTTAACTGATACAGCCAGAGTAGGCTTTGTATCTGGTATGAAGCTCCACTTTTGTCTTACGGTGATATTTATGCTTTATGTGTTGGTATTTAGATGGTACTGGTTTGGGGTGTCAACAACAGCTTGGTTTTAATCTACCCAACCTACAATTTGCAGCCCTCAAGAAAACAATGTCGCTCCAAATAGTTACAAATTTTTCCAATTGTACTGGTTCTGATGTTGAGGCATGACAAGCAGGGATAGAAACATTCAAAGCATTGCTCTACAATGAGCATAATAATAACACGTTGTCTGAGCTTAAGTGTGTTAAAATGTACTTTAATTATTTTACTGATGTGCACTACCCAAAGATAAGACTATACTTTCATCAGTTCTGAATCATGTATTTTTTTATTTAAAAACCATCAAAAACATCTTGGTTTTGATAAATGATGAAAACAAATAGTCCTTGTGGTGGCCTCTTGAACCCCGCTGTAGTTGGTCAGCTCTTTGTCTGACTGGCCCATGTCAGATTGTTTGGTTTGGTGTTGAAAGAAAGCTTGGCGCTATCCAGTGTGTCTTTCCTCATTGCTGTTTTTCTGCTTGGTTGACACTCTGTCCCCCCTTACTCGTCCCTTGTTTTTTCCGGGATAGCCCAGACGGCCTGGCTAGTGCACACTTGTTTGGCTCATTATCCAGTCGATGAGCTGGCCAGCTTGTCCTGTCGTTGTTGTGTGTCCTGTGGCAGAATATGTCTGTCCCTCATGCCCGTCTGTTCTACTTTGATGCAATCAACTTAAACTTGTAAGCACAGGCTCTGCCGTGACTGCACACTCTTGGCTCAGACAGCTTGAGTGCGTGTCCAGTAGTTTCCATCTTCTCCCTCATGATCCCCTAAAAGCAGCGTCACTTGGTAAGGGGTGAAGGTTAAAACCTTCTCTCAAGGCGCCTCCTGCACCTCTCTCTGCCTCTTAAACCTCAGGGCCTCAACAGACTTTCACTGAGAGAGAAAAAACTGAATCTTAAGACACAAACTGCTCCTCACCTCTGTTTCCTTTTCTTAATTTCTCTATTACTGGATGTTATTAAAGGGCAGAGCGTGCCCTCATAGTCTCCAATCTTACTCCATAGCACAGGGCTGTTGGTCCAGATTGACATCCTTTAAGTTGTTTTCTTTTTGATAGGCAGAACTCAAGTAAAGAAAATCAAAGTATATCTGTAGGGACTTCCCCCTCAAAGCAGTGCTCTCATTATGTTGAAAATGTTTTTGCGCTGTGACTTATGCTTAAATGCAGCTTGGTGAAAATTGGACATTGTTAATGTGCTACACCACATCCAGATTCTGTTTATTAACAGGGGTAAAATCAACATGCAGCTTATATACACATTTGCAATTGACTAATTGTGACACTGATGGCCTGTTATCATTGTGTGTGTGTGTGTGTGTGTGTGTGTGTGCGTGTGTGCATTTACATTGGCTATGATGTCGGGGGTTCCTTGTTTCTGTTTCTGTGGAAGAATCGATGCAGACTTCTCTCACGTGTGAGTTTGCCCAAATGATCCCTTTGGACTTTGTCCAGTTAAGAAAACATTGAGCGTGTTGGCACGGTGTTCAAGTGTTCTTTTGAGAGGCCTGAATCGACCAAGGATTTGTCCGATTTGAAAAAAAAAACAACAACAACTAAAAAAACCCCACCCTGTGAGTATTAAGAAGACACAATGTGACTAATATTACTTGTACCGCAACAAGTAAACAGCACATTTTGAGCTACGTTTTATGAATCTGTTGCCCTGTTCAGCAAAACACAGCACTTGGGCACCCCTGTGATTCCAATGGATGGATCCAATGCCAAGGAAACCAAGTACAGCCCCCACAAATGTTCATTTTAAAGACTACAGAGCAATGGATGCATGTAGTGGGACAGTGATGCTGTTTGAACAGAACTCTTTGTGAGATAACTTTTGGATTTTAATGTGAAGCCAAAGGAGTGAACCATTTTCTCCTGGACCTGAGCTTTGGAGGGTCACAGACAGACTGAACTTTTGTTGAGGACGGGGAGAGGACATCCACTCCTGAACTGGACCTAATGTATTTGATATTATGGCACAAGAGGAGGTGGATAGTTGCCAGAGATTCTGAACCTTTCTTGATGTGGTCCCCATTTTTGCCCATCCATCCCTCACCGTATGGAGAAGATCAGTAGTAAGCACTGAAAAGTACCCATCTCACATGTCTGCTGAAGGAGTAGTTGAACATTTTTGGAAAACCCATGCTTTCTGGTGGTGCGTTAGGTCAGAAAATTGAAAGCAGAATGTCAGTCCATTAAATATGGGACTACAGCCAGCAGCAGGTTATCTTATTCAAACATTAAGACTGGAAACAGGGTAACATATAGCTTGGCAGCAGTAACAAAATCCACCTACGAGACGCTTAAAAGATCCCTACTTGACACATTATGCCCATAAAAACATTGACTGTACATAGTAAAGGTATAGTCATCCCCAATGTGGGATGAATTAAAGGATTATCTTAAATCCTCTGTGATTTCACCCATGGGATTAATAGAGAGCAGTTTTGAAGTTCACAGTGGGTGGCACTGGCCATTGCCATCTCGGCAGTGTCTGCTTAACCCCCAGCTGATCAATGCTCTGTGAAAGAACCCCTGTTACTCATAGCGGCCACATCCTTATTATTATTATTATTTGAATATCTTTAAGCCTTGATATAATTTAATAAGGTGAATGATATAAAAATGTACCCCCATGTACAGTTGTGATGATTTGAGAAATTGGCTCTGGAGACCAAAACGTAATTTTCTTTTTCTTTGTACAACGCTACAGAGAAGGCTAGAAACCAGGTCACTTTCCCCCTCTTATAATATTTTTGCAGAGGAAAGTTGGTCTGTAGTGGCTCCATTGGGAGCAGATTATGCTCCGGCTAGGATCCACTTAAATCATTTGGGCAGGCTTTATGCGGTGAGTAACAGCACCGTAGTCAGTCATGTCGTCTGAGCACCGCAGTGCTGAATCCATTTACAACAAAATAACGATTGGTCGCACTAACATCCAGTTGGGTTCAAAGGTGTTTTGCCCATATAACGTAATCAAAATGGCGTGTCACCATATTCTGATAAGAATTATGTGGCCTCAGCAAGGCATTTTAACATGTGGGTCAGTGGGACCCATATGGTTTGCCGCTTGGTAAAAAAAAAAAAAAAAAAATTGAATGTGAAAACAACAGCGTGTAATTTTTTTGCCTGTTTTATGTGCTGAGCCACGTTTTGACTTTAAAGTGCCCTTTTCGACAGAACCAGGCTAGTTGTTTCCCTGCTTCAAAACCTTTGTGCTAAATTAAGCTGTAGCAGTAGCGCTGTATTTGAATCCAATCCAGAGCAGTTGAATCCAATGTCCTCATCCAAGTTAGCCGCAAACAAATAAGCGTATTCGCTAAAATGTCAAGCTATTGTTTTAAAGCTTTTGCGTCCCGATCTGAATCCACATTATTGATTTGTTAGACCAGTGTTTAGGGTTAGTGTAGCTCTTATGATAGGAATTTGATGATAAAGCTCTTCATTTGAATCCTCCGCTTTTTAAATAAAAGGTATGTCTTGTTTCTATGAGGATGGTCGGATAAAAGTTAAGAAGACCCTTTGTGTGAAGAGCGCCATGAACTATTATTTAAAAAAGAGAAACTCAACCTAAGAAATGATTCACTATGAAGAGGCAGCAGTCTAAGACGTTAGGATGTTATTCCATAAGCACTGTTACATACAACAACTGAATGAAAATCATTTTAGTTCATTTATTCTGTGTGAGTGTGTGAGCATGTGTGTGCATTAGAGTGTATTTTATTTTTTTTGTGTGCCGACACTTTGGACCCCCCACCCCAGTCCTCCCCAGGCCTTCGCGTGGTCACACACTTAACGGACCGAGCTGTCCACTATGCTACCACAATGTGTCTGCACCTATCTATGTTAATGCTGTCCTTTATGGTTTCATTGATGATTTTCGTTCTTTTTTTTCCCTTCAACATTTTGTGTTTGTGAGGATGCAAACGTCACTCATAAAGTTTCTATTGTTAAAAAAAAAAAAAAAAAAAAAAAAATTGTTGGGTTTGTTTATAGCTTTGGTATCTGTTGCTAGGCCCACGTGTCATGGACAACGGAAAACACAGAAGTTAGGAGTGATATGCAAAGAAATGTTGTGGTTAAGTTGGAAAGTCATTGAGAATAAAACAGTATGTCATCGAAGCCCGCTAAAAGCTTATTTGGAGCCACTGATTGCTGGTTACGGCTGCAGGCCTGTGCATTATATTATTATTATCTTAAAGGATTGTGGGTATTTAGCCCCGCATATACAGTACTTTTGGTTCAGTTTATCCAGATGTTGAATTCCATCGCTGAAATTTCTGCCTCTACCAATATCAGTCCGCAGTTCAGTGCATTGTTGTTCATTACAAACACTGGATTTGAAAAAATACATTTAAAAATTCTACAGAAACACGTTTCTAAATATAATATCTGTTCATTGGAGCTGCATTATTCCAGAGAAATCTATATTTTATGTAGCTGACATGAAATAACCTTCACCCCGATCTTCTACAAATTATATATTAATACTACATATAATTAAAATCCAGAAGTGTGAGGATGATATTTCATACCCTGTAATAAGGTGACATAAAATGAATACATTGCACGCTAAATGTTTGACCATAAAGGTCATTTAAATTCATATCACTCTTGTGTTCAAGTGTGAAATCAGCTACCACCTCAGCTTTTTCTGCCTCTGCAAGTTTCACTTTACGGGCAATGTGTCTGATGAAATTGAAATGACACATACAGGTCCCTCTGGGAACTTTACTGACCTTTACTTACATGTTCCCGTGTGTCTTTGTAGTGATATGCTCCTGTTAATTGATGTAGGGTAACTAAGTGCTTCCATTCTGCTTTATGAGCTGAAAGAGCACATTTGTTTCTTATAATGACTCTTATTTCATCCTTTCAGCAGAGGCTGATAACGCAATCCCGAGGCACGATGTCCAGAGCCGATCATGTACCTGCATATAGTAGTGTAACAGCGCTCAGAGAGGACACTCGAGGTTTAGTGTTCCACTTAAATTTCACAATCTGCTTGTGAGGAAACAATCACTTTGGATTTTGATCCCTTATTCTAAGAGCGCAAAGGTGAGATTACGGTTGCGGTTCTGTTTCAACCTTGTCCTGCTGCTTTCTCAGCTACAGTGGAAAGACGACACGACAAATCCATTAATCCATAATGTATCAGAAGTCCACAGTCCATTTTATGATAACCCACATTTGCAAGTTTTCATTACAAATATGGTTATCCTAATGTTTTACATAATAATGATACAATTTAAATGCTTAGACCTTTATTTATAATATAATAAACTATATCCATTACTTTTTTTAATTTCTGGACAGCAACTACTTTGAAAATGGAAAATTTTGATCTCATTTAATGTTGCTGTCCTTTATAGCTCATGTATGATGCACTGCTATAGCATTGTGTGTCTGAGTTTATGGAAACATAAACATGCAGCTATGCAAAAACTTGTTTTTGTCCCCACCCTGTGGCAGACTGTGGCAGCAATTTATTACTACATTATTACCTGTCATTTTTTTAACCAAGTACTCCACTGAATCTTTGTTTCACATACTTGAAAATATGTAAAAACATGGAAGGTCTAAGCAAGCATCACAAGGTAGTGCAGGAAAAAAACTCCACTTCCTTATTTTTTTTTTTTTTTGGCCAAACGTTTTTCAAACTACATACTGATAAAACATCTTCGACACAGTCCCATGTCTAATGTGACTGTGGTGATTATTCATTTTGAGTGCATATTTCAGTTTATTTTCAGCGAACTTCAACATCATTGATGTATTTAATCCCATTACACATGACTCATGTGATACAGACAGTCACGTTTTTGTGCCGTGCCAGATCAATCCGGTCTTCAGTGGTTGCTTCATTTCCATCCTGCTTGTTTTGACAGACATCCACCCCTTTCATCAGACTGTAGAGTAGACATTTAAACAAATGCAAACTGCAAAAGCAGAAAGAGTTACATGAATTAGACATTTTGTTTTGTTTTTTTGATTTTTAAAACGAATGCTTGACCAGAAGAAGGTATGGTCCCAGCTAGTTACTTCCTTTCATTAACCATCCCCTTTTCTAGTCTACATTCTGGTACATCACTGTTTGTTCTGTTGAGCCACCAAGTGCCTGTGTGCTGCTCTTAGTGTGTCCTGAAGGTCTTTGTACTGAGCCAGAGCGCAGGCCTCCTCAAGCTGGGCCCAGCGATAGTCCTGGTGCTCGTCAGATAAAGTCACGGCTGTCTCTGGGTCTTTCAGCTCAGCCAGCCAGTAGAGCACCTCTTTGGGTCTGCCCCGCACCTCGTAGCGCAGCTCCTGAAGGAAGCCATCCATCACCTGCAGATGCTCCACCCCAAGCCCGGCCTCCTCCTTGGTCTCTCTCAGAGCTGTGGTGAGGTCGTCCTCCCCTGGGTCCACGTGACCTGATGGTAAACATATTAGATGAAGAACTTAACTCTATCAAATGATACACATGCAACTTTTTAACACACCTTTGGGTGGGGTCCAGTGGTGTTCACCATAAGAAGTCTGCAAAAGGAGATACTCGATGTTGCCTGGTGGGGGAATGCAGCTGGCAAGACGCCGAAACACTATAAAGCCACAGGCTCTCAGTGCCATCTTCCTGTTTGACACACAAACAAACAAAACTAAGGACTGTTGTTTACAAAAATAAAATGCCAGTCATCAAGGCCATGGTACATTGCAAATGGTAGCTAGACAGTTCATTACACTAGCGAAAACGATTCATTCGGTTATAACAGTCCCTGCGTTAAATGCATGACAGCTATAATGTTCAGTTGAAACAGCGTAAGGTGGCAATTCAACTGAATGATCATTTTGGAGGATGTAGTTTGTGGTGCTGTGGTTTCTGTAGTATAATCCACTGGCTAAAATGGGGTAACAGAAACGTGTCAGTACACTACAGTTTAATAGTACTACAAATCCCATCTTCCAAAATGAAAACACAGTTGAATTAACACCTCTCTCGGTTATTTCAAACGTTAAATAACCTAATGTTCATGAAGCTAAGATTAAGTCCAGGGCTGGCTTATTAGAATGCAATCACTTTAACCAGAGTCACTTATGAACTGGCCTATAAGAGATACTGCAAATAACAAATGACTATTTAATAAATTGTATGCTCACATGAATTAAACAAAGTCTTTCAGTTAAAGTAGATGTGAAGAGGTACACCATACACAGAATAACGTGTTTCCTTAATAACATACAGAAAATTTTAAATAAAAAAAATGCATAAAATCGGCAATGATTGGACTATTTAAGGCTTAGCACGTAAATGAAGCTGGTGTGTGCTATTAACTAGTCAATACAACCAGTATTTATGTCGTTATACCTGAATATCAAATAAAATCTTTGCTTTGACCGTTTGTTACACATATTATCTATGGCATACAGTTGAACTTTCCTGTTTCCTGACGTAGTGTCTGTACAACACCTTAGTAAAAGTGATTAAATCGTGCTTCTAGCATGTTAGCTAGCTACTTCTGTTTTCACTGTTG
The DNA here is from genome assembly GCA_005024645.1 of Planiliza haematocheilus. Classification (NCBI taxonomy): domain Eukaryota; kingdom Metazoa; phylum Chordata; class Actinopteri; order Mugiliformes; family Mugilidae; genus Planiliza; species Planiliza haematocheilus. The sequence continues at coordinate 3,190,564 of SRSE01001409.1, read as the reverse complement.
ACATTTTACTGATAGACAGACGTGCTACTGTTCTACCCTTAATACTCACAGAAAGCAGGACTGACGAGCAGTCAGCTACTCACTGTCACAAATGTATGCAACTTACTATCTATTCGCAGTGAAATGATTTTACTGGACGCAGGTTTGTTTCTCACCGGTTGAAAATCAACGGTGCACCGGTGAATGGCTCCGGCCATAAGACTCCGGTCCTCTTTGAAGTCAGACACAAAATGTTCCGGGTGTATCAAAGGGATATGGAGGACGGAAACTGTCATAACAATAAATAAATAAAAATAGATTTACAACGTTATGCACACACACACACACACACACAAAATGTAAATACATACAGGAAAATGTGACATTAATTGACATTTAATTTCATTTTTTTAGACTATAGTAGCCATCTGGAGTCACCCTAGTGCTTTAGCATTAGCCATTTACTGAAAGGTTGACTCATGACACATGATGATACGAAAATCTATGATGAAATGTAAAATAAATAAAAACAAATGAAAGACTGAAAAATATTATTGGGGAAATAAAGTCAGCAGAATGTGTAGGGAAAATAATAGAGAAATAATCTTGTGTAAACAAATTAATACGTAAAACATTAAATGAATTGACAAATCAAATAGACACTTAAGCTGGAAAGTAAAGAAAGACAGAGAAATATCAGTTTGTGACACATTTAATAAATTCAGCAATGCCTGTCTTCTTAATATCATGTTTAGTGCATTTACTTGCATATAAATGTAGATATTTATTTATTTATTATTTAGCATGGCAATTTGTTAACGTTAATATTCCAATTTTAGGGCAGCACAGTGGCAAGAAGGTCCCAGGGTCAAATCCATAGGCTGACTGGGCCTTTTTGTGTGAAGTTTGCATGTTCTTCCCTTGTCTCCCTCCAGCCGTCGAAAGACATGCTCTTTAGGTTCATTGGTGATTCTAAATTGGCCGTAGGTGTGCATGTGAGTGTGAATGGTTGTGTGTTAGCCCTACGATAGATGGGTGACATGTTCAGGGTGTGCCCCGCCCCTCGCCCAGTGACAGGTGGGATAGGCTCTGGCACCCTGTGACCCTTCACAGGTACAAGATTCAAATAAATGAATGAATGAATGAATATTACAAGTTTAATAGCATTATATTGTTTTTTTATATACATATATCTGTTACATTATTATTATTTGAATGTGTAATATGCTTTGTGAAAGTGCATAGCTGCCAAATAAAAGCAGGGGAGTAAAAGGGACAATATTTGCCTCTTAAATCTAGTGGATTCGAAAGGAAATGTAGTATAACACAGAAATACTCAAGTACATCAGAGAAGTAGGAACAATATATGAACAAATGTATGCAATTACTTTCCACTACAGTAGGTAACTGTGAATTTTAATACTTGAGTGTTTCAAATCTGGTCAACTAAAATTAAAATGCCTTAATTATATAGCTGGATTTAAATAGCTACATTGATTGTGATATATAAATATCACTCATTAACGTCTTAATCAATGGCTTTATGATAAGTATGTACATTTCTTTACAGTCAAAAAGCTGTTGTGCCTGCATACACAGATAAGAAACGTATAGCGTAGGTAGGGCCAACTAAGACAGCTTCTGTGTCTGAAGATAATAGAGATGAGCCCTCCTTCCAACGCAGCCCTGAGCTGTCAGCACTACAGTTGTTCAGCTTGACAGAGGAGACACAGCTGCTGAGTTTCAAGGTAAAACCAATATGGAGTAAAATGTGCTTTGTTATTTTCGTGCGAGACCTAAAATATATACAGTAAGCAGAGGCATGCAGGCAGACAGAAAGACAGAGAGTCAGGCATGCAGAAAATAATACACAAATCGAGTCTATAGTCATCAGAGATTCACTTGAAGATATTTTTTCCTGACATAAATTATTATTCTGTAGCACCTTCCTTCACTTCAGCTGCCTGTTCTTTAGCCACAGGCTTCAGGACATGTGGCTTCAGTTGCTACAACGACCGTGCTTACTTACCATGCACTGAAAGGCTCATTATTCCACTCAGCTTTACATGAATCATTCTTGCATTCAGATATTCTTGGTATATGCTGCCTGACATAAAATTACAAATGGAGATGATGTGGCATTGCAGCCCCTGGATAAACAGTGCTTGCGTTTAATGATGACAAATATATGCCATTTTCATTGGCCTACATGTCACTTCATGTAGGCCGTATGCTGCAATTACTGGCCACTTGACTTTTTTGCATATTGGGAAACACACAAAAAGTCAGAAATAATATTATAATTTTTTTTTTTGTGGTGAATATGTTCACCTACATGACGGCAAGGCAGATATTACGGATTAATGCTGTATATCTGAGTGTTTACGGAGTGGGCCCAATCAGTGCCAAGAGATGTCCTACTTTAATGTCCTAGAGGTGTTGTGGACTTAAGTTAAGCTGACAACTGTGACGTGATGTGCCAGTACGAAAATCCCGGTGACAAATCCAAAAGCCGCCCTTTTTTAGTGTGCGGTTCTCTCCCTAAAATGTTGCACAGTTTCTTAGCAGCACATGTCACATTGATGGCAGAATAGTTAAGCTACACAAATAAATATTTAATCTCAGTTTCTGAACAGTTTGAAATATTATGACATTTCCTGTTCGCCCTTTGAACAGCTTTTCACACAGCCATGGAGGAGAAGGAGCCACCTGCAGGAGGGCTTCATTTTGTGGGCAAAAAAGAGGAACTGATTGAAGCGAAGCGCTCTTTCAGAACCTTAGAGGGTCGGGATATACTGATTATCTATCATCAGAGAGTCTTCTACGCCTTAGACTCGTACTGTTACCGTGAGTACAGCCTTTATTCCAGAACAGCTGCTATTTATAAGAGATGGAAACTGCAACTATAATGCTTCATTTTCAAATCTGATCACTAGATTACAAGCCACTATACTTAATCCAGCATTATAATTGAGATCGAAACAGTTGTTGATGAATGCCTCCTTTGACTGAACCAATTCAAAAATATGTTAAATATTAAACATTTGGACGGGCATTTAATGCTGACTTTGCTCACTATATTATCCGTTGCACATTTTAGCATATATTACCTAGAAAGTATGTCCAGTCAGCAAAAGGTTACTGTGCTATAAACTGTTTGCTTATTCTGCAGTACAGTGATCCTCTATTCTCCCAACAGATGCTGGGGGAATGCTGCAGAACGGAGACATTGAGGTAAATTTTACATTTAATTTAAGAGATTAGATGTTGTGTCTTTGTCTGACCCAGTGGAAAGGAGCCAAGCTGAACAATGTAAAGGTACCCGACGCTGTAATAATGATGTCAAACTTGCAATGAATTCATGTTATTATTATAGTGCCAAATGGCCCGAATGACCTATCCCACACAAGGTTGTTTACCTGCTTTCTTTCCACACACACAGGACATAAACGGCAAGCTGTGCATAATTTGTCCGAAGCACAAGTACAAGATCTCTTTATCCGAAGGGGAGGGTTTGTACAAGGCCACCGATCCCAGGGTAAAACCACCTGTGCCCAGATGGTACTCCAAAGGTGTGAAGCAGCGGACCCACACAGTCACAGAGACTAACGGGGAAGTCTATGTCCAGCTCTCCCAGATCACTGGCTGGATCGAATCTGACTACTACCAAGGAGAAAATGGCAAACTGGAAAGAGCCAACGCTGAGGCAGCTGAGAAGGAAGAATCCTGACAGATGCGCACTGCATAGCAGTATTCTCTTTTGTCTGCTCTGATCTCTAAATGATTGCATGATGACTATGGAAATGAAGTCAGCTATTTATGTTATGCGTTACTTCAAGTAACCAAGTGGCCTTGAAAAGGCTCTTGTTTTTGTGTGTTTGCACAATTTTAGAGTTTACATGAAATTCATTTGCTACCATTTTACAGTTGTTTCTCAGTTACATCTGCTGCTTCACTAAATAAACTGTTCTGTGACTCAAGGTTGATTCCTCTTTTGGTCCTTTCAAACTGGACAATGGCTCAAGGTAGCTGCTGTAGATTTGTCATCTTGCTGGTGCACCCGCTCCATTTCCATATATACTCTTCATGCCCTATGCATACAGCGAATTAATCGATAAAATAAAAAGGCTTACACTAATCAATGTGATCCAAAAATAGAGAATTATTCACATAAAACATTCTGCAAAAGTGACATTCATGTTTAACTTCAAAAATCATAACAATCACCTCAGAGGCTGCAGAGATCTCAGAGTCTGGAATTAGTGTTCTGACATGTTTGTTAACGGGCAAAAATGTACAACTGTTAAGCTAACACCAGAAACCATAAAGAATGTCCAAGCCAGAAACAGACACAATTATAACAATTATTGCTATTATAATCATTAGGTGTGATGAATTTAAACCGTTTTATTTTACTGTCTTTAACACATCTGTCTTAGATATAGTTTCATCACTAATGTGGTTTCTGTGAAAAATACATGCAAAAGAACTGAGTTATATTGTATCTTAACCATTTGATGTAAAGAGTCAAGACAGCCTGTCACATTCCAATCATTTCTCTGTATCTGCACTGCATGGCCAAGGAACAGCAAATGCCATGGGTTGAGATCACAAAGGCTTTGGGGCATGATGTTCCTCTGTGCGTGAACGATGATGCGCTTTTCTCTCAGTGCTGTCTGGAGGCTTTGACCTAGTGAGGCTCGGTTTCGGGTTGAGGGACCTGCAAAGTTACTACGTGTTAAATATCAAAACGCGATTATGTAGTCAGACTGGGAATCTTGACACACAGGGTCCATTATCTGCAGGCAGTCATTCGCAGTATGTCAAATGGAAGGCTGTTTGTGGAGGTAAAGCGGGGGAATAGCAGGAGGAGAGTAACAGCATGTGAGCAGAGTGGATGTACAGGGTGGCAGAGCCTTTGAACTCAAGGCCTGGTTTTATGCATATTTCATCATGGCTGTGGATGATGACAGCAGAAGCCGTGATTAAACCTTTAGGGCTGTTCCTCCTCCTGAATAAACAATGGAATTTGGTCAGGGGGGACAAGCTGATCTCATTTTTACATTTTATCCACAACAAAACACCCCTAAAGCCAGCTTAAGCGTTTTCTTGCCGCATCAGCAATTAGCTTAGCACGTGCTCAGTATGGCTGTCATTATCGTTAACACTGCACCTCGTGCTGCCTACCTCTTAGCTATTGTGTGTGTGTTTGTGTGAGTGTGAGTGAGTGTGTGTGTGTGCGTGGTTGAGTTTTGAAGTTAATGGCTGCTGCTCTTCTTTCTGGAGAGGACACGTCCAGCTTTCAAAAAGACAACAGGGAGGGGGAGTATGTCTGCGTGAACAACACAACTGGCATGCCCTGCACGTGCCACAGCGCGGTCCTGTGGTGAACGAGAGTGTCAGTGTGTGCGTGTGCGTGTGCTTGCGCGCGATCGCTTCGACGTGTGTAAGCCCGCGTGCGTGTTGCTGAGTCAGGCGCGACCACTCACGGTTCAGTCCTTTGCTCGCCCTCTCTCTCTCTCTCTCTCTCTCTCTCTCTCTCTCCCTTCTCTCTCTCTCTCTCCACTTGTTCTTTACCGGTGAGACTTTGTTTCATCCACCGACGTCATTTATCCTCTCTTGGACGCCGAGGCGCGAAGCTGCCCCTCACCTCTCCGCCGCTAATTGCGCCCCCCTCCCATCTGACAACTTGTTTGTCTGTTAGCGCATTGGCTGCCCATGGGCGCTGCTCCGTACACACACTCCGCTGCTCTCCGCCGGTTGGGCTGTCCTGTGCGCCTCTGCGGTCGGTTCGGGACGGTATCGGGCTCCGCTTTTTTTTTTTTCTTTTCTTTTTTTCTTTTCTTTTTGTGAATGAATAACGACTGAGATGGGAAAATGCGAGTGAATGCGAAACTCCCCTGCAGCCGGGCTCCCGGGGGGCCAGCCGCGGATGAGAGGGATTAACGACGGAGCGGAGCCGCGGCTCATTGCGGAAAAGCGAGTCTCACTGCAGACTGGCGTGGAAGCGCACCGTGCTGGGAACGGGCTCCATAGCGTAGAGCAGCCGAACGAAACCGCGGTGACAACAATGTAAGTTCCTCTGTCTCCTAAGCTGCAACTCATTAAGAGATGCGAGGACGCGGGGGTTCCTGTTTGCATGCTGGGATTTATTTTTGTCAGTTTACATATATATAAATATAAATAGCTATATATACATACATACACATATAGCTCACCCAAAATAATATCTAATTGATCTTTTTAATCATATACCTATTCAAGTCAGATGTAAAAGCCTTAGTGTATTTTTTTTTTCAGTCAGCGTCAAAACAGTGATGCACTGCCTCCGTGATAAACATTAATAATAAGAGCCCGTGCAAAGAGAGGTGTCTCCTCTCCAGCCTGTGTGATGCCTCCCTTCACTTTCAACCACCAGTTGTCTGGCTTGCAGGTCCATCCACATCGTGGCTCTGGGCAGCGAGTGCCCCGGAGGAGTGGGGCCCGGGGAGGAGATCATGGGCCAAGGGCAGCTGCAGGGAGGCTTGCTGTGGAGCTACCTGGGTCACGGAGCGCTGGTGGGACCCTGTGACCTGGAGAGCAGCCTGCACAACCCGGCCTTCATGGAGTACACCTCACGTGTGTTTGGAGATGTCACTGTAGTGGTTCGGGATTGTCCCAGCTGGGTAAGGGATGCACGGTGTGGAAACCTGCAAGGTTCAGTAGTTTAATCATGACTGTGGCTTGCGTTCCTGTGCGCATTTTAGCATGCAACACTGTAGGTGTTGTTATGGCTACACTTACATCTTCATCTCAGCTTGCGTGGTGCCAAAAAGTCGTCAGGCCTTGATGGAAAAAACACGTCACATAAAAGTGGTGTTATTTGGAGATTATTGTCATTGTGCATCACTTCACCGATAGGTTGTTTACAATCTGCTTCAGCTCCTCAGAAGACAGCACTTCAAATTCCAAGGGCACTTGCCTTCCAGCACTGATTGCAGGCTTTATAAAAATGTCTCTATTCTTAGGAGGACGCTATATTCACATACACTGCACACAAAAAAATCACAGATGAAAGAACTTTTGTTCCTAATAGCATATGAATTTGTAATGAAAGCGCTGTTATGATTCTGCATGCGTCCTATTATAGGGCTGTCGAACCCTGTCAGGGGCGTTGCTGGCGAGAGTCTGTCAGTCTAATTCTCTGTCTCTTTGTGCCTTTTTATTTAAATTGCTCTGAGCTTTTTAAAGTGTTATTTTTTTTTTTTTTCTGCCTAATGAGTTGAATCAGGTTAGTTTAGAGCAGCTAGCCTCTCGCGGGTCCTTAGGGGTGAAGTCCCAAAAGGCATGCAGCCACACTGAGGTATTTATAATAGAGAAGGGAAGGGTCATCTGAGCTATTTATGGCAATGATTTGGTATGCTGACAACTCTGTTTATTGCATGTGTCTGTCCTACTCTGACCTCCCTCTGTTTATAGTTGTCATCCTTTTCTTACTTTTCCAGGACTTGTTAGACAGTGACTGGGCCAGCGTGCGGAAAGTTCTTGAGCAGGCGGACATCCTGGTCATTAAATATTCAGTCACAGATAAGCTGGCCTTCCAGCAGGTCAGGAACGGCTATGCCCCGAGACTCCGCCCACTCCTGAGGCACTGGGGTGTACCTGTCATCCTTGTAGCTGTTGGAGCGCGGCTGAATGGTGAGGACGCTTTTGTTTGTGTTTTTTCTAGAGCCGGAGTGAGTTTTGTTTTGCCAGCAGCGCTGCCAATGCATGATTACACCAGCAAACTATTGTTGTGTGTGAACGGAGACAGGAACCAAAAACAAAATGGTGTATCAGCCAGTCTTCTTGATATCTTATATTATTTTAGGTTCATTTTACTGTTTGGTTGTGGGGCAATATCATATTCTTCTTATGGCCGAGTGGGCTCGCTGTCTGAGTCTTATGTCCTCTAACGTGCCCTCCCTGCAATGAGGAGGATGCTCATGATTAAATCTCCTCTTGGCTGCCTTCAGGCTGTCAGCTCACATGATTCCCTGCAGAAAACACACAAGTCTTTGCCCATAATAAACCTTACAAGAGTTGATTGTCATGTCTCAAGAGTACACAACAACAGTGGTATGTCCCTTAAGTGGGAATAGCTCTTAACGCATATTATCATACATGCACAATTTGTTAGCAGCTCAGTGAGTCTGCATGTTTGTTTGTTTTTTTGTTTTTTTTACAGATACACTGACCTCTGCTGAATCCAGAATCTGTAAACAAGCCCATTAAATGTTCCATGTTATATTTTTAGCGTGTCTGCCTAACATACTTTGAGATCCTGTCAGAGCACTATTGTAAAATGATCACAGTGGAAGTCAAATCTTTACTAGAAAGAGGAAGAGGAGAGGAGATAGTGAGTAGCTGTAAACCAGAGCCTTTGTTTTGTGTTTTTGTTCGTGGCTGCTGTGAGTATTTTCATGCTATTCCCTCATGACTGCAGAGAATGACGGCTGAGCGCTGACTGCTGCTCGACTTTAGACCACCTAAGGCACAGCTGTGGCAGAGAGCGCTACCTTACGTGCATTAACGTAACCATTAAACCAGCGATGAACGAAGGAGCACAGGCACATTTACCAAGGGCACACACGCACAAACATACCACTGGTACGCCAAGTCACTGCCCATCAGACGCTCACACACACTCTTCATTTCCCCTCTGTTACACACACACACTCAGCCGAGCTCCATCTCTGTGTCATGCCTGTAGGTTATTAGCAGTTTGATTTATCAGATGCCTCAGCACTTAGCTCCACGTTTCCCCCATTCTGTCTTTCCCTCCCCCCCTTTGTGGAGTCTTTCTGTAGTCTTTTTTTCTCCTTTAAGATAATCCCTCTAATTTTCTTTCTGATTCTGTCTCAGTGGTCCTCATTCACACACGCCACTGTGCGGCTCGTCCTAGTACACGTGCCACTGCCATTTGGATGATGTTGCTCATGTTCAATTGTGTAATAATCCCTTTTTTCACGCCCATGGACTTAGTTAAGATGTAGGAACTGCTGAAAAAATACTAGAAACACAACAGAGAAGAGAAGCAATATCTCACAAACCTGAAAAAGTACAAATACACACTCTCCTTTTTTCAAATCTTTACTGACTGTCTTCACGGTCTCTCAGAGAAAAAGCAGAGGAACCGGGAAGCAGGGCGGGTCCTCACCATAAAACCACATGTGGCTGTGGGATCTGGTCTGTACGTTCAGTTTTGTGAAATCTGTTCATTTTAATTTGGTTTGTAACTGTTGTATTGTGTGTTTTACTTTTCACATCGAGTTAGCAACACAGCAATTGTGTAAAAGAAATACATGTTTTGAGGCAAGAGATGGGTCTTCCATTGTTTTTTGTTTTTTTACAGTTTATTTGAAATGTAGTGGATTGAGCATGTTGTGATGTTTTCTAGACTGTGTTATTGTCAGTAATGTTGTACAAGGCTCTAAACTACTGGGAGTAGACTGATGCTGGATCATGCAAATTCCATTCACCTGAGGGAAGAGTGTGTTTACATAGACTTGTGTACAAAAGATGGTGTGGCCACAGTAATACCACTTATTGGCTTTTAGCTTCGTCTTGTTTTTGTTTCTTCTTTTGGAGACATATTAAACAGTATCTGAATGAGAGGGAGGAGCTGGGGAGGAGTGATGGGTGGCTTGCCAATCATACCAGATCAGACATCTTAATCAAGTCTGGCACACCTTTAAACGTACCTCTCTTTGAGACCTTATGTCTGCTCAAATGGGTAGTCTGGTTTCTTTGAAGTGGGCTTGTATTAAGCACTTAAACATAGCCAGTCTATTACCTATAGTAGATGATGGTCGACACGGCCCACTACTTTAAAGATACACACAGGAGTGCCGGCACAGAAACCAAGCAATGAACTGCCTAGGTTGGGGTCAACAGAATGTATTTATCCACCTAAAACAATCATTATCCATTTAAGTGTTTTATCGCCGCTGTACCTCGCTGTCAGACAGCGCTTTCCAAGGGACAACTGAAGTCGTTATATTGATCTATGCTCTCTTCAAAGCCACAAGACTCCACTGATAAAATCTCTCAAATCTCTGGTTTACCGCTGCCACAATTGTATAGTTAGTTGTGATTTGAATTAACACTGATACACACGGGGTAAAATGACTGAAAGAAACCAAACTATCCCTTTTATCACGCAGTTATGTTCAAACGGAGCAGCAGTTGTCATGATGTGTTAGCTGGTGGAAAAAAAAAATATATAGTTGACACAGTGTTTTGAATGGGAGTCGATTGGATCCAGAGACGAGCCAGCACGTACTGTAGCAACAATCCTTGGTAATACACTTTAACCCACCACTGCATTTGCTTTGCTCCTCAGACCCTGTGTGTTTATCTCCCTACACAGTATAATATGATGTTGCTTTGTTGAGTTTATTTTGAGCTCTGCAGGTCAGTGTGTCATAGTTTTGTCCCACTTCTTGAATATATACAGTATTGATCATGTTGTGTATGAGGATGTTGTGCTTTAATTTTAAATGAGATCTCAACTTGAATGTTTTAACAAGCATAAATGGTGTGGCCTATTCATTAAACCATGGCTTTAGTATTGCCTGCATTAGCCGTCCAATTCATATTAGGTTTTTGCTTCCTAAAAAGCAATATGTCACATGAATAAGTCACGCAGCGATTCTCATATACCCTCATAAACCTTTAATCAGATTTCGCTGTGTACACAGTACGCATTACTTCATACAGTGGAATTCTCCTCTGTGTTCAGATGAAGGCCCTCCTTGTACTTGTCCGTTGTGTGCATCAGACTGGAGTAGCTGTGTGCCTCACAGTGAAGGTCTGCAGCTGTCCCGGGACCTGGGGGCCACCTATCTGGAGCTGCCCTCTCTTAACCACGTCTTTGTGGGTCGCTACTTTGGCAGCGTGGTAAGTTCTGACGCAACACAGCCATCAAAACATCTAGTCCTGAATAAGCTCTTAAGTTCATGTGATCCCTGATGCCGAGTGTGTTTTTCCACCCAGGATCTCTTGCAGAAAAAAGAAAGAATTGCAACAAGTAGCATGTAAACATATGGTTAACTTTTCATAGTGCTGCGCTTGTTTGTTAAACCAGCTTAACTCTGCATATCTAGATAGGTACAATATGAAATCAGCAAAGGACTGATGATGTTGTGTGATTTCTGTATTGTACAGCTGGAGTACTTCATGATTCAGTGTCTGAAACACAAAGCCAAAGAGAGACCAGAGAAGAGGCGAGGAAATAAAGTGAACGAGCTTCGTCCACCTCACTTAGAACAACCAGGTCAGGGGAATATTCTCATTTAATGACAAATGCCGACTTTACTGCAGTGCCTTGCACTTATTGTATGTCCGCTTGATTATTCATTTGTTTATTTTTAATTAGCAGTTTAATTATCATTACGTAACTATAGTTTCCTTAAATTGCTCTTTCCACGGTGTTTAGTGAACGCTCAATGAACTCTGACTAGATTGTTTTGTCTTGAGCTTACATCGCCATAAAAAGAGCTGAGCACAAAGGTTTTATCTGGATCAATACTCTCTATTCTAAACTGAAAACAGGAAGAGAGACAAAGAGCTCGGTAGACTACTTTAATTCAGTGACATTTGAATCAATTTTCGCCTGAGCTCTGTTCAGCTAAAGATGCTGCAACAACAGAGTTTAGTGCTTTGATCGGAGGAATCTCAGTGGGAGGATTTACTCTTTAACCAGATTTTTAACCAAATTTTCTTAACAAGATTCGACAAACCCTCCTGTCAGTACGAAGTCTGATGCAGTTGGTGAATATTTTCCTGATTAGAATAATTAATGTCATGGAAATTGTGAGGAACACAAATGCCCATATTATTTTTCTAGGATATTGAGGAGTCAAAGAATTCTGGCAGAGAAGCTGAGACTAAAGAGTTGAACTCAAATGGTCAATTAACAATCAGTACGTCAAGCAACAGTTAATGCCAGTTAATTTAAAACAAAGTATATAAGATGTCATTTAGTTTTAAGCACTAATTATGAGGCAATAAATGACAATGCCACTCAAAAGAGGCTAAAACGCACAGAATTACAAACATCTATATGCAGCGAGCAGCTTAAAGCTGAAGTTGATTATTGTAGCAAAGCTTAAAAAGAAACACGGCAAGCTGGAGAGCATGACAGCTGCGTTCTGTTGCTTCTCCTCAGTCTTAATGGTTTACATTTTTTACAGTACAGTGTCCTAATCGGATAAAAGATAGTCTGATTAAATCTGCAATTGGCTGACAGTATTACGTCGCCACAAATGGAAAGCTTTCTGTGCACTGAATCTGAAATGACATCGTTAAAATTAACTTGGATAGAGGCACAGCTTCCGCACAACAAACACATCCAATTTTATCTGTAGTCTGGTGCCTGTATTCTGTAAGATCTGGTGAATTCATAGCTACGCTCATGCTATCTCTTGCTCCACATAACACCTGAAAATATTTAACACAAGCTGCGCTGCTAAACCAGTGTTAAATATTGATCTGCTGCTGCTGTTTGTGTTTAAACCCAGTGCAGAGACTGACAGCCTTACGTTCTGCCAGAAATTGCGAGAGTAGTGGTAGATTTATTGGTGCCTGTCCAACACTACTTAACTCTGCTTTCGGTGTAGCTTACATTAAATATGACGTGCGCTGATTCAGGAGCAGCACAGTTATCGTGGCCAAATCTTAGCAGCCTTAAAAAGGGTAGATGAGGTCCACAGAGGTGCTGTGTGTGTTGAGCATGAATAGGAATATAATAGGACAATGATTTGTGAAGCACTCCCTCTCATTCCATCACTCTACTGCCCAGTGCCTTTTCACTTTTTATTAATCTCGGTTTATGAACACATGAATCATCTGTGTCCCATTTATTCCTCACTGTTCCTGAGCCTTTTTTTGTTGTTCCAGACTACCTTCACAAGCCTGTTCTTTTTACATCATCCCATTCACTGCAGATCATTTATTTATAACTATTGTCCATTCACGATTTTTCTTTTCTTCAAACATTAACCTTATTTAAAATAAGCTTTGGGACAGGGTTTCATTTAGGGCCTTATCACCAGGATGATTTAAAGCTTAACTAGTAAAGCTCAAAGTTTGGTGTCAGTCTCTCAAAGTTAAGAGCAGAAAGATGTGGTAGTTTTCTTGTTATTTCACTAGACCAGAATCCAGTGCGGCAGTCTGGGCATGCATTTTTTTCAGGACTGTTGCAAAGACAAACATATCTGGAAGTGTTTTTGTCTAATTTGAGCAAAAAGGCAGGGCACAGCATGACACTGGTTTCTCTCAGCTCCCTCTTTCCGGACTCAAATGTTTCACTACACTATTACGGTTCAAATCCCTCTCTCAACCTGCACAAATACACCCCATTTCTCTTTGCTGAGTTGTCAAAACCCATTGCGGATAAAATGGAGAAATCACTAGTATAAATAGACAAGGGAGACTGAAGAAAAGTGAGAACACACGCTAAAAAACTATTACTCCCTGGGAGGCTTTGAACTAAATAAATATTGTGGAGTTTCTCTGTTAGTTCTTGATTTAGGGGCAAGTGGACTTTCAGATTATTATCTCAGCTCATCATCTTCTTCTGTTTTCTATTCCTCATTCCCTTCCTCCGTTCAGCTCGTCTTCCCCCAATCAGAGTGGAAGAGTCCAGCTTCTCCCAGGACATGCAGTGGTTGTTGGAGCGCGGCGTGCAGTTTGCCGATGTAGCCTTCTACTCCGGGGATTCTGGGAAAGAACTGGGATGGGCGCACGCGGCTGTGCTTTGTGCTGTCAGCCTATACTTCAGACAGCTGCTTCTGGGGCCAAAGACCAGGTAGGAGAGATATTAACTGGTTAATAAGCTACTCCAACTCTTGCAGGAGCTCAGCTATTTCTGCAAACTAGTCTTTAATGTTACTGTGAAGCATATTGTCTCTGGTTGGACAGGGAACGACCACAGTCGCGGTGTGTTTGCAGAGAGCGGGATGCAGGTCCCCATTCGCTGCTTTCCACCTGGGATGGGGGCATAATAGATGACATGCCTCGATCAGAAGGACACCTTACAGGACGCCTCACTCGTCTGGTGGTGAAGGACCCCCTCCTGTGCATGTGCTTGTGGGAGACTCTCATGTTCATTTACAGAGGTAAAAACCTACCAGTCAAACAAACCTCAGATACAAGATGCAGCTGCTGTCTTGAATCTGACAGTTGATGCTTTTTCAGATGTTTCATGTCTGTTAGACCGCTTTACTTCACTTCCAATATAAGACCAAGACGCACCAAGCTGACATCAAAGAACTACTGGCAATGTCTCACATCACCTGTGTCTGGACCAAAAAGGGCACATACCTTCTGCGCCCCTGTGAAATGAAATAACTCTTCAGGCTTGCATGTGGCAGAAGTCTGTGTTCATCTATTTAAAAGGGGAAACTAGAGGAGCTACTATTATCTGGGACCCTAGGAGGCTGGAGAGACATACAAACTATCTTACAGAGCTGGCTGCTTTATTCATTCTAGAGTATGTGTATTTGAACGTTCAGATGAGATGAAGATAAAAAATGAGAAGAGCCTCCTCTGTGTGCCCTTGGAACTTTGCCATTTTGTTTACTTATGTAATGTGTCTTCCTTTTCTTGGGTACTAATTTGCTAAGCCGGTCAGAGTTGGCTCACTCGGTAATGCACTCAGCTGCAGGTTCTACATGTTGAACTGGCAGAGAAGCAAAGTGTTATGGCCCTTAGATTCATTTATTATGCAAATTATTTTCTCAATTAGTGGAATAATGGTGTCTTTTTTCACTCATTTAAGAAGTGAGTAAGCTGGTGCTTTGAGCACACTGAAACACGCTCACAGTGACAATAGAAACGTCAAGTAAACATCAATTGTAAAGTGTAGTTTGCAAGTGAAAAATGTGTATCTTATTGTGGGCGTGGAGGGTGGTGATGCTGTGAAACCTGCACCACAAAGCGGTATAGTAAAAACCATTCTGCAGTTGACTTAATCAACAGTGAGTGCTGGTGAACGCTGCTGAATTATTTCTATATTAAAAGCAACAATAGAGCTGAAAGAAAGAGCATAACAGTGTAAGTAAAGCCCTGTGATTCCACCAACAGGATGCTGCCCAAACTGACAGCAGATGTACAGGAAGCGCCAAATAGAAGGAGAAATCAGAAAAGACAAAAGTGTCGCCAAAACAGTAGCCAGAGAATTCTCAACTAAGCAAGCTCAGTAATTTCTCTCCCATCACGCAACATGATTTCTGGTAAATGATGTGCACTATTAAAATTCCACTGCCTGACATATTAAATAAATGTAGCAGTCTGAGTGTTTCAGCCTAGATTTTGTCAATATGGACTCATGCTGCACATTACAACTGGAGTTTAAATACAGCTCACGGAGCTGGACTTCACAGGATGGGAACTCCACTCCCCAACAGCAGTTACTCTTTTTCTAATAATTTAGATGTAATGATTAATGTCCCCTGGCAGCAGAAGGCAGTTTGCCCGCTGTTGGGTCTTGTCCAATGTTTCATTACGCGGAGGGACAGAAATCAGTCCAACTGAAAGCACCCGATAGTAAGCAACTGTAGTCTTCTAATCTGGGACGAGATCATAAATTTTGTAATGGTGTGATCTCGCACTGCTTTCTTAACCTGTGTTTGTACTTGGCTGCCTCGGGCCCCTTGTGTTTCCTTTGTCTCCTCCCAGCTCAGTTTTGTTGAACATTATGGAAATGACTGAGGACGGATTGGTACATTGCCTTTGAAAAAACGAATTTCGAATGCAGACGTGGTAAATCATGACACTCACAACAAAAATGTTCTCCAGTCATGCATGAAGCCTAGTTAAATGAATGAATGAAAATCATTGCAGTGTGCAGCCTAGAAGTCTGCAGTGCTGCACTTGCTGCATGTTAGATCACATGCCTGTGCATGCCAGCGATATACATCACAGCACAACTCCTTATGGCAAAACGCCACACTAACATCTGATTTATGTCTGTGTGTTAGAAGGACTTAGGGTGCAACACAGAAACACTAGAGGTAGACACACAAACACATCAGCTGAGAGGGTATGTGTGCTGGCGAAGGGTGAGTAGAGGAGGGAAAAAGATTATAGGGTTAGGCTGATTCTCTGTGAGCGACTGCATGAATAAGAATTAGAAAGCCAGCAGTTGCAGTATGGAGAGAGTGCTGTGTACTATTTCATGCACACATTTAGAAGTCCCTGAGTGAGTGTGTTTTCTGTAGTGTGAAAAAAATGAAGATGGTGCAGTAAAGAGGGGAGAACTGAGAGCTAGACAAAAATGAAGGTGAGACAGGTGCTGGAGGAGAGACAAAGGTGCTGCTCTACTGCAAATTTGTAGGATGACGTGACGGTAACAAGCTAGGCGCAGACGTGTGTGAAGAAAACAGCAGAAAGAGGAATACGTGTGCATGTGCTGACTGGAACATGCCACGCTTTCATAAAACACTGCAGGGAGACTGTGCTAAGTCTTGTGTAAAGAAAAAAAAATGACTAATGTTAATCTTCAGCATGGTGGGTCTGATTGTGTGTGTAAAGAAGCTGACCTCTCATACAGCATGTGTATTTTCTTGAATCAGCTAATCAGATATGAACATCTTGCCCACAGAAACATTTATGTAGTCAGTATTTGATGTTCATTTGCTGTGAGTCCACAATAAGCAAGAACAAATATCCTTTGATTACAGTTCCTCGCGTTCGTCAGTAGAAGCTAATTTTATTGGCTCACCAGAGCAAATTTCCGTAACAGTACCATGTTGCAGCTATCACACAGCGTCACACTCATTGTTTGATTCCACGCTCTGTTTTTTTTTTGTGTGTGTGTGTGAGTGGACAGTCAAAGAGGCCACGACTTTGCTTGTGTGATGTTAACACTGTGAGACTGTGTCTCCTTGTGTAGTGTGCTGCTGAATTATCCAATTTGTCACTTGGTGGCTATTGCGAGCGTGTGGCGCACATACGTCATCAACGGGAATGACATATTCTTACCGTGGGGAATGTTTTTGACGATATCTCGTAAACGATCAAATATATCGCACATCCCTACTTGTAAGCACTATGGTCTTATCTAAGGTCACATTTTAGATAACAGACCAGTTGTTGTTTTCTTATCTTGCTGTGAGGAAACAATGGAATTGCAATTTGGTGCCCTTGCAACTATTAAAGAAAGTAGTGGCTTCAGCAATCTCTGACATTTGGTTACAGTTATTTAAAAGTCAGGAGTTCAGCAGCAGTTATGAAAAACAGTTAAGGAAAACCTTGAGCAAATTCGGTACAAACTGTTCCCTCAGCACTTGTGGTGTTTGTGCATCTCTGTGTAGGCAGGTGAGAAAGAATACATCAACACTGAAACTTGTGAGTTTATATAGACATGATCGTTTTGCAGCTTTTGCTTCTTGCATACATACTGTCTATATTCCGTTTATTTTTCTCTCTACCAGTGCATTGTGTTATGTTTTTTGGTGTCTGGCTGCATCGCCACAGCTCCTGAAGTTAATCTCTCGCTCTACATTTGTGGTGTCTGCGTGGTGTACTGTCATTATTCTGCACCGCGTGTTCAGGTAATCCCTATATCAGCCTGAACACCATAATTATGAACTAATGATGAGCTCAATCCTGCCCGGTCCAGCTCCCTTCTTTCCTCGACATTCTGCTCATGTCCCTGTGAGACAGAGAGCGTTACCCCAATCAAACTGCAGGCATGTGGAGGATTTATGAAGGAGAATGCCAAGTGTGAATGCTTTCTCCAAATTCAGGCTGAAGACTGTGTGTTGTTTGTGTGTTTATCTGTATACACGAGAGCTCTAGTTGTTGAATCATAATATTTAACACCCTTTTTGAGGTTAAAATACAGTATGTGACACGCTGGAAATCTGCTGCCCTGTTTGTTTACTGTTTTTATTAATCATTTGAATCATTTTTAATAGCGTGGCTCAGGCAACTGCAAGTTTAGTCTGTTGGCCAGTTTGTCAGTTGTCCACTTATAGGAGCTCCAGGCTGAAATATTTCTGCAGCTGTTGAATGCTATGAAATCTTCACAGTTGTTGTTCCCAAATGTTACCTCATAAGGACTTGCCTAAGTAATTGCCTGTGTTTATCTCTGCTGCCACCATAATGCTCACATTTGTGTTTTTTTAGTTTAATATCTCATCAGCTGTTGAATTTTGAACAGTTTTGTCAAGGATAACGTTTTATCACTATTATGCATCATTAAAATCAGAATGTCACATTGTTCAGTACTTTTGGTTATGACCTAAAACCTGCAAAACTAGCAAGAATGCCATCTCACTCAGCTGCACTTTGTATTACAGTGTCATACGTATTGTAGACGTTACAATGTCAGTCGTCGAGAGCATGTTAGCAACATCATTCAGGTGTAGCCTATAATAGTGTTCAGTGTCTTTAGTGCAGGGGTGTCAAACTCATTTTAATTCAGGGGCCAC
This sequence comes from Planiliza haematocheilus, assembly GCA_005024645.1. Taxonomy (NCBI): domain Eukaryota; kingdom Metazoa; phylum Chordata; class Actinopteri; order Mugiliformes; family Mugilidae; genus Planiliza; species Planiliza haematocheilus. The sequence goes on along the minus strand of SRSE01001409.1, from coordinate 3,172,124 downwards.
ATATAGCCCAGTTTGATGTCAAGGGGGCCAGAAATAAACAGACCCAGGGGGGCAGTTTCCAAACCCCTGGTTTGGAGATTGCACACAATTTACATTTAGTGACTGGACATTTCTTAAGAAAAAGAAATGCAATTTCTGTTTAGTTCTAGGTCTCAGTGTTGTCTTATGTCCACAGCTCTTACCAAGCCTCGTCCACACGTACGACAACGATCTTTTCCCCCTCCGTTTTCCCTGGCATCGTTTCAAGAATATCTGCGTCCACACGGATCCGTCGCAACACGACTCAAAACGCTACTTCATATTCCAGGCCTATAGGTGGCGCTGTTTCAGTTTCAGAAATTCACCAAAAATGGAGAGGAAGAGGCGGAGTGTGCACATAAACCTTTAGCGCTGTTTACAAATCGGCTTTAGAAGAAACCAAACTCAAGGAGAAATGATATTTTGCCCTAGTAACCATAATAGGCTCAATATCTTCTCCAGCAGGAACGCGAGCATGTAGTCCACCATTGTTGTTGATGTTGTTATGAGATGGGATATAAGAGGTGGAAGGCTGCTCGAGGGGTGTGGCCATGGTGGCGATGACATCATTGAAACGCTCGTATCCGTTTTCCTATGTCCACACAAAAACGTAAGAGCTGCGTTTTTCGAATTTTTTCACCCTGGGACCAGGTTTCAGAAAAGTGCGTTTAGGGCAATGCATTTACAGGATCCGTGTGGACGATCGACCAAAACGATACAAAACATCTGCGTTTACTCCAATAAGCGTCTCCGTGTGGACGGCCCCTAAATCTGTGTGAACCCTAGGAATAGCAATTACTTTTATTGGTAAAATGCCATGCATAGTTCCTCTATGCTAACCGGAAACAGCATTTGCCTAAGCCCTAATCCATTTTCGTTTCCGTTTCTCAGTCAACCTGTCTTCAGTGTAATTTTTGCAATTCATCCCACGGGGCAGATTAGACCCTCTGGTGGGCAGGTTTTGGCCCCCGGGATCACATGTTTGACACGTATGCTTTAGTTTGTTCATCTATCATCTGGTATGGAGTGCTTTATAATGTCAGTTCATAAACATGCTCTGCAAATAAAGGTTATTATTATGTTTAAGTAATAAAATTACAGACTAGAGGTGTAAAATATCAGAGAGAATTCAGCTGATTTAGAGGCAGACTTGTGTGTTTTTATAATGGCCTTTTATTTACTGTTTCTGATATTTGTAGAATCTGGCCTGGGTGACCCACCCATAACCACCGTAGATTATGTAAACAGACAAATTTTAGAACAGTCCAGCTTGGGCAAAAACAAGCCTGAGCGTTGGGTGTAAGGTATGTGGGTGGTCAGAGCACAGTGCCGGCTATAAAAGAGTTTGCCTGTTTGTTCCTGTAAACTGTACCAGCAAGGATCCATAAAATCAGTGTGTTTGTGGATGTTTTGTAGGAGCGTGGGAGTGGGAGCACCTCCAGGAGGCCCTGGAAGAGAAACTGAAGAATTCACTAGCGGTGGCACAGCTTATGGAGCGCATACGATCCCTCATTGGCAGAGACAAGGTGAGGTTTTTAAAATCACATCCGATCCAGTCACGAAAGACCATAATATCTCATGGTGTGTCTGATATTAGTATGCCGCCTTTCCTAATTAAATGGGTTAAGTAACTACAATGCGACAGATGTGCTTATTAAGCGTATAAACACATGTTTTTGTTGTCGGAGCACTTTAATTACTGTCGGAAGACCTTTACAAACAGTGCAGTAATAATTAGCATATTCACATAATCACTGCTTGTTATCAGCGCTCAGATACCGTGAGAATACCAAGATGACTGAGCTACTTTAACATGATGAGAGTCCCGTCATCATTTGATGTCGTCCTCTGCAAACACCTTCGGGTCGTCTCACCCTGTGAGGCTGGCTGAAAGCTTTCCATAGCTTTTCCATTGATTTACAAAAATCAGAAGGGGCTCAGTTCTGTTCTGCAGCCTCTCCTCCTGAAGGCTGTGTTTGTTGAACACTCTCCCTGCAGAACAGTACTGCGTGAATATGGAGTTCTTTGTGCTTCAGTTGACTGAGAAAGGTCACGTAATGATAATGGGATGCTTTGACAATGCTCATTTGTGGACTTGACAAACTCGTGTGTGTGTGCACAAACACACACACGGACAGCATTCAAGTTCACCTGCTTTGCAGTGCAGAATAGTTTATTGTATTGATTTGTTTTGTGCTGTGATTAAAGAACAGAAAATGAGCGAAAATATGTGGATAACAGACAGTTTGGACAACCGTCTGGTTGTTCTTCTGTTCTCGGTGTTACTCTGTTCCAGTCATGTCTTTTTGGCATTGCAGCTTTAGTATGTTTGGGTAGTGCTAAGCAAGACTGGCAGAGAGGTCATTTGTATTCCACAGGGGAGGGGGTTTCTACGCCCAGAATGTCAATGTGCTGGTAACAAGTACCTGATATACAGCAGAGAAATGCAAACTCTCTGCGTCTGGTTCTTTAGCTTCGACTTCCTTGCCACTGATTGTGTGTGCGTGTGTGTACAGGGCCCCAGGGACACACCGAGTGCACGGGCAGCTCAGCTCGGCCCCCAGACTCTTGTCAACCTCTTCAATTCTCCTCTTTACTCTGATGTCATTTTCATGGTGCAAGGTGGGTTCATGCTCATCTGTTACACATGCACACATTTACAAATGCTTGCACCGTCACACATCAGCAGAAGGTCGCATTTTATTAGCAGGGATTGAATTATGATCTCAGTCCCTGCCCTGGTCATCCATTTGCAGACAAAATAAGATAGAACGGTTTGAGTGATGAGCCCGCTTCCATTAATATTTCATCTTGACAAAGGCTCTGCCATAAGCTACATTTAACATTTCTCTATTAAACTGAAGAATAGAAACAATAGCCACTCTAATCCATATTTAGCTCAATAAATAGCGTGTTAGAGTGCTGTGAGCGGTTCTCCAAGCTGCATGTTAAACTCTTGAAGGTCACAAAGAACATTTGTTGTAGTATATTTTGTGCACTTTTTTTTATTTGCTGCTGCAGTTGTGGGAGAGCTGTCACTGACTGCTAATGGCGCTCAGGGACAGTGATTATATAATTTGTTTCCTGTTAATTTAAATGACTGATCATTACTCCTAACAAGCCTAATTAAATGTTTGATGAGGCAAAAGAAACACACTAGTGTCTGACTGAAGCGAAAATCATTCAAAACCTGCTTGTGTTCTTGTTTCGTTCAGTGCCAACCATGAATTCTGTTACTACCTGTTAAGACCAAGAAAACTTTGATTATGAAGTGCTGGTACTCTCTAACACTGTAAATTCCCTGTTCTGTGTGTGACTTAGGCAGTGTATTACCAGCTCACCGGGCAGTGCTGGTAGCCCGCTGTGATGTCATGGCAGCCATGTTCAGCGGGAAATATGCAGAGGCTCGGAGTCGAGTGGTGCCCATCCATGGCGTCTCCTCAGACACCTTCCTGTCCTTCTTGGAGTACCTCTACACTGACTCCTGCTGTCCTGGTGAGTTCACTACACAACCAGCTGCCTGCTAAACTAAGTATTAATGTGACCTAGGGCTGTATCACGATAGAAGTGTTCCATATCAGTCGATATTGATAATTATTGATTCATTTTTTTAATCTATTCTACCCAGACTTCTCAACTGTGCTAAGCTGCATCCATTATTTCTTTATATCACTTTGATGTTTTGTCGCGTGGCACTGTTGTGTCATAAAAATCCTGTCATAAACCATTTCTATCTGTCATTTTAATTTTTTAAAAATGATAACAATGACATATTCGATAGCATTTAAATTTCATTCATTTTTAATTAATTCAGTAGCGGTGGAAAAAAAGATTTGGTTTATACAACCAGCCATCAAAGACAACTCGAGAATCATGAATCTAGAGTCTGTTTAACCGGCTCAGTTGAGTCCTACCACGTTTGATAATCATTTGATAATCAATAAACGGCATCATTCAAATATCTTACATATCACTCAACAGAGAAACAAAATGTACTACCTGACTTGACCAGCAAACAATACGTAGAGAAATGAAACTTAACAACTCATAACCACTGCTCGTGGATCCCTGCTTAACGGAGTCAGCAGCCACTCACTCGGCGGGCAGATAAACGAAACTTAACCGACTCTGACACGACTAATCAAGAGAGACAAGGGCCAATCAATATGCACACTCACCACCAAGTTTGGCCTGACTCATGTCTGACTTAAAATAACCAAAATATTGCCAGACTGGTGACGTGATCTTTCCTTTTTTTCCTACAATTTCCTCTTGCACATATTCTGCTTTCACTCCACACCATTCTTTTTTTTTTGTTGTTGCTGGCTTAGCTGGGCCCTGATACATCGAGAGGCTAAAGCCCTTTCTCTGCCTACATCCCCCAGAATGACTTGCAGTTGTGGCTCGGGGGTTTTCTTCCAATTTTTCTCTAACGGGAGATCAAGTCAAATTATCGAACATTCTATTCTATTCTATCGAACACATTTTTTGATCACGTGTCTATCGCGATATATATCGTTATCGTTTATCGCCCAGCCCTACTGTGACCTCTGCCTCACTGAATACAATAAAGTGGATGGAGTTTCCCTTGCTTCATCGTTTTCATGTGGAAATATCAGTAAACAAATCTGTGAGGTGCATGAGTGACGTTTGATGTCTAAAGCAAAAGCGCAGATGAAAAGTCCCGTCAGCCATCTGGTGACTGCCACGCGCTGCCAGTGTCACTCTCAAGAGGCGCTCACAGAGCTTAAAATTAAATTAGATTTAGAGATGACAAGATCAGCCCATAGCATAGCAGCTTCATCTGCTTTTAGTGGTGTCATATCACGGCCCCAGATGTGTTGTTGTTGTTGTTGTTGTATTCCTCTGTCACTATCTGACACTCTGGGTGCTACCTGCTAATACTTCTCTCTGATCATTCACTCAATTATTGTACGTATGTGGTGCTTCTATTTCTGTTTCTATATCTACTTTGCCATTACTGTTGATTTCACTTGAAATCAGCGTTTCATGTCTTTGTTGTTGCTTTCAGACCGTCTGTTGGTTGTTTTGGTTTGTCAGTTGTTCAGGATTACATTCAGTATTCTGGCAGTGATTCAAAGAAGTTAAACATTTACTGTTGCCAGAGAGAGACCTGGGTTTGAGGGCAGATTATTTAAAAATATTGTTTGTTGGTTAAAGACCGCTGAATGTTGCTTTGAATGACAGGCTTGTGTAGTAGCGTGTAAAGCGCCTGTGTATCTTTTGCAGCATTATACAACAAAGCTGCCAGATAGACAATGCAAATCTTCAGAACAATCAGTTCTGAATAAGCAGCTCTCTGCAGCTGGCAGTCCCATTATTTTTTGGCAGAGATCTCTTGCCTCTTTTTTGATGAAGAAATCATAAAAAAAAAAAAAAAAAAATCTCCAACAAGCAGTCCTTAAGATCCAGCTTAGGTACAGGTAGGATAAGCAAGCTGTTTCCGGAGATATCCCTCCAGGTTGAGTCACGGGAACAGGAAATTAAAGCCATGAAACGGCTTCAGAGGCTGCAGCCGCTGTGCTGTTATGTAAGCGCTCGCCACTCAAGGTCAAACCAAGGTAATTCCACCACTAGCAGCAGAAATGGAGGGTGTGAAATCAAAGAAGGGGTGCTATCAGAGCGCTTCATTCAGATAAATAATGTATACTGTGCATGTGACGAGACACATTCCTCATGCTCATTTGTGTGGCTGTGCAGTCACATAGATCACACCCTCTGTGCTGCTGCTGCTGCTCCTCGGCTGACAGTGCAGCAGCCTGCCAGGGATGCATGCAGAGAATCAGCGTGTAGACAAGAGAGTAAAGGATGCTGAGGGGGGTGTTTGGCATAAATCAACTCGTATCAGGGGTAATTTCATTTGACGTTTTGACAATGGGATTGACAACACTTGCTGAACGTAAGGATGTAATTTGACAGCACAGAACGGGCAATGGATGATTATTTCTATTTAATGTGATTGGTTTCTTTTTTTTTAAAGAATAAGCAGCTGAGATTCAGCCCATCTGATGATAATGCACGATATGTAATTAAGAGTCCAATTAAATGCATAGAAATGTTTAGAAACGCCTCTAGCATTGCACACAGGAGGTAGTGGAAGCTGCACAAAAAGCTTGAAATAAAATGACAAATGATTGGGGGGGTGGGGGGTGGGGGTGCACAGACACAGGGAGAACATGCAAATTCCACACAGAAACTCCTCAGTTTGCGGATGGATTAAATCCAGAACCTTCTTGCTGTGAGGCACCAGTGCTAACCACCACAGCATAATGTTCACCACTCTGTGTTTATTACTGAAGCATGAGGGAACAGAACAATTAATGGGCAGATATTTCATAAAAACACTTTCTTCTTCTTTTTTATTTAAGGTGTAGTGTCAGACAGTGCTTGTGTGTGTTTGTGTGTCCAGCCAGCGTGCTGCAGGCCATGGCCGTGCTGGTTTGTGCCGAGATGTACCAGGTGAAGCGGCTCCAACATCTGTGTGAGGTCTGCGTGTGCGCTTACCTTCAGAGCATGCCCAGTAGAGAGCTGTCATCGACGGGCATCAGCGTGATCCGACTACTCCGCCGAGCAAAGGTCAGTGCAACTTTTGACCGCGTGTCGATCCAAACAAAGGCAAGAGAGACAAGCTGAAATCTGATCAGCCGGAGACAGCTTGTATACTGTATGTAAAGCAATCGCCACTTGATTATAATATCTCCTCCAGCCATCAAGAAGCTGTGTGTTCATGAAAGCTGTCTTGTTGCAGTGTTTGTCGGTGGAAGCGTAATCTTTTGATGAGCAGTTGCATTTGGGCCTGATAAGCTGTAAAAAAATAAATAAACTGTCACGTCACAGAGCTTCTGTTTCTATTGATTCTCAGTGCCACAACGCAGAGCAGCTGTATGTCTGGCTCCTCCACTTCATCGCCAACAACTACCTGATCTTCAGCCACAAACCAGACTTCCTGGAGCTCTCAGGTCAGTGGGAACTTTTAAGTGAGGGACAACATTAAATATGCCTTGTAGATGTGCAGAGTGATATTAAAACATTATGGGTGATTTTAAGTGTGGGAAAGCTTGAGAAAAAAGCTAGAGGTCCAGTGTCTAGAACTGAGTGGTGTCTAGTGCTGAGGCTGCAGACTGCAACCAACTCAATATCCCTTCATTTCTAAGCACGTTGGGGAAAAACGCTAAAAGCTTGACAGGTTCACTCTAGAGTTAGTGTTTGGTTTATCTGTTCTGGGACGCCTCCTCCCTGAAGATGTAAAGGGTTCAAATTCAACAATTGTTGTTTTCAGGTGGTTATACACTAATGCCATCTTCATTCACTTTAGGTCTATTTAGATTTTTTTCTTTATTATGTGAGAAAGAGAGAGAAACACGTTTAGATTTTTCTGTACGTTTTCTGCCAATAGATGCCTCTAACTCCTACACACTGGACCTTTTAGAGCTGTGACAGAAATACTGTGTGATCAAATACATGAGGCGGTATCAAGGTGCCCAGCAGTTAGTGATGAACTGAAGTTATACCATAATAATCAAATTGATATTTGAGCATGATCTTGGACACCTGTGAAAGCCTCAGTATTTTATGCCATACTCCCATACAGAACAATATGGCAGTATTAATGTATATTAGACTATAATGCATTGCCAGCTCCTCAGAATGATGCATTATGCTTGTGCCTCTTGTGCATTTCAGAGGCCACATAAAAGCACACGAAGACGGACTAAGTGCAAATATTAACAGCAACATTGCATAGCAGTAGCACATTTTATTGTCATAAAAAGTCATACACAAAAGCCTCATTTAAGGATGCTGGACGGGTTCTGAAGGCAGAAGGAGAAGGCTACAAACAAGCAGAAATATTATCAGATATTTCAGCTTTGTTTGCCGTGTTCATGGCAACAAGGGAGGGAGTTATAACTATATATGAATCTTTGAGCATATGCCAAGCACAGTAACATCACAAAGTTTTGCACAATGAATTTGCAGCAGTTATATCTTTGTGTGTTCCAGACGAAGAGCGTGAGCAGGTGGAGAGGCTACGCTGGCCTTCCAGAGGCTACCTGCAGGAGCTCAGCGAGTACCAGCAGAGACGACGCAAACTACGCAAGTCTCGTTGCATAGTCATGTGACCACAAGTGGACGCCGTATCTCTGTGGAAAATGGGAGGAGAAAAGAAGGGTGAGAGTGGTCATCAGCATGTGAGGAAACAGAAGAAATCGTTTATTTTGTCGATACTGCTGGTGACGGATTGACTCTGAGGGACAATGTCACAGAGAAAATAAGACTCCTGGACTAATCGCCAAGCAGTGACAAAGACCGCTGCGACTCGCCTCTTCTCCCTCAAGGACTGGTGCATTCTTTACATAATGACTATTTCATTACGGCCATCGCAAAATGACTGATCCCCAAATCCCCAAAAGATTATGTTTTTACTGGCTGGTGCAAACTAGTGAATTTCAAACATGAACAGTGACACAAAATGCCTCCATCATCAAATCATCTGTCAGAAAACAGACCAGGATCATGAGCGGACTGCTTCAGACGGGTAATGTGGCTTGAAGTTGAATAAGAAAGTAAGAAGACGATGCTGTGTATCTACTGGACTGCTCCATCGTTACTTAAACCCATGACGGCTCACATCGCTGCGTCAAAAGAGCGTGAATATGTGCACACGCTGCATTTCTTAACCTTGGTCCTCTAACCTCTCAGTGGCTCAGTGAGGTAAAGACAGTTAGTAATGCTGCTGGTAGCACTGTCACAATCATTTTCATCTGTAATATACGGCGTATGAGCAGGACCAATTTAATTACAATTCTTTTATCAGATCCTGTCACATCTAAAATGCAGCATTATTCAAAGTCTTATATCCAGACTATTTTTATTAACATGAAGGAGGGGATACATTTTGATTGTAGTCTGTGTCAAACTTGGTCACCTCGCGTCCTTTGAGAAAAAAAAAACAAAAAAAACCAAACAGACTAAACTAGGCTGTAACAAAATCAAGTGCGCTGTACACCAAATCAAAAAAAAAAAAAAAAAATCAATGTACTAAAGCTGTTGAGCTGGATGTTAATATGACATCTCGTAGAAATTAGTCCACCACTGTTTGCAATAATGAAATAACGATGATCTGTCTCTGTAGCATTTACAGAAGCGGCATAAAGATGCAGGAGAAAACACCATATCGTGACGTTAATACAGTAAAAACCTCAATGCCTCTGGGTGGATACAAAATATTTATTTGATCCTTTATTTTATATTTGAGAGGTTATTTTTAATCATAATGGGATTATGATTTATTGGTGCTGCAATTATTTTTGTAAACTATACTGTGCGTAGACATTTATGATTTTTTTTTTACATTTGGAGTAGAGACAACAGGGTTGCACTGCTTTACAGTCTAATGTTTCACTGCTATTTAGTTGGGAGAGTGGGAAAAAGCCTTGATTTAAAAGAAAACGGTAAACAATGCATCATAAACCTTCAATGAAATGAAGGAGAAATAGATCAATAGTGACGTTTTGCAGCTACTTTCTTTTACTTGCGGATCACTGTCACTCTATAATAGTCAACACGTGTAGCCGCAGTATTTTAGTAGAAATGTAGCAGAGGATTGTGTTTACAGTACAGGCAAGCTGCAGCAGTCAAATGCTAACAGGTGAGAGCTGGTGTGTGTCTGGCCAGAAATCCTCAGATAATTCCCAGTCTGTTAATAAAAGGAGTAAATAACAGGTGAAACCTTGGACTGTGAAATGCAGTGATCCCAGTGCTGCGTCCACACCCAGCGTGTGGAGACACGTTAGGCTCCACTGGGCCAGCGCTGTACAGACTGTAGATAACATGGAGTCTGAATTTAAATAAAGACATGTTTTAGAAGGAACACTGCCGGCTCCATCAATGTCTCCACTCTGCTGTTTCTAGGCACAAGTCGTCGTTTCTGCTGTCTCTTTTATTTACAGGTGGGCAACAAATTAGAAGGACAGTCAGTGTTTTAATAAAGTGTTTATGTTTCCCTAGAAGCAAGTGGCGGGTGGTCAAGCTCAGGTGTTTGTTTAGGTTTAGAGACAAAGCCTGTGGTCAACATGATTCTTAATACTCGTTACACGCCTTGGCGAACTGGGGAAAAAATAACTTTTCGTCATTTATTCAGATGTCTTTGATTTCACTTGTGTACCACATTACTCATCAGATTTTCACCACCAAGCCTAGTTTCTGTTTGAGCATGTCCAATATCTGGTTCCCTTTCAAGCTCTTAATGTCAACCTCCTGAGGAGCAACGCCGACTCTGTCTCCTTTCCCTCCCCGCAGCCCGGCGGTCACTTTTCACGCTTGAGTGTATGCGTGCAGCATCCTGTACCTGGGACTCTGGAGCACATCACTGCAGGGCGCCAATGGACTGCAACATGCCCTCCAGTTTGCCGTTCTTATGCAGCGCGGCCACGTCACTGCCACCTCCGATGCATTCCTCGCCGATGAACACACGCGGGACCTACGTTTGATGCAGGAAAAAACAGGGACACAACTGGTAAGTATTCAGTCTCTGATTTCAATCTCATGCAGATAGTTGAATAAATAAGTATTGGTCCATGAGAGGTTTTGCTTTGGTATTTATACTAATGCCTTATGCAGGGATATGAGGAGGTTATGGTCAGTATAATAATTTATGTTTATTTATGTATTTAATGCTATGGGCATGTTACTATAACACAAAGCAGTATACAATTAAACACAGTTGGGTCCGAATGTCTGAAAATACAAGAAAGTGTACTTGGTGCTTAGTGCGTCTTTCTCTGTCTTCACTGTCTCCTTAAATATTGACTGAGGCTGAGGTCAGGTGACTGTAGGAAAGTCCATGACTTCATTTATTGCACGCCTTTATTTTCTTTAGTCATCTAATGATTCCTTGGGTCCCTTTTCCTGGTTCAGTATGAATCAATCCACAGAGTCAGTTAGAGGAAGCAGAGAAGCCACAGGTTTCACTGCAGCTTCATCTATGTGACGGCTTCAGTGATTACTTCTATGTGGTTCTTTTTGAAAACAAAACAAAACGACTGAATCTGAAACCAGACTGGCAGATCAAAACAGAACAGTTTTTGGAACTGAATAATAATATAATTTCACATATTTATAACAAGTGTTAAAAATGAGTAAAACACTGCTATCTGTATTGTTTTATCTCTAAACAAATCACAGGCGGGGCGGGTCACAATGACTTCACTTTCTAGCTAGCTATATAAATAATGAATGAATATGTTTAATGAAATATTTAATCTTTAATGAACAATTAATGAATTATGTATTAATCTACAACATATGACAACGTAGCGATATATAACTTGTCTTAGCTAACACTTTAGCATTGCTACGTGTTGTTTTAGACTTGAATAAATCATTAGATTATAAAACGTCAGGGTGTGATGTATCACAGGTTAAGAGGTTAACATTTATTAACATTGCTTAATCAGAAACATTCCCAAACACCGTGTCCCCAGCCTTTTCTCCACGGTGCTTAGAGTGAAACTGAGAAAAAAATAAAATAAAACCATGACTAAGCAGCTCCGTGTTTACCGTACGAGCCCCGGTGAGCTCCAGGAAATAGTCTTGTAAGCTTCCCATGTCGCTGCGTCCACTTATATCAATGCACTCGAAATGTCCCGGTTTGAACTTGTATTTGGACAAAACCTGCTGGGCCGTGATGCAGAACGAACACGTGGGCTTGATGAACAGCACCACTTTGTCGCCTTTGATTTTCGCCTGAACAAACGCCTGCGCCATGTCCGTGAAGTGGTCGGAAGATAACAGGAAAATGTGAGATCAATGGACGGAACCGAGGAACCGAGCAGAACAAAGACTGAACAGAGGTTGACGCGATTGGTCGATTATGTCAATGAGGGTGACGCAGGAGTTACGTCTTAAAGACATAGTATACAGTCTCGCTCTGCATTCGTATAAGATTTGGTCCATATGCTGAGAAGAGAAAATTATAAATATGATCAATACAGTGTAATATCAACACTTACATTTGATAAAAACCGATTTAGCAAAGATGTACTAGCATGACAGGATAACCCTTTTGGAAAGACAGCATTGTTGGACCTATGTAGTAATTTACTCACTGGATTACTTGAAAAAAACAACAGTACCAGTGACAAGCACTGGGGTTTGTGGGTGGTGAGGCATTAACTATTTACAGATTTACAGATTTTCAGTTTAATTAAACTGTCTGCTTCTGCACCAACTGCTTATGTTTCATATTTTACACATAAGTTCACAGAGAAAGAGTGAAGCTTTGTGGCTGCATTTCCTCAATGTGTTCTCAGTCAACACAAACTGGAATGACCAGTATGCAAAAATAATAAAGATTTCCCTTCCTCTTCTCCTCTACTATTTGTTTTTGAAAACCAGAGAGATGTCGCTTTATTGTTCCATTAATTGTTCCATTAAGTGTCCAAACCAGTCTTACTGAACATAGGCAGTCTAAACCAAATTAATCCGGTGTGGGGTGTTCAGACCTTGCGTTAAGATCTGATCAAGATCGGAGGTCACGGAAATCACAGGTGTGAACACCCCCGGGTCACACTGACATCTCATCTGAGAGATTCGATCACTGGACACATTTGTAGGTGGTCTGGCTGGTTAGCGTGTTTGATGAAGGCGTTTTAAACAGGGAATTAAAGGTGACTATGTCCTCAAGCAGATTGTTTCCTACAGGGCCGCAAATGAGCATGTTGTTTTTCCTGCCAGGCTCCTTCAACAGATAAAGGACTTCTTCGCCTCAAACTATGCTCTACAGCACTAAGAGGCCAGAGATTTAGCTAGGAGACAGGTAAGTTTACCCTTAAAGATAATAAGTAAAATCTTCTCTAAAACCTGCTGCACCATCTGGAGAGGATCGGTAGATTTTTGGTTCAAGCAGGTAAAAAGTAGGCCTACAGTACCCTGAGGCATTCAAATCCCCACTGAGCACCTCACGTTGACAAGCACACAAGCACAGCCTGATTAAATTTAATCAAGATATGAGTCTGGTAACACACAGCAATGAGATTGTCCTACAACCAGTCAGAGCCTTTTTGTTGTCTTCAAATTAAACTCAGTGGGCTATGTCCCCTTTACTTTTCAATTCATCACCGCTTAAAGTCCGGCTAAACTAACTGATTGACCTCAGGCATATCTTTGCCAGTTCAACAGAACCGTCTCAGGAAACGCCCCCGCCCACAATGAAGTTGTCTGGTTTCCACGCGACTATGAGCACAGAACGAGTTAGAAAGATAATTCCCTTGAAGAACATTTTCACACAGTGTCTACAGGACAGGGCCTCACATTTAATAGAAGTGCATGACTCACCTTAATTACTGGAGCAACATTCCCCAACAAGTCTCTAAGTAAACAAATGACAAAATCTAAGTGAGATGTAGTGAAACCATAAACGTTAGAGCGTGCCATTGGTCTGGGGTTCTCAAGGTCTTGGCTGCTCTGCCCTGTTGCTAATGGAGCACGGATAATGGATGACTAGGAAGAAAACTTAAGCTGTCTTTGCCAACTCCACACGAGCATAATAATCTAGATCAAAGCAAGATCCCTTAGATCAGGAATATAGCCTGTGGTGAGCTCGTTTCAACCGCCAGTAGTTTTACATATGGTAGAACTGCTGTTCTCCCATATGTTTTTGTTACAATCTGGCACGATTAATGTTGTGATTGTTGCACCAGTCCAGGTTCAACCAGAACTGCCAGTCAACAAGGGAGCAAAAACCTAGGCCCAACATTTTTTGAGGTTAGATCATCTCTCACTGCTGCAGCGAGCGACACAAGTGAACGGTTAGTAAGAGCAGAACCATCACACTAAACCAGTGTAACCAGTTTTTGTCGGCTGCAGAGATATTTGCCTTGCCTGGTGCAGAGACAGCTTCCAGGCATATGGGACCCCAGGGATCACATGAAGGTTTTTGTGGAACAGGGGAAGCTGTATTACATTATCTGAACATAAGGTACCTTATGTTCATGCATGAGGTACCTTACGTGGACATGTGGCTCATACAAATGTGGCTGTTTTCGTTGTGCTTACGCTTTCAAGTAATCAAATTCAAGTATCAAGAAAAACTAGGGAAACATTTAAAGCATTTAGACCAGGGACCAGTTTAATAACAGTCTTGGTATGAACATTTTCAAAATTCACTTCCAGAGATGGACCGGTCATCTTGAGTCTAGTTCAACACACCGTTGACAGGGTTAAGGTTCTTCTTTTTAGTTTTGTGCAAACCGTTGCCGTATAGTTGACACGTTTACACCGATCAGGTATAACATTATGACCACCATCCTAATATTGTGCAGGTCTCCCTTGTGCTTCAAAAAACAGCTGCAACTCATCAGAGAATGGACATGGGGTTTCTGAGGGCGTCCTGTGGTGTCTGGTAACAGGATGTTGTTAGTGGGGGTCCTATGGGTTGAGGGGAGGGTTCCTCTGTCAATCAGGTTGGGATCTAGTGAATTTGGAGGCCAGGTTGTGCTTCATGTTTTAGTTATTCCTAAATTGTTTTTGTGTGTGTGTGTCTGTGTCAGGCTGCATCCTGCTGGGGTTGTCTGCTGCCATCAAGGAGTGTCATTGCTATGGGGTGGGGGTGTGTGGTCTGGTCTAGGTGGGTGCTACATGTCTAAGTAACATCCATATGAATGCCAGGTCTAAAAGTTTCCCAGCAGAACATTTCATCATCACAAGGAAGCTGGAGTACCCAGAGAGAACCCACGCAGACACAGGGAGAACATGCAAACTCCACACAGAAAGGCCCAGTCGGCTCATGGATTCGAACCCGGAACCTTCTCCCTGTGAGGCATCAGTGTTAAACACCTTTCTACTGTGCCGCCCGCATTTAGAAATCCTCTACCTTTATGTTTCATGCTGCAGCTGCTGGGCATCTAATAAAGTTTATTCATCGATTGTACATTCATATAAAATATCCATATAATGTCTAGTAACTAAAGCTTTAGAATTAATGTAGCAAGATATACAAAGTATTTGGCTCAAAAGACTGAAAGCCAAGAGTGGATGGTCATTAAGTATTTCAAAACTTAACAGTAGTTGAGTAAATGTACTTCTAGACATTCCAGCTGTGATTTAACTTATTTTAAACCACCTGCTACTCAGAAGACTAAAATATGACAAACTTTAACCAAGTTATTTGGTTTTTCACAGCGTGTTAGGACAAAAACGAGATGACAGCCAGACATTCTCCAGGTAAAAGTTCATTTTTATTGAAATGTTGCGTACATTTTCAGGGGGGCAGCATCAGATTCAACTCATAACTCTCTCATGATTTCCTGTGGTTGTGTCTAAATACTGCTGTAGCATTTTCCTTATTAAGACTGCTGATCAAACCCCTTCCCCGTTTTCCTCACTGGACTGAGTGGCGTAATGCTAATGCCCGTTGTTCTGACTGAGGTGGATAAAATCTCTCTGATAAAGAAAGAAATCTTTGGAAGGCTGAGAGGATGACACCGGAGACTGGTTTCATCATGTGGGCCAGCACCAGTTTGCAGCGCCCTTTTTACTCTGTATCTGAGAAATAACCATAATAGAAGTAAAACAGAAAACTGAATCAAAACACTGACCCAGGAGCCCAGAGCTGTGTGGACATGTATCTGCTGTTATAACGCCTCTGAGATACAGTTTCTGTTTAAAACAACTTGACAGACGACAAGCAAGTTGAGCACAGTTCATCATTTTGCTAAATTGATTCTGACAGCTGATGTAACAGTCAGTCTACTGCAGAGACTGACTGTCTGACAGAATGCCACAATCAAAATAGAAGCCAAATAGAACTGGATAATATTTACTTTCATCTATTTTGGACGGCCATATTCCCCCCCACACAATACAGGACAGACTCTTGCTTGTCTGTATATTTTACATCAGACTCCTGAGGAGGAGCTGACCACTGCAAACCAAGCCACCAAGCTCCCGGTCACATCCACAAACCTCAGGATGTTTTAGTTATTCTTCAGTGAATGAGACACAGATTCCAGTCTCCTTGTCTCAGTCTCCTTCTCTCGTCCAACCAGACATTTTACTCCAGGGAAGCAGTACCAGAAAGGCATTTCAATTTTTGGCAAACATTCTAACACAACTTTGTAAACAATTTCCCTTGCTGAAATAAAGATTTTCATTCAAAAGCCATCTATCTATCCATCCATCCATGAAACTAAATCTGTAGCAGTGTTGGGAAATAGAAAAAAAAAAAAAAACTACTCAGAATTATTTCACTGCGCTGTGGAGCGCCAACTGAGAATCAAAAACGTTTGACACCTTAATACAGATAAGTCCTCTGGTGGATGACAGATTTAGCTTCTTTTCAAAACAGAAACATCGACTGTTTGCCGCTGGACAAAGCTAAATACGTGGGCGCAGTCCTTTCCAGACTCCAAGTGAGGAACCATTCTGGAAAATTAGGAGAAATTTCTGTATCTCTTCAATTAGGATCAGGTACTGTTACTTCCAGCCAGGCTGATCCTGAGCGCTCTGGCTGGTCAAACACTATAGCAGCTTATTTTTCTTTGTTTTTCCATGTTTCTCACTTCTCCTCCACATTTTTTTTTCCCCCTTTCACCGGTCGCTCCATGTGATGCACAACCATACGAACACACACGCATACAATTTGTAACACTCCTTCTATCCTCCACCACTCGTGACGTCTGCGTGCACATGCACACGCTCTCTCTCACGCACACACACAGACACACACCTGTTTCCAGGCTGTTGTAGTTCCTTTGTATAGCCTGTGGGTCGACAATTTCAAATGTAAACACCTTAAGGCACCCATAATGCACCGTGAACATTAAACATGGTTTGGCGCATGGAATACTGCCCCCTACTGACAGGGGATCATACTCCTTTATTTACCCTAACCTCACCACCCCATGTGGTCGTTACAACTAAATTTACAACCCATGCACACATACTGTTGCTTCTCAGTCAGCTCAAGTGATTTCTCCTTCCCGTCTCACTTCCTTCCTCTTCGCCTTCAAACTCAGCCTCGGCTGCAATTTGCCATTATCCAGTACAGTTTGATTTGAAGAGAGAGGAAATGAGGCAGCGGAGATATCTTTGCTAGATGAGATGACATTTGGATCTTGCGTGCAAAATGGCTTCACAAAGTCGAAAACACATAAGGCCCGCGGTATTTTTTTTTTTTTTTTTTTTGCATTGTTTTCAGGAAAAAAAAAATTAAATATATCATCTGCTGACTTTTGTTTTGCACTAAGAGTCTCAAAATAAATAGATCTCCCTCTTTTTTTTCTTTTTTGTTACTTAAATACATGTTAATATTTTTTATGATGCTTGAAAATACTTTTTTTTTTTGTCTTAACAGAAAGTCCTTCAAAGGTTAGAAGAGTTGGAAGTTTTTTCCCCCACAAACCCCGTCACACATGCAGGCAGCCCCCTTCCACTTGTCCAGTGGTTTCAAATTCCACAGGAGCTAACTAAGAAAAAATATCGAGAAACCAAAGGATGGGGGTAAAGTCAAAGTGATTGCAGGCAATAATGAAGCCCGTGGAATCAAAGATCAGAAAAGGAAGGAATGAAGAAGGACGACTGGAGAAGGGAAAGAGAAAGGAAGAGGGGAGCTATTGTGGAGGCAGGAACTGAACGGGTGCTAATAAATAAGAGCCAGATGGTCACCCACTCCTGGTTTGATGCCATTCTCAATACTGATTAGTGAAGACGTCCAGTGCTGTGCTCTCAGCACCAGGCCTGGGCTCTGCGCTGGTCAAAATCAGCTATTAGCCGCTTGATGTGGGCCAACTTGTTGTGCAGGTACTCGCAGCGCAGCTTCTCCTCGTGGTAGTTTGGGCTGTGCTGTAAAAAACAAACAAACACACACACAACCATTACATCAGAATACAGACTCCCTCAGGCTGGTGCAGCCCACTTCTTTATTTTATTTGATATAAAAGTATAAAAAACAGCATTGTAGACTTCTTTACATATCACTTCAAGTTCTGAAACTCTTCTTGTTTACAGTCTGACTACAGATATTTTCTGTGTTTCTTAAAAATGTTAATGATGAATTTTGAGATCGACTTTAGATTATTGTCGACTACATTACATTCACACCCACAATTTGCTGGAAACAAGAAGAACTGGTTTGAGATTGGACACCAGCTCTGAGCCACCCCTTGACCTGCCTCAGTGGTTTACAAGTTTAGTTTTGGTAAATTCATCTAGAGTCAGCACAAATCCAAAAGCCTGTGTTACACTGTTAGCTCCAATCAAGTTCTGCAATTTTACATGTGCATTTTTGTGTGTAACGTTTAATTCTTTTCTCTTTAAAAAAGTTTGTGAAACATTTTTTATTGTCCATTTAGGGTCACAAACTTTTCCTTACTGCTCCACCTCGCCCATCCCACTCTATGCCTATCTTATGGAGACCAATTTAAGATATAGATTTAGGACGTATGTTGAGCGTAAGGACATTTTTGACTGATCCTGACTTGATCCTGATTTTAGGATTCATATTCCCATTAGTTCTTAGTCAGGGTTGGTTTTAGGCATTAAGCTGCAGTGGTGTGAACCATTTGGTTCACACCTTCCTTGCCAATCGAGTTGATGCAAAGACAATGAAACCTATAAACAACAGTAAAATCTGTATTCCAGTTTAAAGTTGGTGCCTGTGGTGACATTTCCAGGCTATGTATCTGTGAAGGTTCCCAGTCATCCAGGTCATGGTAAATCCAAAGAAGTTTTTATTTTATTTTATTTTTTTAAAGTTTGAGTTTTAAATAGGAACTCCTACTGAAACTTGCTTGTTGTGTAGCTGCACCGGTTTCTGGTTACACAACAAGTTTCAGTAGCCATTTCCTACTTAAACCTCACTTCCCACCAGTCCCCTAGAACTGAAGAAGCTGCTGGATGAGTGGTGAAATGTCCTCTCAAAAAAAGCATGACCCACCCACACTTCCTCCTGACTCACTCGTGCTTTGTTTAATTAATACTGCGCTCTGTTCTACTTCCACCAGTTTTGATTATAAACTGTATTTTTTTGAACATAAAAAGTAAATAAATAAAAATGACACTTGACCATGCATCGGATGTGTATTTTAGTTTGGCCTAAGTCCCATCCACTAACATGGAGGAGGTGGAGCTTATGACCTATACAGCAGCCAGTCTCCAGGGGGCACTCTACTTGCTGTGGCTTCACTTTTAAGGGGCATTTTCACAGGCCATATTAGTACCGTCTATGGTTTCAACATTGAGTGATTACGATCACATCAAAATTCCACAATCTAACATTACGATCAGTGTCCTTAAAAATAATAAAAGTACACTGATGTGATTATAAAACAATCACAGTCTGCATAAATACTCACTTGCTTCATCTTTTTGTACTCTTTCAGGACTTCTTCTTGCATCTTCTGTAAAAATAATCAAAACTGACACTTAACACATATACAACTTATGAATATTTTTAAATACATGTATTCTTCAACTTTGTGTAAAGATTAAGCCACTTAATGTGATAACCTAGTACAACAGCAAGAAAAGAAGCAAATAATTTCACCGTTTAACAAACGTGTGTTGGCTGCTGGTTGCGGACATGACTGGCTCAAGGAGCAGGTGTGTGAACACTATTAGTCTCTATTTGATTATAAATAAGCACTTGTGTCCTACATTCCATGTGGCACTGCAATTTGTGTATTAACAAACAACTCTGAAAGGACTTAAATCAATTGCTACAGTACATATGAAGTATTGAAGAGGAACTCGAGCAGGCTTATTTGACATCATGTTAATGACAGAAAATGTCGTTTTAAGATGTCAAAACCTTTAAAAGGACTTGCATAATACGTCACGTTGCTTTAGAGACAAAACTGATATTTCACTACGTGGATACCGATTGGACAAATAGAAGAAAAAAGTAGTTTCAAGAAAAGTGTTTAAATTTGACCTGGTGCTCTTTGGTGCCAGGTGACAGTTTCCGACACTGGGTATCCAGCTGGGTAAAGCGACGAGTGATGTTCTCCACGCGCGCATGCAGCAGACGGTACTCATCATACTCTGCATTGAAGTCATCCTTGTAGCTTTGACGCTGGTCAGTGGACACCAACGGTGTGTACTTCCTGTAAACACAGGAAAGGAAAATTTTACCAAATGATTATTCATTTAATATTTAGATTTCAATAATCATTTCAGAGAAATTTGTAGTTACACAGAAGACCAGAATCATTGTTCCTTATTTTGAATAACCTCGTTTAAAAGCTCATGCCATTTCAAGACATGTGGGAGGCTTACCGTCCCTTGAGCCTCTCTATTTCTGATGTGCTATGGATAAAACGTTCCCTGAACTCATTAGCAATGATGTGGAAAGTACAAAGCAGACCAAGTACTGCAATAAATAGAATATGACAATGTTCAGATAAAACACATCTGTGTTTACTGCTGCATTTCAGGTGTCATAATTCTTTTCATATGTGCCCATTTGTCTCAAAATCCAGTTTTTATAATGGATTCGATATATTTTCACTTGTGTTTACAAAATAATGAGACGTGAAGCGTAAAGAGCAGCAGACTTTGCGAATATGAGCCTTATAATATTTCAGGGTTACTCACACTACATAGTCGGGTATCTCATCCTTGGATGATAATTCAGTAGACTGGACTGGCTTCTCTTTGCCTGAAGAGTCTGAGGAAATGTAAATGCATCATTTGTAATCCATAACACACACAAAAAAGATCTTATGTCATCAAAATGGAAGAACCAAAATGCACATCATCAGCATAACTTTTCATGTGAACTAATATGTAAAGAAGAGCTGAGACGAATGCCTCAACATGTTCAGGTAAATTTCAGCGCGTTACAGATCAAGCTGTGTGGCTAAACGGGAACGAAGGCACAAAGCTGAGATAAACGCTGAAACACTGTGACAACAATCCAAAGTCTGAAAGATAAAAAGGCTGGGAATGTTCATAGCCGGTGTCAGTCACAAGATATGCCAGTGTTGCTTGAATTAGTCTAAAAGTTGCACTAAAACTAGATTTACATACATTTCCAAATGACTAATGTGAGTCATATATTTTCTCCTCAAGGGCAGGTTTGAATGAGAAAATATGAACATTTTTATCTTTGATGTTCCAGCATTACATAAAAATATAATCAAGACCAATGCAGTGGTACACACCCATATGGTGCTCACTGTTCTGATGAAGCTAAAAATGAACTGTGTGTGTGTGTGTGTGTGTAAGAGGTGAGTCCTTTTAGCTATGTACGTGAACATTAGTGGAACTCTTGGCAGACTATGGTTGCGAGTTAACAGCTCCTTCTCCTCACTATCGGTCCAGTAGTGACTTCATTCACACCAGAAATCTGGCATTTAAAATAAAAATTTTGATTGTTGACTAGGCAGTACAGGCTACATAGGCTTTTCCATGCTAAAACAATTAGTAAAATCATGGCCTATCTTTAACATACATTTTGTTGAAGATGGCTTGTTTCCCTAAGGTGTACCTGTAAGTCATGCCAGTGAGCCTAGTAGCAGGAATTAGCTCACTTAAAAAGAATGGATTCACCTGCAATGTAATGGTACCATGATTCAAGACACTTTGTTGAGCAGTGAAAACAATAATCAAGACAGAAACACACCTTGATCTTTGTGAGACGTTTTGTTGATAACTTCACCATTCTCTGCTTCAGCACTGCGTCTCTTTTTGGCTCTATGACCCTCCTCAGCCTGCTGTCCTGCACTGTGAGGACTGCTGCTGACTCTCTCCGTCCGTTTCCCTTTCTCCCTCTCTCTATCCTTGTCCTTGTGCTTCTTGGATTTCTTTTTGAACTTCTTATTGGTACTGCTGGACAAGGGAGGGCTGGTGATGACAGTAGAGGTAACTGTGAGGGAGGTGCAAGGAGGAGGGCTGGGAGAGGTGGCCGGTCTGGGGACGGGGACAGGGACAGGGTTCTGATAGCGGTTTTGTAGAGTCCTATCAGAGGAAAAGGGGCTGGGCGATGGGTCTCTGCAGGAGGAACTCTGGTCCATAGGCAGGTCCTGGGTGCCACAGCCTTCAGGGGTGCTGGGTGAGTTGGAGTTGGAGGCTGGGCTTGGCTGCTGGTGAGAGGGTGCAGGAGGGTGGGATGAGATGGGGAGATGGGTGGGAGGGCCCGAGGTGACATTGGAAGGTAGGGACGAGCGCTTAGTGCTGGGGCTGCTGTCGTCCTCACGGCGGTCAGAGGATGAAGATGTGGCTGAGCCTCGATTGCTGAGGTGGGAGATCCGAGCTTTCTTTGGAGCCAAGGGATCGATGAAGTCAAAGTCTGGCTTGCGCTTCTGCAAGAAAACTCAGAATTTAGCCAAAGCTTGTATACCACTGTGAGTATGGGTGTGTTAGAGTGCATTTGTCCAGTTACCTGGGGGGATGTGGGGACGCCGTCTTTGGGAGAACTGCTTGATGAGATTGTCTCAGTAGGAAGACCTAATTTGCTGTTGAAGAAAGGAAAGTGTCAGTGAGGTACACTGCAAGAGATGACAAAGAGCAACTGAGGACTCAGCCTTCAGCTACCATCACGATAGGACTTGCTGAGGATGTCATACTCAAAATCAAATCATTAAATCATGTGCACGTTCAATTTTAACTTTCCATGCAGTGGACAGCAACTCCCACAAAAGCAAAGTGTGATAGCAGCCAAACGTAACCGAAAATGGTTAAAAATATGCAATGCAAATGATTTAATAAAATAATTATGAAATAGTCTTCCAATGTTGGCAGGTGTTCAATGTACAATAAAAAAACCCCACATAAAATGGGACATAAACTAGTATCATACTACCTGCATGTATTTAACACATAATAAATATAATGCAAATGGTTTTTGAGTACAAATAAGTCTTTAAACTCCACGTGTAATTAAAGAGACTAATCTGGACTGAGTGTAGGTTAAAGCACAATCCACGTCTTCAGTATTCACGGTTCGATTACCTGTCGTACCCATGCCTGCCTCTCTACTGGTGATACCAAATAAAATGCAAGAATGTCCCCAAAATAATGGCCACAACAAGCCTTAGGGCCTTTTCTGTACCGAGTCAAGATCCTGTCAACTTGGGTCTTCTCCTCTTCAGAGTAGCCAGGCCAGTCTCTCTGCACATCCCGGTACATAAAGTCCTTCAAAGCATATGTGTTGTCTTTGGGATTGAGGTTTGCCACCTGTGTTGCACAGAGAAACGAACACAAAGTTTCAAAGTTAAATTACACCGCCATGAAAACCATAGAGAAAACATACAGAAACTTCTTATTTCCTGTGCTGGACCAAACATCTGTGAATGCAAATAATTCAGTGATTCATTTCTTGTGAATGAAGCCTGAAAATACTGACAATGATTCGTAACAGGCAGATCTAAACCTCATGCTGAGCAAGCAAGATTAAGGAGATTTCAGGGATTAAATTATGGCACTATTTAAAAGTCACATTACAGTATCAAAGCCAAAAATAAGAAAAGAATACCAGAATACCTGTTGCAGGGTGGTCCCCAGTGAGTTTCGGTCTTTCTGGTTGATACCGTCCCGCTGCAAACGGGCTAGAACTTCCAACTTCTTGTAGGACCTTAGTGCCAGCAAGTGGATGATACGGTCCCGAAACGGTCGTTGGGATACGGGGTTATTGGAAAGGCACTTACGAATAGTGTTGGCTGGGTTGATGGGTGTGGAGCGTTTGCGTTCTGGGACTATATCTGGAACAGGTAGTGCAAGCTTACGAGTATGCACCTGCTTTCCTACAAACAGAAGACAAAGACAATGTTTTACCTCTTCTGTGCAGGTACGTTTCACCCTAAAGGTCTTGCATTTTCATTTTCAATTAAGTTTTTGAAGACTAAATAGAGCACTGCCTATTGACAAAGAAAGGGGGGCTTAAAGATACATAGAAACATTTACCAATCTTCACTTCAAATGTAGCAGATTCAGAGGGCTACAAACACCGTAAACTAGAAGAAAGATTTTAACACTAGTGCGCATAAGCTAAAACGACAGAGCGTTTATGAAACTTACACAGCTTGTCATGATTTGAAATGCTCAGCAAATCAATCTTGGAAACTAGACAACTAGTGATGGCTCCTCAAATCTTTTAGGGTTACAAAATGACCCAATGCAGTGGCACTTAAAGAGTCAATGACCAGAAAGGAGGCTATCAGTAAACTACACTTGGATGTAGTTCTCTTATTAACCAAGAGCAGTATGAAAAGCTCATACATAAGTCTTGAGACGATTAACCTCAAGACATTATTGTGTATTACTGAGCCATGTGCTTAAAGAGGCTGCCTGCACATTCCCCACTACGTGTTCATCACCACTATGAAATGCTAAAGCTCTTTAAGAGATTAAGGCTAGAGAAAGGAAGAGAAAGGAATAACTCACTCCCTTCCTCCCTGGCAAAAAGTAGACTAGACGCAATCCGAGCTCACACACTTCCAAGTTGTCTAGCAGGACAGTGATAGATTGTGACAGGTGAAAACCTTTTGCCATTACACTTCCAGGAGTAATCATTCACAACATCAAATGCCACTGCATTCATAGGTACATGGATTATTCAATAAAAGAGACTACAGACAAATATAAGGATAAAAACACAAACTACAGTCTGCTACCTGAAATGAACAGCGTGTGAAAACAAGAACCTAAAGGCTCCTGTTGCACTGGTAAATATGGTGCTCATTCCAAACCAGCTGCTACAAGCTCATGAACCACCCCCTTTTCTCTGAAGCTCCTCTCGTTTCCCAGTTTCTACATGGGTCCATGTATGCAAATATATCTCTGGGGCTTTGACAAACGGGTCTGAAGAGCTTTTAACTTACTCTTAAAAAAAATCTACATTAAGACATCTACATCTGCATTTTTAAACAGTGTTTTGGTTTCAAATTTTTTTCTTCTTTCCAGACAATTAAACATTTTAAACTGCACTACAGAGCTATGTTCTATTAACAAGAAGAGCGTAGCTGAATTAATCATTACTTCCCGGTCAGAACATGATTATAGAAAAAGCTAAAAGGTAACAAAACATTTTCTTCTTGACTGTCACACAGTCCCACTCCATGTGGAGTGTTCACACAGCCGGTTGCACTAATATGCATTATTATGTGGCTGTAAAATGATCAAGCGTTTGCCTTTTATTTCTCAAAAAAACAGAACTCCAACTCCAACATTTGGCTCCAAAACTAAGCCCATTTATTGCAATTTACCCATTAAAAGTGCCAGTGACAACAATTAAATAACAATACAGTTAAGCGAACTTACTGTAAAACATGTATAACATGATGTAGATTTCTACAGCTGCAGCATTTACCATTAGGCTACTAACAAATAATACATCATTTCTGGGGTGAGCCCTATGGTAACCTAGCAACCTGTGTGTTTGTGAACGCCTGCTGTGCGTAAAGAAGAGTGAGAGAGATGAGGGTGCAATTTTCGCAAGAGCCACATTGGCAGTGCAAACTCAAAAGGCGAGCCACTTTTACGACAACATACTACGTCACCTTTATTGCAAATGTGCATTTCTACGTCTGGTTTTTGAGCTCGTTGCTGTCTCTTTTTTATTAAAAAACGGTCCATTTTGTGTTTTTCGCTAGCTAGCGGAGTCCTTGACATCGCCATTCAGTGTCCTCTGAATCTGTGGTCACCTATAATGCAGCTAAATTTGAACAAGGACTTAACTGTGTATGGTATGATAACCAGCAAAGGTGTGGCATTGCACTTTTAACTTTTGTATTTAATATTGGCAAAACTGTGAATAAATTCAGTCCAATGGTATCTGCTTAGCAAAATACACAAATCCTGTTGAACTGGCATTTAAAAACAAACAAGCACAGTGAAAAAAAGAGGTGACTAAAGGCTGCCCTAACCTTACTGCCACAGTATCTGACCCAAAGGCCGTCCACACGGAAACGCTTTTTGGTGTAAACACAGATGTTTTGCATCGTTTTGGCCGATCGTCCACACGGATCCTGTAAATGCATTGCCCTAAGATGCACTTTCCTGAAACCTGGTCCCAGGGTGAAAAAATTCGAAAAAGCAGCTCTTGCGTTTTTGTGTGGACAGGGGAAAACGCATACGAGCGTTTCAATGACGTCATCGCCACCATTGCCACACCCCTCGAGCAGCCTTCCACCTCTTATATCCTGCGAGACGTCTCATAACAACATCAACAACAATGGCTGACTACATGCTCGCGTTCCTGCTGGAGAAGATATTGAGCCTATGGTTACTAGGGCAAAATATAATTTCTCCTTGAGTTTGGTTTCTTCTAAAGCTGATTTGTAAACAGCGCTCAAGCTTTATGCGCATGCTCCGCCTCTTCCATTCCGTTTTTGGTGAATTTCTGAAACTGAAACAGTGCCACCTATAGGCCTGGAAGTGAAGTAGCGAGTCGTGTTGAGACGGATCGTGTGAACGCAGATATTCTTGAAACGATGCCAGGGAAAACAGAGGCAAAAGATCGTTTCCGTACGTGTGGACAAGGCCCCAGACAGGGACAGGTCATGTCATCAGTTTGCAAAATCTCAGTAAACATGGCACCATTTTAAGATTCACATATCCCTGCGGTGATTTAGGAAAAGATATGTTTTGGTAGAATTACATCGATTTTGTTATGGATGGTGAGTTCAAACACCTGCTTTACATGCTCTCACTTTTGTGAATCAAATCAGAAATTCTGATTGTGGTTTTACCAAAGATGTTGGTAAAGTGACACAAATCTTCCCTTGTGGGCTCCTTTAATAACACGATTTTCTTTATATGATCTTTATAATTGTCACTGAACCTAAGCAATGACACCTCAGTAATATAGCAGCTCGTCTTTCCTTTCCTGGCCTGTACCTACTGTTGGTGATAAGTTTATCTGTGTGTTGAGCCTGTGTTTGTTTTGTAACTGGACCATTACTACAGCAGTTTGTTTCCATGCACAGCCCTTGCCCTGCCAGCACAAAGTTGGATAAGACATACTGAGCGTGACCAGAAAGAGACCAGCCCTGTGACTCTAATCCAGGAAGTTGTTTACGTTCATCTGGCTTGAGGAAAATATGAAGTTTTAATTCATATAAATTTGGCTGTTAAACACAAGCAGAATGCAGTGCTATACTGTGACCCTCTATATCGTTTTGGCAATCTATCCGCAACAAACAGAAATAGCTTCATCTGCCACATTTTACCCTTATCAGTCAGACTACTAATCTGAAAAAAGCAGACGGCAAAATTGCTTAGTCAGTTAGAATAATGGCTTTGAATAGAGTTAGGCTTCCACCTATTTGGGCTTCTCTTTGAAAAGAGAGGAGAGCCGTTAATAGAACGTAAAGTCATGTTGCCGCGTAGGGATCCAATCTGCAATTTGAGTGAGGCAGTTGCAGATAAGCAAGACTGTAGTGAGGGCCTTACCTCTGTACCGGCCCCCAAGCTTGATGACTTTGGTCCCACGTTCACGTGTATCCTCTGCAGCCTGGGTCATACGGTCCCGGGTCACCTGGTAGGAGTCATTAGTAGCACACACGGTGACCTTGTCCTGTACTGTGGCACACAATGCCAGGTGTGAGGCCCCTGAGCTGGAGACAAAAAGGGAGTATGAGTGACAAATGTGAGGCAGGGGGGATTACCTTCCAGCAAAGTATGGTAAGACAGCAAGGGTTGATTCAGCTGACCGGTGATTACCATTACCTCGAAACATACTGACGGATGCACTCGAAGCTTCCCTGAGGATTGTCCTTGCCCACGTTAGACAGGTAAAAATCAAAGTTGTTAAAGGCGTCTGAGGAGGAGTCAGTCTTGGGAATTTTAATGCGCTGCAAAATAATGCACACAATAAACATGTGAACATGTCACCACTTATCAAGTTATATCTGAGAAACAAGATTTAATGTAAGAAATGTGAATGCCATCATGAAACAGGAAGTTTTAATTGGTTGTCAGTAGCTGAGGAGAGCGTGCTAAACTTCGGCGTCTGAAGGAACTGAGAAATGAACTAAAAATATCCCAAAGCAGATTCTACTGTCATTTCTATTTTCTATTAAATGTGTATACCATTGGAAGTGCTCAGTCTCATTGCTCAATGGACTAATCATGACCACAACTGATGCAGTTGTGGTTTTACTATAACGGTCCAATATTGGCAATTGAGCTGTACCTGACCTCACCTGTGCTTTCACAGATCAGTCTACATAAATTATCAATACAAAAGTGCTTACCCCTTGCAGTCCCTTGAATTGTATTGTCGGCCGTAAAGATGCATTCTGAAAACAAAGGAGAGGACAAAGTTTAACCCCTCAGCACACCTCATAACTAAAGGCCAATACAGGATTTGTCCATATGGACACTTCAATTTTCATTTATACTACAAATGTCTGCTTCTGACCCTCACGTTAAACAAAACACAAAGCGCTCCTGTGGATGTTTATGATAGGCTAGCTGTGACTGGGCTTTTTAGCTACATGTTGTTAGTAGAATAGCAGATAGCTAAGTGTCAATGATGAGGTGTGCCAAAATCTATGAAATAGCTTGTGGCTGTCCCAAGCACAGTGGGCACACACCGCAGGTGACTTTGGGTGCTTGACATATTTCCGTGAGTTTAGCAGCATCCATGTGTCCTTATGTGTCTAAAAGACTCCTGTAGACTTGGGCAGATAACAAAATTTATTGCCATCCAGGGCCTTGTGGAAACTATGACATAGCCTTAATACACACAAATGTGCAGGGCCTCATCCTTACATATCCTCTTAAATATTGCACTTAAACATGGTACAGCTGATGTCTGACAAGCACATGCTGTCTTTGTCTGGGTGAGGAGAGAAAAAAATAAATACATAAAAGCAAGGCCATAACCTGTATTCATGATGCAAACAAGAAAAACTGAAGGTGGCTCTGACCAGCCTTAAAATGTAAAGATATTGAGTTTAGAACAGTCACAAAATGAAGAACAAAGTGCAGTAATACCACAAAACAGATGCAGAACAGAAAAAAAGAGAAAAAAAATGGCGACACGAAGAATCCATCATCATGATTAATAGTCCGCTTTTCTCCTGTTGGTCATGTGGTATAACCATGGGTGACTCTTGGATGTAAATACTTGATTAGAGGAAGACAACATTCTCTCAATGAAAGCCTACAAAGGTTTCGATCCTGTATTTCCATTTTACGATTTAATTAAAATTGTTTGCTTTGGGGAATAGAACTCGCAAGATGGACAATACTTAAATACAGCAGATATTTTGAACTGGATATTTCTGAAGCGTCTTTGTTTTGTGTAGGTTTGCGTTGGTGGCTACTTGAAATGGATCTGACAGCCACAAATATGCAGTGGCTGCTCTGGAGCAGTGTGCTGTAGGTTAGGATAGGAAAGCACAGGACTCCCAGCTTATTCACACTACTCAAAATACACACAAGGACCAGGTTCTTGGACATCTGAAATGTAAAACCAGTTGGCTGGTTCTCTACATTTCTTTACGTAAAACATGCTTGCTGACCCATACATTAAGGAGATGCAAATGGTTTGGGATAAATATATGGGATAAATAAATTGCATGCTTTTATCATTAAGACAGTAATATGGTTGTTAAAGCTAAGATACTCCAAGTCATGGCCTCCCTCCCCCACTCTCTCTTTCCCCCACTCACTCTCTCTCACACGCGCACACAGTTCTGATCACATTTCGCATTGACACTGAAAGACAAAGATAGCCAGCTTCCATAGTTCGATGACTGGTTCAGCTACAGCACACATTACAGAGAGGGAGAGAAACAAAAAGCAGGCAGTTTTGGCTGCTCAGTCAGCAAGAGGTGGCAGCCTGCCGTTCAGTGCAGCGAACAGACCAACATTACCACATCCAATAAGGTTGTAGCATGGCCTGTCACAAAAGAATTCCTTCAACTTAGAGATAATGCTGTCTGCCTGTAGTCAGGAAAAAGCTCAGGAACCTGTAAAATTGTGTTTTATATCCACATTTGTGAAGGCTCTCACGTTTCACATACAGAGGTGTTGCGCAGTGTATGGCATACATACCATAACTTTGCGCCACAAAAAGCAGTCACAGGGACCTCTGAACACACTATAGGCCCGTACTTAGCCTCAGTGCATCAGCCCCGAGTGGAGACCTGGGCCCTGTCAGTTTGTTATGTAACTGAGTTGTTGTTGGCAAATTTAAACTCAGGTAACTCCAGGCCTCTGCAACTCAACACTGCAGAGGTTCCTCCAGATTAGTTCACCTCAACAAGATTAAACCGTTTGTACAGTTCAAGATTAACAAGTTATATTTAATCTGCACAGGTATGCAGTGTCATATAGCAGA
This sequence comes from Planiliza haematocheilus, assembly GCA_005024645.1. Classification (NCBI taxonomy): domain Eukaryota; kingdom Metazoa; phylum Chordata; class Actinopteri; order Mugiliformes; family Mugilidae; genus Planiliza; species Planiliza haematocheilus. The sequence goes on along the minus strand of SRSE01001409.1, from coordinate 3,141,796 downwards.
CTCGTTTCCAAAGGTGAAACAAAGTTCATGTGTTCAAGCAGATTTTTTTTGTTGTTTTTTAGTACATAAATATTTTATTGTGCACAAGAAGGCAGACGGCAGGAGATCTTATCCTATTAACAAATATCTTTATTGCAATCATATACCATACATGTGTTACTGCAGGCCTGCTCTTCATACAGCTTGGCGTGAATGGGATACAAAATAAGTAATGTGGCAAACAAATTAAATGTTTTCTAATTAATAAATCCTGTACCTATTGTGACAACTGATTTTAGTGCGACATGTTTCAGTTAAATTGCCACAAAGGGCTGGGTCCGTCTAAGAGCTGCATATAGGTTGTAATGTCAGGTTAGCTAGAACCTGAAACCATACGGTAAGCTGACCAGTCACCGACATGTCTGAAACGCCACCAACTTGAATGGAAGTTGCCTTAGCCTCAATCTCTCTGTTTCTACCTTGGTCCGAACTGAAATACAACATCGTAGAATAATAGTTCACGTTAGTTAACTAAGTTTTTACGTTATACGTACGGCACACGAAACTTGTCAGCTGACGAGTGTATCCGTCGATATGAAATTACATATGTCCTAATTTGGTAAGTAAGGTTAGTTCAAAAAAAAAAAAAAAAAAAAAAAATCGACTTGGTTGGCCAGCACAGCACCACTAACAGAGCTAATGGTGGCTAACCAGAGCGTCTAAGTTAACTAACAGGTTTTGTGTGTAAACTAACAATTGTCATTTCTTAAAACATGGTAAGAACATAACGCTAAGGTCTCGTGTATCTTCTTCTGTTGATGAAATTAAGGGCACACGGCTAAAAAAACAAAATAAAGAGGTAGAAACTCGCTCTGTCAACAGCTTAGCTAACTTTGTAGCTTTAGCTATGCGTGGCAGTTAGGCTTCCTAGCTTGAGACAAGCCGAGTCAGCTCGGGGAGTCCCGTCTAGTTTTACCCGAAATAAAGGCACCGTTTCACTCACCCGACAATTTTCGTAGCTCTCTATGGCTCTCAGCGCTGTCTCGGTCAATTTGACGTGCAACACGGTGACTCTGTCTGCGCTCTGTTGGCCACAATTTAATCCGTACCTCCCATCCTCGGAGAGAGCCGCCATCTTTACCAGCCCTCCACCATCGTCCCTCTGAGGCTGGAGCTTTAGCAGCCCAGGCTCCCTGTGCTCGCTCCGGTCCGGGGAGGGATTACAGTTGCTGCCTATAGGGCTGACAGCTGGATTGGTCTGGACTTGCTACAATGGTTTGTTAGTTCTTTATTTTTCGCTGATGTGAACTCAACGTCAAGCATTTATTATTGTCTTTTCGTTTTATAGTGTTTAAGAAGTATTCTGTCTTTTGGTTCACTTTCAGCCTACTACTACTGGGTTTTGCTATGCAGTTACAGAATGAAGACAGCAGGGCGTCTTCTCTGGCCTTTTACAGTAAATCCTTATTAGAAGAAACATTGTAGTTACTACTTCCCTCTTCCTTAAAACCCCAGAGCCTGCATACATTATAGTCACCTCTTGGCAAAACTACCCGTGAAACCTGTGTTTTGCTGACATGTGAGAAATAATTCTACTGAAAGTGTTAAAGGGAGCTTTTTGTAGACTACACTGCAGTGTAGCCCAGTTTTCTTTCAAATAAGCTTTGGGATGCATTGTAATGAGGGTTGTTTAAATAAACATAAAACTGTGAGCACCTCTTTATTAGACTTTTCTCACAACTCTTGGATAATTAAAATGTGGACAAACTGACTTCCTCTTTATCAAATAAACAGCTACATTTAGTTATACACGAAAAACATTTCAACAGAATCCCTCTTAAACATGTAATGTATATATACATGTAGCTATATACTTCCTTTTTATATGGTTTCTTTATTTATATGGCATATACAATGACTTCAGTACGTATGAAGTGTGACTATCTGCCTGTGTCACTCCCCTTGATTTGGTGATTAGTGGCATAGCCCCTGGCAGGGTGGGGAGAGACCAGTGTGAATCCAGCAGATTACCATAGCTCTTCACCCCACCCATCCCCCTGACAAGTCCCACACACACGTTTGAAACATATTTCCCTGTTTAGGAAAGTAAGTTAACCCAACTAGCTCTAACTATAGTTTGTCAATAATTTAGATAGGAATACATGTGCGTAATGTAAAATAGGAAACTGTCTTCAGTGCCTTGCTAAACAGGGCCTTTATTTGCTTGATAACTGTGAGACACAACCCTGGGCTGATGGCTTTGTTTCTGGGCACTGCATTCTCTTAGTCTACATACATGCAAATTTCAAGCACATGGTCAGTTTGATACCAGAGAGGTAGTTTGTCTGACAGGTTGCCTGCTGTGCAAACAACTAAAAAAAAAGCCTTTGGGGTGGATAGAACTCATTGATTACGGAGCTTCTGCGTTTACAGAGGCCCTGAAGGTGTCACGTGATGGAAGCTTAAGAATGTCTTAAAATTAAACACCCTTTGTTTCGGGCAAAACATTAAACATAGCATGCTTAAGCCTTTAACCCAGAACACAGTGGCATTTTTAAACATTATTACTTTGGCCTAATCAATTGTTTTACCTAACATTCACATGATGTCACTTGCTTATCTTCATACACTGCTTTTATTTCTGAATCATCTTGTCTTTCCTCCCAGTTCTGTGCAAGTTACATAGGTTAATTATTAATGGAAGTATTATTTGGCCAGGCTCCAATGCTGGTGCTAATCAGAGGTACATGTATTAGTGACCAAAACTGGGGCCTACTATCAGTAACAGTGATAAAGTATAATTCATAATTAGAAGTGGTGTAGCCAACAAGTACTGCTAACACCAACTAAATTATTTTAATGGGGCAGTCTAGTCTTTATTGTCAGTATAATTATTCACAAGCTCTTTTTACAGTCATGCAAATCAAGTTTACTTTTTTTATGTAACTTTGCTGTTCTGTGTAAATGTTCATGTGTTTCTGTTGTTTTGCTCATTTTTGGAGCTAATTATTGCATTTTCTTGCATTAACATTACCAGCTGAGTATTTACCAGTTGAAATACTGTGATCTACATTTGTTACAGAGATGCAGAGTGAGCACATCCAATGCAAGTTTAAAGGCAGGGCATGCAATGGTAAGAAACAAAAGCAAGACATTTTGTTTAACTTGGCCTGTTTGTCAAATTATTACACTCAATAAAAAAAATTTTGTAGTTAGATATGAGATACATGTAGCAGATAAGAACCCACCAATAATAATCTTTAACCATGTGAACTTTAATTGACCCAAATAAGATGACATGGTAGAGGCTGGGTTTATTTTTATTTTTACTTATTATACATACAAAATAAGCACTTAACCTAAAATGCTTAATAGGACTGGATGTTATAATCCCTTTGATGACTAGCACAATACTTGTCCTCTTGGGTGGGGTTGGATTAGAAAATGATCTCTTTTGTGGAGTCGGGCTGGGAGGTAACCACTGCACCACTGATGATAAGTATGAGATGATACAACCTGGGTGGTATCAGCAATCTACCTGTTATGAACATAAGTTCATCTGTTGTTCTCATGAGCTGGTGGCTCATTCGCTGGCTGTGTGCCTCAGAGCAACATATTGGGTTGGATTTCATCCAGATGCTCCAGCTTCCTCCTTCAGTACACACACAAGTAGGACAGGTGAGCCATGGACTCCAAACAGCCTCTTGTTTTTTTAATGGGAATGTAAACTGAGACGGCACAGTGGTGAGGTGGTTAGCACAGATGCCTCACAGCGAGGAGGTCCTGGGTTCGAATCTGTGCATGTTCTCGCTGTGTCTGCATGGGTTCTCTCCGGGTTCTCCGGCTTCCCCCCACTGTCCCCCCAAGACATGCTAAATTGGCTGTAGGTGTGAGTGTAAATGGTTGTCTGTCTCTCTGTCTTAGCGATAGACTGGCGGCTTGTGTACCCCGCCTCTCACCTGATGACAGCTAGGATAGGCTTCAGCAGACCCCGCAACCCTTCACTGAAGATGAATTAATTAATGTAAACTGAATTAGACTCAACAATGCACTTATAAATTGATAGACTGCATATTTTTTCTCAGTATGAACATTACTCTGAGGGTTTCCCTATGTTACATATAGCAAGAATAACATCTTAATAACAGTTTCATAGGCCAAAGAAAATGCCAGATGTATATATTGAAGAATGCTTCTTTGCATTATTAGAATTTTATATATATATTCTATGTAATAACTTCTTTATTCTACAAAGCTGATTAATCTTTAAATGCAGTCAGGTTTTATATGCTGACAAAGTAGAAGGGTATGTGTAGATCTTTTCACATTGAGGATTTCTGTGCTGCCCATGTCTGCTTTAGGTTACGCTGCTGGCAGCAGGCTCCACCAGCAGGCTCCACCAGCAAATCATATGACATGGATTAAAGACATAATTCTTTAAACTGCTTTGCATTATGGCATGAACAGGGGTACTCAGCATGATTCTGACCAATCTCATGAAGGTAACCTAAGTAAAAGATCCTGTAGCCTGTAAGTAACAAAATTATAGCAGGAGCTGCTTTCACAGAGGTATTTTGGTCTGTTCTGCAAGTGTTATTTTGGTCTTATGTTAATCTAATATTTTATTTTTCATAATTCAGTGTCACAGTGTAATTCAGATAAAAGAGCAATTTCCACTGTAACAGTCTGTGACACCAGCTGGTGGGTGGCTACAAATAACACAGCATAAGAAAAACTTGACAGCATTGTGCTGCAGATAATTTAGATGTAATTTCTGAAGTTGGACTTTTCACTTATGAACTAGTCTTTTGTAGTGAAACTGGCCGCAGATGTTAAAGAACATCTGCAGATACATTGTGCTATATGCATATGTTGATATGTGAAAGCAGAGTGTTATGAGACAGAGATTTACAGTCCACTGAGCAGCTCGGGGGAAAATTTGACTAAAGCTTAATAAGCTGACAATGCAGTTCCAGAAGCACAGGTGTAGTGACCGGTGGTGATTCTGAATGTGGTGAACAAACTAACAGAAACAATTGAAAATTGGTTTCATAAGATCATGTGAAGTTCACCTCCAGCTTCACTCCACGTGGCGATCTGGCCCTGAGGACACATTCTGTTGGCAGTGAGAAAAGAAACATCTGCTGCTGTTTAACCCTCCCATTAAAACACAGCACACAGTAGACAGAAAGCAGAGTGTGAATGTGAGCGTGTGTTTGTGTGTGCGGGAGAAAAAGCAAGACAACATCAGATCATTTTGAATTTACCTTTTACTCCAACTGATAAATTAGAACATTTCAGCACACCCTGAACAATTTGAACACGTTTTCTTTTGGTGAAACTCAAACTTAGGTACATGTATCCCATTGAATCCATTTCCCCCCACCTGGTTTTTAAAAACCTTGAAACAGCAGCTTTTCCAGTTAATGATTGTCCATTGTGTGGAGAGTGTGCACTTACACTGTTGACTCTTATCACTGCTGACCACAAAGCCACTGGAGCAGTATCTCTTAGGCTGACATTAATGGAGAGGGCAGCGCTACGTTTAAAGAGACAGGTCAATTTCTTTTTTGTCTGCTGTGGAGGAGATAGAGAGACACACAGAACTGCTATGGAGCTTTACCTGATTTGCTCCAGTGTGATTGTGTCCTATACAACACTGTTTGCTTATGTTGACCCTCTTCATGTCACAATAAGGTCTACATCCATACTTGAATGGTATATCTTAAACAAAGCAAAAACAAAAGCAAGTGGACTTGTTACCTTGAAGACTGCACCACTCACCCAAACTGCTATACTCTCTAGGTGAGTATCGTGTCGTTAACAGACCCCAATCATGTGAGTTTCAGGTGGCCACCACCCACAGATGTTCCCAGTAAAGACTTAAACTACCCACCAGTCATTTAGGACACAAGAAGCTGCTTGGATTTGTGGTGAAATGCCTCAAATATTTTGCATTTAATCAACATTTGTGTTGGTCTTTCTTCTGCTTGTCATAAACCCCACACTGCCTTCCCAACGAGACCAGCCTCTGTACAGGCACATTGGCAACCAGGGCTGAATCCCACCAGCTGTACTCTGGTGACAGCACACAGGTTGGCCTGTGATCAATCAGGTAGCGGTTGAGGTAGCTCTCTCTAGGCCTATTGCTATTATGCCTTTAGCCTGGTCCTGAAGAATAAGCAAAGAACAGGCACGAGTCAGTTTGTGCATTTCAGACACCAACCCGCCATACAACTCTGAGGTGTAGTAGTAATCTCCCTCATCCTCTTCCACACAAGCTGATGAAATTTTTTCAAATTCATAAGGCAACGCATTCCGTGGCATCCCATAGAGCTCTGCGTGCAGTGTAGCCACCAGGTCTCCTAGGATTTCCTCTCCCACAGGTGCCACAAACTTCAAGTCAACATCAGCACAGAAGATGTAATCAACCTCTTTGCCAATGTCTCTTATGACTTCAGCAACCAGGGCCATCCGGCGAAGAGCCAACCTTTCCCAGCCAGGGAGCTCTGCAACAGGAATCACCGTCATCTTTCGTCCAGGCCCCAGACTGACCGGGGGATCTAGAGTGCGAGGGTTGTCTGTGAGAATGTAATAGGTGACAGTCTGACCATCAAGAAAGTAAAGTTCTGCTGAAGAGAGGAAAGGTCGAACAAAGTGGGCATATGTTCCCACCACGATCGTTAATAGACCTATATGAATTTCCTGACTTGCAAATTTAGCCCTGCGCCTCACTGAGTTATGCTTGTCGCCCCACACCAAAGGAGCTCCCCATGGTGTCTCCAGAGGAGTTTGTGGTTCTGCTGCCCTGACCACTGTGTCAGTCATTATTTTTCCCCTGTCCTTTCCCAAGAAGTGGTAGATTGGATGCGCTGGCTCCACACCGCCAGCAGCTTTACGTCCACGAAGGAAGTCTGAGGAGGCAAAGCATGCTTTACTGTTTAAACATCATTTTGACCTGTGGAAGGCACACATCCAGCCCAGCTGCTCACATCTGATCTTTCACTACATATAAACCACTTATATATTTTGCCATCTATATTTAGAGGGCATATTGGTTTATTGGTTTATAGAGATCTTCTTCAATTCAGACAAAATGCAAAAGCAGACCTCCCTGCAAAGGACTGCAAATAAAAAGCACAATCATTGCTTAGTACGCAGCTCAGCTGAGGTCGTTATAAGACATGGCAACAAAGCTCTGTTGTACATTTTCACATGTGCATGTACTGTCCTGACAGACTGAGTGTTAGAATAGAACATATCCTTCTGTTCACTTACAAATGATAAGACACAGGAGAGTACAGCAGAGGACGAGTTGTATTCTGGTCACTCTGATTGCTCCTGTTTGAAGGACAAAAACACAGATGCACAAATAATTTAATGAAAATATTCAAGGCTCTTTCAAGACCAGAGCGAATAGAAATGATGAGTATACTACTTTTGATAAAGCACATGCAAGTTTAACATACCCTACTTCATATGTTATTGTCTTAATTTACTGTATATGCATCATAAAAAGCATTTGGTCCTAGTCTAAGCTTTCGGAGGGTTAGCCAAAAAAAGCAAAATGAGAAACAAGTGATACTGAAGGGAATAAGCTGTAACTACTTGAATATACAGCATGACATTTCCAGCAGCGCCTGAAGACAAATATACGAGAAACACTAAAGTCAGAGAGTTATCAGGAGAGACGGGTCTCTCTGTACACACTGGGATTGTTTGAGATAGAACATGCATGCTCCTTTTTTTTTGGTTTTGGACAAATGCGAGACGAGTTCTTAAATTAATTAAGGGTTTATTCGGCCTTCCTGGTGATAAGCTATTTAAAGCGTTTGTGTTTGCATTTCATTCTGGCTGCCTCAAACCAAATCTCTTAAAAACCACAAGCTTTAGCATGTACAAATACAGCAGTCACAAATCAGTGACAAAAAATACAAGCAGGAGAGGTGGGGCAGTGGCAGTCGTACTAACCTGTAGGCGTCTTGCAGAACAGGAACAGCGCCATATTGCGAGCTGTTGGTGAATAAACACAGAAACCTTTTTCTGAGGACACTGCTTCTGCAGCTCTCTCTGGCCGCTCAGGCTGAATCTTCCTGGTAATGCGCTTGCCCCAGTGATTATTTTCTTACCTTGCTCTTTTGTTCTCTCCTCTCTCTGCTTTTATAATATTTTCCACTTACTTTTCTTCAGATATCTTGTTTCCTCACTCCCCCCTCTCACATTCCGTCTCAGGCTCTTGCAGTATTCACTTTTGGAGCAAAACCAAAGCAACCAGATGTTCTGGGAATGGGGTTTATGGGAGGAGCTGAGCAGAGGAAAATAGGACACAAAAGGAAGGAAAATTGTCAGATTTATTTAGATAGTAAAGAAAAAAAGAAAAGAAAAAATAACATTCTTTCTCCCGAACCAAGATGGAAGTATGGACTTTAGTACCACATGGCCTACATGGCACTCAAAACAGTACGTCACTACAAACTGCACTTTTATTTTAATCAAGGTTTACATTTAACCAGGCCTATGTGTTAGTACTTATCAGAAGGGTGTTGTACCACTTATGTTCACAAGGTGGTGATGTGTTCAATACAAAATACAATGAGTGAGGCTATATCATAAATAAACACAAAGAGACAACACTTTAAACTGCTGTCACCCTATGAGAAGAATCACTGTCAGTCTCAGGGGTGTCAGGGGTGACACTGTTAATGTCTTTAAAGTCTGCAAGTTCAATGGGATGCAGTGACTGTCCATAGCATGTTTATGTTTTTTTAAAATTCACACACTGATGAAACCAACAGTCTACAGCCAGTCTGGACAATAATGCAACCTCAGTTTTCCCTTACGCATTTCAAGGCATCCACTATTATGCCTTCATAAATATTTGAAGCAGCAAGGAAACAGTTGAATCTGGGAAAATCGTTATAGTAATCAATATTTTTTAGTCTTTTTAGACATTTACACTTAAACCTAAAAAATGTAGAGGCCTTATCCAGATATAATGCATCTATACAAAAAATAAAATAACCATTATTATTATTGTTACACTAATCCACTAATACAGTGTTTAGCAAATTTAATGTATACGGTGTTTACCAAATGTACAAGAGTGTTAACATTTGCTGATTAGCACTAAACATGAAATATAGTTAAGCCTAATGCCATTGTTTTGCAGTTTATGAAATAAAGTCAAAAGAAAAAGGTTTGATCTTCTGATGACCTGATGGATATATCCAGAGTCTTGGCTGCCATCAATGCAAATGCTCCAATAACTGTGAAGATATTAGAGCTATAGCGCAGAACATGTCAGGTTTATCTTATGTTAAGCCCTAACATCAGATAAACCTGTATTTGCCAGTGATGAAGAGAAAGGAGAATGTCTATCAGCAATAGTTGAGAGTATAACGGAGAAGCAGGAGTGGTAGCTAAGGTGGGCTGTGAAGTCTGTTGGCCCGCCAGCCAGGAAAAGCGTAGATAAAATCTAGGAAGCATCCAGGAAAAGTATCTGATTTTCCAGATTAAAAACAACCTCAAACTCAAATTACAGTCCAAAACAAATAGCAGTCACTAGATTACTACAGATGGAGGTGTACATCACACACACGTTGACACTGCTTGTGTTATTACATTCACTGCCAGAGAGTGGAGACAAAACTCTCACTCAGCTTTAAAGTGAAACCCCATGCTGGTGCTAGAAAACAAATCAAGGGGTTGTGAAAATGAGCATGATTCATCTTTTGGAAACCAAATGTTTCTGTACAAAATTAAGTGAAACTCCGTACAATAACTGTTGAGATCAGTATAGATCAATGTGGTGTGACAGACAGCATTGGCAATTGTAGAGTGTCGCCGTCAGTGTGTTCATCCATTCATAAAATTCACGGTGCATTATATAATCGACCTGTACACAGTGCTTGTGTTTCATAACAAAATACCTCTCAGGCATCTTAATGCATATGCAATACTGTGTACACTGCACAAAAACTAGAAGAGCTGTATTCTGGCAGAGACTCAAACACACTCGACATGTCACTTTGCAGTTTATTACGATAAAGCTCATATATATTTTTTTGTACATCCATACAGAAATTGCAACATAATATTGGTCAGTGTAAACAACTTTAGTACTGAAGTACCAATCAAAAAAGAAGAAAAAAAAAGAACAAAGAAAGAAAACAGCACAGGCTACACAAATGAATGGATAAATTACAGGGTGCATGAAAAGTGTTTCCCCAAACATCATCTTTTTCCGGTCTCGTTTTTGGCAGAGAAGTGGGGCAGGCAGTTCCGAGCTGGGGGATAGAAGCTCTGCGTGGAGGCTTTGCAGCGATTCATGTCATGAACACTTACACACAGCATCTGTAAATTGATCTACACCAGGTAAAGACGGGTATGCAGCTTTTATTTCAGCAGATATTAAGGCGTTTGACATGAATGCGCTCGAAGGTTGCTGCGCAGAGCGCCTATTCTACACAGGTTCTGCAGTGTGATAGATCCCTTAATACCAAATGAATACCAGAGAAATGGTTCAGCTGCAGGTATTAATATCCAGGATTCACAGAGCTGTTTGCCACTGGCATATTACAGATCATGAACAAACAACATTCAGCCTTTTGCCCAATCACTCAATACACAGAAGCTTTTTGTCAGCAAAGAGTTTGGCAGTGTTCATTTGTAGCTGTGGTACCTACACTTACTTTGTGGTTACTGAATGAACTGTGCCCAAGGAAAATAAACTGTAAGGATTTGATACTGTTCATAATATTTCTGTTCCTAATATTTCATAAGCTAAAGCGGATCCTTAGAAAAATATCTCATTTAATGCAGCATTGTACTCATACAAAATTAAATTAAATTGCACAAGGTTTTTTATATCTCTGTTGTTGTTTTTTTTAATATCCCAGACATTCCCAGTGTTCCTTCGGTCATTTTATATTTCCATGGTTTATTCGGTATTTCTGATTTTGAAAAGCTGTATCATACTACATATGAGTATACTTCTGGAGTAAATGATCTTTCACACTTAATACTTTGAAGAATCCAGAAAACAAGTCTGTAGTTTTATTCACACCCTGAGAACAGCTAAATCACTGAATTTAGATTTATTTGATTTGCTTATGCTGATTTTAATTTGATGATACCATGTCAGGTTTTATGAATTAGTTTGTCCTCTTGTAGTGTGAACCATAAAACTGATGCTGGACATTTGATAAAGCTAAAATAGAAATGGGATTTTTGAATAAGAAGGGGGAGATGTTGTGTTTTCCAAACCATATTACAATCATTGTCTCTGTATAATATATATAGTTAATATATAGGTACTATTACAAAACTTAGACTCTAAGGGTGACATGCTTGAGCAGGCAGTAAGGAGAAGAGAGACAAGGCCACCATCAACCCCCACGCACACTTCACAGCTCTGGTTTAAATGCTTTTATACTATCACTATTTGGAGATAGCAGACAGGTTCTAAACAAATCCACGGGTTCTGAAGCACATTTGGAAATTTTGCATGGGAGAGCAAAGGAATGAAAGAATTAAGAAACGGCGATTGGCAAAAGAAGGTAAGTAGATCAGATATGCAGCATGTTTTTCTGGGAGAAAAATAGAACCGAGTGGAAGAGTTCTCTTTTCTGCGTTTCTTCTCCTCCAGGCTCATCCCTCTTTACCTTGTTCCTCTGCTCCCAAACCATGCTCCATCCCGAACCTCCACTCCGCTTACCCGAGGGCTTTCACTTGCGGTCATCGTCAAGCATCTCAAACAGGGCCTGCAGCAGTCGGTCATCTCTGTGCCTGTACTGTTTGGTGCTGTAAAAGCCATCGCTGTAGTCACTGTACATGCTGTCATCGTTGCCCCGGTACTTGTTGATCATGTCCAGTGCCTGGTACAGCTTCTGAGGTGGGAGTCTTGTAGAGGCAGGAGAGATGCTGTGGCTTGGCTGCAGCTGCTTCCTCCAGACAGAGGCCCTGGCTACAGCCTGAGGTTGCTGTAAGGCTGGGGTCTGTCGGTTGAAGGCCGTCTGCAGGAGACGAAGCAGAGCCAGAGAGGGGGTGAAGGGAGAATTCGAGATCTTTTTGGGCTCTTTCTCTGGATTGGAAGGAGAAGAAGCTTTTGCAGTCTCAGTCTTCTGAGGTGAGTGGGCCTGTGTGGGCTCCTGTATCACCAGACAAAGAGAAAGAAGACAGGATATCAGTTTATAATTCTGTCTGTGAGATAAAAATGATCTTCAGAATAGACATCTAAAGACAGACAACAGTGTTGTGTATTTTGCAATGCAGTCCTCAAACACAGGAACAATAGACCCTAAAGTAAACACTAAACTAAACATAGTACACCACTGTTTAACTGTTCTAAAACTGTGAAGATACACTCAAATTAAACACGTTGTTGAATATGCAGCCTAATTGGTTATCTTTCTTTATCCTCTTATCCATATCAGATGCAGTTTTAAATCTTATTGCAGGTATGTTTGTGCTCACCTCCATCATGTCATCCATGTGTTCCACTCCACGGCGGTCATTCTGCACAGCATTGTAAGGAATGTACACTCGAGGTTTCTTCATGTGCTCTGGCTTCTCTGACGTTCCGTGGAGAATCAACTTCCAGTTCAAAATACGTCCCTCGTTCTCCATACGGCCTGACTGCGACAGGAATAAGGCTGGTTGAATCTCAGGTCATAAGAGAATTACCCACTTGTGGTTGCGTGTAACCAAAAAGCAATAGATAGACTTGTGTTGTGAAGACTCTGAAGGAATTTAATAAAAGTATTTCAATAAACACTGTAGATATTTGTGGCAAAATTGTGTTGTCACAATCAGTACCCGACAAGTTAAAACCAAAACCTTGAAGTTTGACCTTCGATCACCAAGTCTAATCAGATTTTTGTATGAAACTGTGGAATACTTGTTTGGGCTAACAGCAGAAAGCTTAGCCTGAAGCTAGTCCAAACGTTTACCATCCAATAAATCTTTGAGGAAAGAAGTCGGTCTTGAATTACTCCAGTGAGAACTAACTATGCCCCGGCAACAATCTGCTGGACCAGTGGGCTTTATCTGGGGATGGACAGAAAAGTAACGACGACACTGTCATACAAGTCATCTGAGCGGCGTAGGGTAGATTTTGTTTACAACTACTTGAGTCTTATTTGTTGTAGGACTATGCAAATGCATACATTTTTTTGCCTGTATCAGTTTATACACCATAATGAAATACCAATGGTGTGTTGCTGGAGTTATATTCTGAAGAACTTAGTGTGCCTACACAAGGCTAGAGAAAGGCTCTAAATATAGGTGTAACTCACAGTATCTGTGATCTTTAGGGTCCACGTCCCAGTGGGATCTTCTCCCCATGTATGGACAGACATAAAGTCCCAGTTCCTGAAGCCGTTCGAGGACGTGTCCCTCTCTCTCTCTGCCAGCAGCACTGTACTGGTACCTGAAAGAAAATGCAAAGGAATGGGTCATTTCAGAGCTTTGTTGTTTATCTGCCGTGTGTCCATGTTCACATGTGCATGTGTGCGTGTCTCTAACCGGCTGGGGAGGTGAGTGTGATGTGCAGGTCTCCTCTCCTGGTGTATTCAATGCTGGCCTCCACCTGCACATGCTCCAATGAGCGTACCGCGTTCTCCTGCCCTGCGCAGGCTTTGGTTGGAATCTCTATAGTGATTTCCCCCGCTGCTTTTAGCTCCCTGTGGGGTGCATTAAAATAGCAGTGAATGAGACACAAACAACTCCCCATGACAACACAAGTCTATGTCCACTCACATGTTCTCTTTATTGCAGCTGTTAAAATGCTCAATGTGCACACATTCCATATTTTAGTATAGTTTATTCAGTGGCAGTCACAAGCAAACGTAATATGCATATGCAGATTTGGAAACCTTTGGTCCTTCATTTGCAAAAAAAACAAAAAAAAAAAAAAAAAAACAGGTAATCCCCATCACTCCCAGACATGAATGAAAGGATTTCCGTGTTCAAGCTGGCATAAAGCTGAAGGGGGTTGTGGACCACTAAGCATTGACGGAAATGTAGAGCCAAATCCTGGGGATTAAACCTGGATGTAGTAAGGTAATGGGGAAACTGGGTGTTGGTGCTATTGAGTCCCATAATCCAACACAACTTGCAGAGTGGACATTTAAAGGAATAAAGGCTCTGTTCACCTTAGCAGCTGCTGAGGATGTCAAAAGTTTTAAAGACAAAGCACAGCATCTTCTCTCGGTATTCTCAAAGTTTTAATGCTGAGAAAGAAATTCAAACTATTCAAACCTATTTCTGCTTCCTCTTAGTTACTCTGTGGTTGGCAGCTTTGGGATTTGGATATTTAATCCTACTGTGTAGCAGCTATTTATTATCATTGTGATTGGATGATTTGAATCACATTCAAATGATCACAGCTGTCATGATTTAAAAATCATTTTAAATCTTTTCATGGCACAGAAAGCTGCCCCAGGCTTAAGACTTGTCATTGTCATGACGAACAGCAACAGATGCGTCTTTAATAACACAGATGGTTTTGTCGGTTTGCTTTGCTGAACCCAAAATGTTAGGACAAAAAGAATTAAAGGTCCCTCTCAGTCTCTAAAATTAGATGTCAAAATATTGCGTATTGTGACCCAAACGTAACCATGACCATGACATTTTATTGTGCAGGAGGAGCTTTCATTAATATCATTGACTGATAGAAAGAAACACCAAAGAAGACCAGAGAGATGGTCAGATAGAATCAGGTAAGCAAGAACAGCTGCAGAAAAGGCATCACATACCTTGGCTGGAAAGAATCATCCCTGACGATGCATTGCTTCTTTTCTGGTACATGCTTCCAGGTGGCTGGGTCAGCGAGGTCCACCAGGGCTTTAGCATTGAGAAGGCCAAACCCGAAGCGGCTGTTGACCATCAGTCCTGCTCCGTTCCTCTTCCAGCCGGGGTTATTGGCCAAAGGATCAAACTCCGAGGTCCAGACCACAATGTGCTGTAGGTCTCTCCAGGTAAGATCAGGACTGAGGTAGGAAGAAAACCAGTGATTATTTTATGATCATCACAGGCCATTCATCAATTACTTTACAAAATATCATATTTTGATTGTGTGACTACAGTATTGCATACTTTTGTTCCAGTGCTAGAGCAAATATTCCAGCAGCTAGCGGAGCAGAAGCCGAAGTTCCGGTGTGAGTCTGAGTGCACTCATTGTGCAGATCAGCACTTGTCTGAAAAGAAGCAAACAAAGAGTGTTAAAGTTAAATTAACCTTGTAGAACAGGAACCTGACATCAACAATCCTCTGGTCTACTTACAATCCTCTGGTCAGTGTAGTCTCCACTGCTGTATGCTGTAGCCAAAGTGGAGGAGCACTTCTCAGCGTACCATGGGGACAGGCCCTGCTGGGAGGCGCTGCTGATTGAGATAGTGTAGATGCTGTCTGTGTAGCCGTCACAGTCACAGTTATCTCCCTGGCGCCCACCATTACCTGATGCCCAAACAAAGATAGATCCTTTCCCACCACGGCCCTACAGAAGGCATGACGGGGAAAAGAAAACACTAGATGAAACCCTGTAGCCTATCCTGCAGCTTATTTAATGTACAGTATATAATACACATTAAAGCTGTCATGATGTAATTATTTAAGTAAAATGTGAGGGTTTAACAAATCCCTCAGATATATGCTGTGAAATAATATGTAGTAAATTAAATGTTTTGACACTCGCACTATGTCACATTTAATAATCACAGCCCAATGCAAATCTACCCCATGGCATTTTGTCATTCAAGTCTTTATTTCAAGCATATCTCTGTATCACTTTTATTGATTCTGTTCTATCTGTTTCCCATCACAGCAGCAGGTTTTAGCTCCCATTAGGAACATCAGTCTCAGATCACATCAACTCAATGTGAGTACAAACGGCCTGTTTTATTTATTTACCTGCTGAATTCCATATTCAAAAGCCTTCTGGGCCAGACGACCAGGGCCCTCCACTGTCTTGCCATCATCGTTGGGCCCCCAGCTGGCGCTGTAGATGTCCACATGGTTTGGATTGAACCCAATAGAGCTCGCCTCGATGGCATCAGTGACAATCCCATCCAGCATACGAATCCCTGAGCAGAGAGATGAAAGCAAATATTAAAGCTCTTCATAAATAAATTTGCATATAAATACAAACTTCAAATCTATTTTGTGACAGTTTCACAACAATGTAGGGGATTCAGAGTCATTGGTGGACCAGCTGCTGCTGTTAGAAGCCCTAACATCCATGTAGTTGTTAGGTGGATTAGAGGTCAGTATTTTTAGAGAGTAACATTATGCAACCATCTGGTTGCCAAATCAGGCTTCCATCAGGAATTCTTTCTTGCTCAAATGCTAAAAGTTAATAAAAACCTATTATTCTGCGTCTTTTCTAACAACAACATTATATAACCATGCGTAAAGTTGTTTCCAAATTGCAGTTAAGAATATGCACATAGTCAAAAATGCTGCATGCGAAGCACTTACCTCCAACCTTAGCGTTGTACGCCACGCCCACGCCGCATTTATTGTTGTCTGCCTGCATTGCAATCTCCCCTGCACACCTAGTACCATGCCTGAGAAGAAATGATGCACTTTATTGAAACATTCACTTGTTTTTGCAAAAGAAAACAGATTTTCTGTAGATGGTGTTTCAGCCGTTTAGAAACGTAACAGTATATGCCATGATGTTCTCGACCACATGCATGTTTCCAAAGATTATTCTGAGCCATTTTGCTCGCCAGAATGCAGGCATCATTGAACATGATCCTTATTTCACTAAATATATTCATTAAATATTGATAATGGTGTCATATGCTTCCTCTGAAAATCGAGGTCTCTGGTTGATTGGCTCTGTAATTATTCATCTGGGAGATTTTAAATGGTGGAGTATTCTGATAACAAAGGTGGGTTTGGCAGTGAAATGCATGTGTCTGTGTGAGAGAGAGTCGGCTAGCAGAGAGTAGGAAAGTGATTCCACTGAAAGGAGTGTTTTCTAATCAACTTCCAGGGTTTTATCTTATCAATGTCAAGCAATTGTAATATGGAGCCTATGTTTCTTATTGCACTGGGATGCACCCTGTGAGCAACAACCATGGTTGCTTTAAGGACTCCGTATTAGAAGTAATAATACATAAGCTGCTAAATCAGGAGAGTATTTATATGTAAGGAAGGCCTGTTTTCAGTACACTTACTTGTTTTCGTTGGTGGAGTCGTACCGGGGGAAAGGGTCTGGGTCGTTGTCGTTGAAATCATAGCTCGCTGCGGCATCCTTTGGAGAATAAAGCAGAAAAACAGTCTTTTTGAAAAGCTGATGTGACGTAAGTGCACATCAATGACGAAGGCTTCAAACACGGATTTGTCAGGGCCGTGCTGCTGTCATGGTGACGGGTGGTGTTAAGAGAAGGCAGTGATGTGACCCAGTGGTAGAAACCACACACATTCAGCATCTGTTGTAACACAGAGGCTGCATGAATATGTTGTCTTTGCCTGAAGGTTTTGTCACTGGTTTATGTCACTACGCTGTATCTGGTGTGTCACCCTAATGCCTCTTTTTTTGTCATTCCCATCATTCCTCTGCACTGCAATGTATTTATTTACATATACTAATTGTGCCTTTATTAACAGCTTTTATATCCATTTAAATCTGACGCCCGTCACCGTAATTTTAAAATTGTTTCTATTAAGTTATGCAAATGCAGCTCACATGTGTTGATTGTTAAGGGCGAGCATCTCGGTTGATTGATCCACTCTGATTAATCAGCGTAAACTTAATTACAGCGGGAGTTGTTTCCATCAGCGCTGTTGTCATACATTATCTCTCTTCTTCCTTTCCTTCGATCCCACTCCCTTTCTCCTTCATTCTTTTGCTCTGCTGTGCAGCAGTGGCGGCTGCCTTCTGTGAGCAGTTTGAGACCACACCACAGATGGGGATTTTTAAGGCTTTTAGAGTTCCTCTCAACGTGAGAAACAATGTCAAAATGAAACCTTGAAGAGCTCCCATTCAGGCACGCTCACTTCCATTAGCTTGTAATTGTCTACATCCCCTTTCAGGCAGCCGAAACATTATCGTAGGAATGCGAAATGCTGTTTTAGTCATCCTCAAGAAATGTACAATTGTAGAAAAATGGACCATTTTATATCCAGAACTTGAAATCACCCATTGTGGTCTAGAAGATTTATTACTGCCTTTATATAATTCACTCTGTAAGGTGTCACCAGCAGCGTTGCTAAGGCAACAGCAGACCCAGACGACGGAGGCTGTCTCCATGGAAACGGTGTCTTACGTAGTTGGAGTAGATATCTGTATGGTTCCACTCCAGCCCGTCATCGAGAACAGTGATGACCACTCCTTTGCCTGTGATGCCTTTCTGCCACACGGGGATCACGTGCAGGTCGAGCTTCGGCAGCGAGGACGACGTCCGCGTGTCTTGCTGGAAATGGAAATGCCAAAGTTACGCGTCGGTAATTCTAAACTGTGTGTGAATTATCTCAGACCACTTCATCCAAACAGCCTGTTGAAGTATTATCACATGCACTAAAAAGGTCAGTTAAAGCAGGGCGTCCCAGCCTTCTGAGTCTGACCTTTACTGAAATTCGTCACTGGATTCTCCTTTTGTCGGGAGTCCACTTCTACTGCATGGCCACTTTCAGGCAGATTGCCTCTAGAAGGTCATAATATTTCATTCTTTTGTGTTCTCCAGTACAGAAACTCTACTGACTAATTTAGCCCTTGAGATGCCTTAAAGTGCCTCGAGATGTATTGTGTTTTTCTGACCTCACTCGCATTCAATCCCCGTGTCGGAAAATTTAGAAATCCATCTCTGAGGCTATGTAACTCTACACAGTGTGGGGTGTGCCAAGCCTGTTTTGAGTGGCAATATCAGCAGAGAGTAGGAAAGAGTGTGAAGGGCTGATGTCTGCCCGCCTGCTCGGGAAGAGTATGATTCAGAGCAGGAGACGGCTAAGGCTAAAAAAAGAACTCTGCTCTTTGTGCATTATGCACAGACACTGCAGAACGCCACCCCAAGATGTGACTCATCCCTGTGATGTATTGCTCCCTCCTTACTTCCACTTAGATGTCCTGTTTTCACCCCATCCCCTCACACATTGTACCTCTCTTTCACTTTGGACAGCGTCCGCTTTTGTTGATGCCGCAAATTAAACACAGATCACATTTCAATCACACAGCAGATATCACACTTTTTACACAATGTGTTTCAGTAGCAATTTGCCAGAGTGGCTCCCACTCCTAGCCAGGTCGTATGTGCAGTTTGCTAGTTTTGGTGGTACATCAAATGACTCACTTGTTGATGCTGGTGGGAGCTGAGGGGGCTCTCAGTGCCCTGCCATGCATGGATTTTAATGGTACACGGCAAACACGCACGCACACACAACAGCAGCTTATGCGAGTCTCTCTGCATATGTAATGAATGAATGGACACACAGAGCACAAAGAGATCCCTCGATGCACAATTAACACGGACTGACACTTGTACAGCCGTGGACACAAACACACACCCACACACTCACCCAGCCGTGCAGGCAGGGGGAATTTTAAAACACAAGTATGAGTCACTCCCTGATCAGATTCATGCAGCCACATACTTGCCGCAGATAAAGACACCCATCCTGTCCATAGGGTCAGTCACAGAGCTCCACATTTATCATAATATCAGTGATCATCAGGTCTGCAGGTGTCTTGTAACCTTTCAGTCTCTGCGTTATCTTAGTCCCGTCCTTCATTATCACGTATGTGTCCTCATTTGCAAATTCTACAGATAAAATGATGCCATTATACCGCACACACTGATGTACGCAAGCGACACCCGAGACCTGCGTTTTATTTATCTCTACGTGCTGTCCTCGCCGAACCGAATAAATCACGATACTTCAGATGGTCTGTATCGTGGCCCCAGCAGTGACACAGACAGGGACTGATGTGAAAATACACTAAGTGGCCCTTTAAAGCCAATTCCATTAGAGCCATCAGCCCTTATTGGCAAAAATGATTCATCTCAATTTGTTTTCCTATTCCCCATAAGCGTGTGACTCATGTTCGGTTAGTGCAGGTGAAAAGAAGTCGATGCCGGGAGAGGGTAATGTGAATCTGACTCTCTTACCCAGATGCACACACATCATTTCACCTCCGTGCTCTTTGTCAAATCAGACACAAACAGTAGACGGTGATCAAGCTAAGCAAAATTCAAGGACTCCTCTCTGAATGTGATTACCTTAAAACCCGACCAGACTCATTGATCCAAGTAAAGTGAAAAGATAAACCAGAGATCACGTCAGCTTGTGGTGATCTCTTTCTGAGGCCTATGAAAGCCTATTTCATTGTTGCTTACCATTTTGATTTTTTTTTTATTTCCCCAATTTACAAATTAAATGAACCCTCAATTGATCAGATGACTAAATAATTAGTAGGTTAACTGATAACTGTAATCATCATTCCTAGCTTGTAGTTTAGTGATAAATTAGAATATGTGTGGCGACTAAAGTGGCCACTCTGCATTCTATTAGTGTTTTCCACTACGGCAGCTGTCTGTATGTGCTGTAGTCAAATTGACAGTTGCTGAGTTAATAGTAAGCTTATGAATCAAAATGAGTAAATATGTCAGGGGGTGAGTTAGTGTTTAGGATAAAGTGAGTGTGTGAGTAATGGATCTGGAAGATGTGACAGTCTACAGTTCTCTGCTACTACTCGGCCTCACTGGGCTAAACTGTCCCATTCAGGGTAAATTGGGACTTAGTGCTCCACTCTACACCATCCTGCTGGATTATAGTCCCTCATTTCCACGAGGGACTGGATAACCAATTAAGCAAATGGCTCTTTTGGCTGGAGCTGCTTGATAGCATGCTATTGTTTTATTGTTTTCATGTTTCCTCTATTGTTTATGGAAAAGTAGAAAGTGTTCGTCTTTGAAATACCTTACACACGCATACATACAACCTGCTGACACACAAATGCGAGAAAACCCGCATGCTGGTAATGACCTCAAAGCATGTGAGGACCGTGTGAGGATGTGTGAGCATGTGGAGCTGTCCAGCACTCACAGGGCTTTAGTGTCTCAGGGCAGGGCAGACCGGCTGCATGCAAACAGAAGGCCAAACCAGGCCCACAGTACACAACATATGACCAGCAGGGTGGATGGCAACCTACATCTGGTGTATAGAGCTCTGGTAAGTACACAGCGTTCAAATATTTTCTGTGGCCCGGATGATTTGTTGTTAAAAATTCCCTTCCAACCATTCCTGCAACGCCCGGTTCTTTTTCATGCAATGTTCAAGCCTTTCTGGGGACTCACCAGGTACCACTGCTGGTTCCACATGGGATCATCGAACAGCTTGTCCACTGGGCAATCCCTGCACTCCCTGAGGGACGCCCGCTTGTTGCGACGCTTCTCGTACTGCTGCTCTGCCCACAGCACCTGCGCAGACAGTTGGAGACGTTTGAATTATTCCCTGTTTAAATGCAAGATTTGTGTAGCAAAACATAAGAAAAAGAAAAGACCACTCACTCTATCATCCTCTGACAGCTGCCTGGTGACGTGGTCGGCGCTGCGTTTCGCTCTGCTAGGATGTCTGCGGTGTTTGAACAGGAAATGGTCTTCCAGGGCCCCAATCTGCAGAGAGGATGTGAGAAGGTCAGTGTATTTTATAGCAAATGACATAATACCAGCCATCTGGTCACTGAGACCCTGCATGGTGTCACCTGTGATCCAGCATGGCAAACTATGTTATTGGAAATCTAGCAATGTTTAGTTTTTATTTCCATTTAGTCCAGACAAAGACAAAGAGATTGACTTATCTCGATGCATTTGATTTATCTGGTGTGGACTGTAAATTAACATATGAAAAAAACAACAATGTGTCCATTCCAGGCTGAGCCAATCATCACATGTAACTCCCGTTTCTAATGTATCCCGGGTGAAATGTGCTCTAAATTAATGTCATGGAAGAAGACTGCCCTTCTGTGTGCCTGGCTTCATTACACCTAAAAGATCAGTTAATCATTGACTGATGCCGCTCAGAGCCATAACAAGTAATGAGCAGCTCTTATAATTTAGAGGGAACCTGTTTGTCTAAACTGAAATACTGGGAAAGATGAGGAAATGAAACTCAGGTATGGGTTACCAGAAGTGTGTAAACAGTGAGTCACAGCTTCATTAAATCTCCTGTCCTGCGATTTAGCAGTGTGCTGAAAACAAATTGTGTGCTTTTGGGCTATTAGAGAGGCAATGAGTTTCCAATCTAATGGCCTTATCAAACATAACAGAATAACTGATACAGCCATTGCCTACACTGCTGTTACAAACACAGCTCAAACTACAGGCTCAACTATCACCATGAATCATTATGTCTCTGTGTTTTTAAATGGCTGCTAAATGAAAGATTTGATATTTTTTTAAAAATGCATTATTTGAGTTTGATTTAATGCCAGTGTCAGACAAATAATGGTCATTAAAGCTGTTAATGCACAGTCCAGCTGAAGCTGTCTGAGCTGGATGCTCGGATCCGGGGCGTTGGTGCCTACCTGTCGGACCAGTTCGTAGTTCAGCTCTTTGGCGATCGCCTCCGCAGCGGACAGCCCACCTGGGATCTCCACTGCCCACTCGTTCAAATACTGCCTGTCCCCGTAAGAAGACCCCACCGAACAGGGAACCACGGAGCAGAGGACGGCAAGAACACAGCACATCACCGCTGGACGACATCTCACTTCCATGTCAGAGCAAATTCAACCAGATGAGAAAAAGAAATCTATCTATCTATCTATATGTATATATTGATGTACCTCCAAGAAAGAAAAAAAAACAGCCACACACACAACTTCCAAATGATAAATGTTTAACAATAAAGAAAGAAAGCTCCTTTCAGTTTAATCCTGAAGACACCGCTGGCTGAGACGGAGGGAACGTGAAACTGCGCGTTATTGGTCCGCCAAGGAGAGGAAATACTGGAGAGGGGGAGGGCTGGAGTGTGCGCTGCATGCGTGCGTGTGTTTGGTCGCGATGGGGGGGCTCACACGTCAAATTACTGGTGCTCTGACGTCAGTTTGTCGTCTACCTAAGATGTGAGTTTGAGTCCCCAGAGGGAGAAAGTCTGGAGGAGGGGGGAGATGTGACTAAAAATACCTCCCAGTTTGCCCCAGGAGTAGTAATAGGAGGAGGAGGACACCGGGAAGAGACGCAACAATAAAATGTATCTTAAATGATCCTGTAAGATGGTTTACTTATGCTGTAGGTGGTTACCATTGGGAGGCGGCTGCGCCCTCTTTCTCACGCAGCCTGCATGTAAGCTGCGTGAGGCGGGATGTGGATATTATATCACCAAAGCTTGACTTTGCGCCACAGCTTATGGAAACATGTCTCCCCTGTCTTCTGTGGTCGTGACACCAGGAGAAAAGGAGATAGAAAGAGAAGGAGACAAACAGATACAGAGAAAGAAAGAGAGAGAGGGAGAGAGAGGAGGGGGGGTTTCAGCACCGCGGACAGCTCCTCTTTCACACCGCTGACTCACATCAGGAGATCAGATGAAACTAAATCGCAGGGACGGGAGGAAAGACGGCCATTCCACCAACTGAGGAGACAACATCGTATCCAGTTTGCGTAGTAACCATCTATGTGATCCACAACAGATTTAAAATACAGGAATATTGGGATTTAAAATAAATCATTTCATAATACGAATGGATGTCTCCTGAGAGAGATACAATAGCATGTATTACATAACCGAAACATTAGTAAGTTATAGGTTCAGGGACAAGACCATGGCTCATGTTATTCTACTTGCTGAGTCGTGCCCCCATCCTCAGTCTTACTCCTCGAGTTCCTGTGGTTCTGAAGACCATCATCCACCCCCCTCGCCCACCCTCAGTCTCTTCATATCAATCACCTTCTTCTACCTCCTTGACCTCTATCATCCCTCCATGTATTTCCCCCACAACCTGTCTACCTATAAGCTTTCTTGCCGCATTTAAGGTGAGGTCTTTGTTAAAGTAATGAAACATATAAGCAGCATTTTTAATGCTGGACTATTTCCACCTTACACCAGTTTCACAAGCCCACTGGGATCTTAGTCTATTAATTATCTGGTTAGTATAATGGAGTAAAATGTACCTGGACATTGAACTTAACACAGTACAGTATGTGAGTAAAGGTGCCTCACCTGGTGTCTTAAGTTTGGAGTTTTTGTGTTCATAACTGTGCAACTACTGATGCGCATGTACATCTCTTACTGTGAGAATTTACAGTCTTATGAAATGCTACAAATATTCATCATGGTTTTTGTGATGACTGCGGCCAGAGAAAAAATTCCTCACTTATATGAGACACATGCAGAAAAATACACAGGTACCTTTGCTAGAGGAAGAGGATGTGATTCAAAAATAAAACATTCTGTGGACAGCTAAATCAAAAATAAGTACATGTAGAAAATAATAGTGATAATTCAAACTCTATTTGGCTTCCATCGTGAAAACGGCACAAAGCCTTCTGCAGAGCATTAGTATTGAGATACTCTGGTTTCAAGTACCAACCACAGGTGTGATAGTCATGATCTGTAAAATTGACATGGTTACAGGCAGTTACTGGTCTGAAAAACATTTTAATGAGTGAGTGTGTGTGCAGGACATTTCTCTCTGGGCCAGTTTCTTTAATCTCCTCAGACATCCTGACCTCAGAGCCACTGAATCTTAGTGAAGAGGGTGAACCATGGTTTCATTTAGCATAGTGTTTTTTAAGTCCGTACTCCATGTCACGTGTACAGATTGCAGTTTTGCGCTCTGATTTTTGGAGCTTGAGGCAGCGTTTGTCTGTCCCACATGTGCAAGCCCACAGGGACACTGTCGCATATGAATTACATGAGTCGTTTTACAGTTTATAACTCCCCAAACAGGTACTGAATTATTTAGTGTTTTCTGAATTATTACAGCAGACACAGCTCCCACATCTATACATACTAGTCGCGGTCAGCCATGCGTTCTTGTTTTAAATAAATTTTTTTGTTGTTGGTGAGAATGTGGATTAAAAATACAGACGGGGGGCTTACAGAAGTCCTTCAGAGATGGTTCCACCTGATGCACGTGCCAGTGTCTCTTTACTATAACAAGTCAATATGTGTGGATTGAAAACAGGTAGTGGTGCGCTGATTTAGGTCATTGAATTATTACTTTTGTTTTAGTTTTTCATGAAATTTAATTTTTTTTGCTTATGTCATCTTGAGAATGTTTTTGTCTGTCAGATGTGACATTTGCAAATGACAAATATGGGATTCAAACACATCACATTTCAGTTATAATGTCAGTTGCAAAATCTATCTGTGAGATGGAGGTGTCAAAGGAACAGTCGATACAGTTTACATAAAGTCACTCATGCTTTTGGTGTGACAGACTGTGACTTTTGGACTGCTCCTCCAACTAAACCCTAAAGCTCCTTTAATCTTCATAGTTTTCACAGTGTGGTTTAAAATGCAGTAGAGATTGACAAAACTAAGAGTGGATCAGTGCGAGAGGTGCTGGATTCATAGGTGATATTAAAGATTTACTTTTATTAAGATTATAGTTCTCATTCTGGTTTAATGCATGCCTGTAACTGAGCACATAGATTTCCGTCTCTTATTTTTTTGCCCTGTCAAATGGTGACAGCAGGCAGCTGTGAGAATGACGCTGTCTACTTCAGGTGCTGTTCAGTATGTTTACCAATGGAAACGATGTGTCAGCGTGGCCTGATTACATGCGTGTACAATGATCTAGAGATAAAGGCGCCATCGGGGCCGGTATTGTCTCTTCGTCTCGGACACAATGAAGGCTGTGCAGTTTGAGTCCATGTCAGACAAACTGCATAAATTGAGAACAACGAAACAATAAGAGCACTGCTGTGTAAAAGGGCTGTTTGGTTTTCAATCTCTAATGGAGTGAGCTTGTTAGTCATTGAGCTGAACTTGTCAGAGCTAATAAGGACTGATACCTGTGGTCATCTGGCCATGTGCAAACAGGTTTGCACCAGATCTGCGGCGTAATCCATCTTTACCTAGCAACAGCTGTTTGCTTTAACCGAGGCCCTCTCTTGGGCGCACGGAGACACAGCTGAGGAGAAAGAGTAGCAATCTGGACAGATCCTGGTTTCATTACAAATCACTTAGTCACTGACTTTGCTTTCACTGATTGTCCGCGTCCTCTGTTTTTATCTCTGAGCTGGGCGTGGCACGAGACCACTCATCCTTCCTTCATTACGCCACGAAGAGAACACAAACGCCAAATGCACATACACTAACACACACACTGGTTCCATCAAATGAGGTCAGAGGTCTAACCGGGTTTCGTCAGCTAATTATTTTTCCAAGCAACGCAGAGGGACCGATGGTGAAGGAGAGCTTTTAGCTGGTGGATGACGCACATGAAGTCTCAGTGCGCAATAATTCAGCCAAAATCAATTAGGTGTGGCAAATAGACGCGACGTATTCAGCAGCACTTCCTCCTCATCTCATGGCCCATTAATAATTCAGGTATTACCTCAAGCACGTCGCATTGTATCTCACACATGTCATGCTGCACCTCAGGTAGGTGGTAATAAAGGACAGAGAAATCTTATCAACCAACAAACATCTTACATTTTCCAGTGTGTCATTAAGTGATACGTTTTAAATGCGCACAATCACACATTTATAGCAAATTTCAAACAGATTCCTGGTCAATAAAAGACAAATAATAAATAAATAAGTGAGCACTGTTGCCTCGCAGCATTAATGTTCTTGTTCTGAATGGGTGTTGTGTGTGCGAGCCCTGGCTGTCTGTCCAGCATGTATCCCACCTCTCACCCAGTGCCAGCTGGGATTGGCTCTTGCCCTCCACGACCCTCTGAGTATAAGCGCTTCTAGATAATGGATGAATCAAACTAAGGTCTGTTTTGCAGCAGCAGTGGGCTCATGCCATCACAAAGCCAACGACTGCGAAACGAAGAGACACATTACACCAGTGAATAGGATCAATGCACTCCCACGTCACCTCACCAGCCCCGAGACACTCAAGGACACACGGTTGCCATGCCAACCCCATCCTTTTGTCGTCTTTATTGTCTCTGGAGACTTAAGAGTTCACATCTTCATCCACAAGTCACAATATTTGTTAAGAAAAAAAACAACCCAAGATGAAATAAGCTCACATGCATGTCACAGGTGCATCTCATTGTGTTATTCATTACATTTTTTTTATTAACGTTGGACACTTTTTCAAAAGCATGCTAAAAGAATATTAAAGATATTTGACTGAACATTTTTGGCTGAATTCTGTGGAGATATTTAAAATTTCAGCAGGAATTATTTTCAGCTGGATACAATTGTTTTTAGATACGCAGTGTTACAGCAGCATACATAGTTTACGGACAGTGCCCACAAGAAGGAAAGCAGCTTAAGGCACTGCCCAGTGCTGTTACAGTGCCATGGAGGCAGTGGGATCACTTTTTCATCAGGGAGGCCAGCTTTGCTTCCATCCTCCAATCACCCAACACCTCCACAAGCTCAGGAGGGCAGCCCTGAACAGAGCTGGACTTCACCAGTCTGTTCAGTCTTTTGGCCAGCTTCTGAGATGCTGCTGTTCTCTGACACTGGGCTACAAAGTCTAGGATGAGTCTTCTGTATTCTCCATCTTCCCCATCTTGGATGAGGCAGACTACTCCAGCAGCATTTGGGAATTTCTGGAGATGACAACTAATCAAGAGGTGTCTAACGTCAGCAGTGGAGAGGAGAAAAAAAGGGGAGCTAGGACAGTTCCCTGAGGAGCTCCAGTGCTGCAGACAACTAACATTAGACACACAGTCCCATGCCCTGACATGCTTTGGTCTATTGTGGTCAGGTCGTCTAATATCCAGTGTGTGAGGTGGAGGCACACAATTCTAAGGACATACTGGAACAAAATGAGAGTGCAAAAGAAATAAAGTATTCAAAATAACAATAAACATATCAACTGACACATTTTAACTTTGTCTGCTGCTCTTGACATGTCTTGATAGATGATGCATTGTATGTGTCTCTGAGGAGCTTTCTGGACATTTGTGTTGAGGTTTCCTACCCATGAGCCTTTCATGGACCCCTTGTTTGCTTACTGAAAGAGGGATTTTACCCTGACAACCTCTGACTGTGTTGTTGACTGTGATACAGTATACACCACTGATAGGCACCTGTTTATTGCTCTTCTGGAGTTAGTAAAGCTGCAACAGTGACATATTTAAATGTCTGTGTCTTCTTTCACGCTGAGTGAGAAGTTAATTATTATAAACAACAAGCAGGAGCTACAGTGCTGCGTTATTTATTTAAAAACTCTGATGTCTCAGCTGTTTCAAATATGAGGAACTCTGGGAACAAACAGTATAGAACCTGTTCAAGTCACTGATGACACGAAAGCTCCATCAACATTGTTAAAATGTCATGTGTTATCAGAGGACGCAGTGAAAATGTCTTTCTGGTGTCAGACAGATTAGCATCACTTTGCAGTTGATAGACTGAGGAAACAGTTCTTCGCTGTGGTGGAGTTTATTCTGTTATCAGGAAGTGTGAAGGTCACACAGACTTCGTCTCTGAAGGGCATCAGAGTGATGGACACCAGTGTCACTCAGATGCATTTTCACTCATTCTATACCGCAGAGATGAGTAGCGAAAAACGGAGAGGAAGGCAACGAACGTAGAAAAGCTGATAAGCTTTGTTTTTCTCCCTTTATTTTGAGTCTTCTCTCTTCTGTTATTGTATGCATCTGCACATATGTCAGTCACATCCCTTGTTCTGATTGTACATCATTAGTACTCACACTCAAAATCAAACCATGACAGGTGGAAATTACCCCTGTGTTCTTAACACAGTGTTTGTACATTTTATTGTTTACTATGTACAGGATGGTTTGAATAAGTGATTTCAAAACATTAATTGATATATGTAAAAGATCAACCATTCATTAACTAGGCACAGGAACAGCAAAATGGGATTTGTAAAGAAAATATACGTTAATCAGCAGCAGCCATCTCTAGCAGGATGCAGCCTGACACACACACACACACACACACACACACACACACACACACACACACACACACACACACACACACACACACACACACACACACACACACCCTCAACCCACAGGACCCAAAGACCCCCCACTAACAACATCCTGTTCCCAGACACCACAGGACACCCTCAGAAGGCCCATGTCCATTCTCTGATGAGTCACAATTGTTTTGGCAGCACAAGGGAGACCTACACAATATAAGGAAGGTGGTCATAATGTTATAATGTATGTTTTCATTTTTTTTTCTTCTTCACCCACACAACACATGTACAACTTGCACAATTTATGTAACTTAATGTTTTACACCGTTTTTGTCCTTGTAGGCACCTTGTTTGTTTTTTTCAATAAAAATAATAATAATAAAAAAATAATGTTATAACTGAGCAGTGGTACATCTGTCAAATATTAACATGCATACCAAAAACAGGTAAAACAAATGAATGTACAGTAGCTAACTTTCATATTTTGCCTCCACTAAGGTTTAAAGTTATGAAAAAGACAAAGGGTTAAGATGAGAGCCCTTACATAACCTCCTCTTTTCTAATATTCTACTACTTCTTTAGCTTCACCTAAACTTAGCCATGTGTAATATGGCTTGTAACTTTTGTGCCGTCAGATCTAAGGAATGTGTGGAAGTGAGATGGTGCTTTTCTGACTAGGGAAGATAAAGTAGCCTAGATATAGCCTTCAGAATGTGCTTAACAAAGCAGAAAAAACAGCATGTCCAGTGTAGCCTATTTATCAGAATGGACCACTGGATTGTTCTGTCTGGTAAGATTTTAATCAGAATTGACAATACTATTTTACAGTGTAGCTATCAACCATAATGGCCGAATGTCCCATCTTGCCTGTGTTCAAACCTGCTACATCTGTTTCGTGTTGACACAGACCGTTCACATTTTCCCCAGCAGAGGGCATCATTGAGCTTCTTAAATATACTAGTTTCCTGAGTGGAAAACATCAGCAGTGAGTCAACTCTTCCCTGAACTGTGGGGCGTGTTACATTATTACATCCAGGCTGATAGAGTAATAGTGCTGAATGTTTGTTGTACAGAAAATACACGGAAATACATGCATTTCTCCAAATCGAATCATGTCTGATTCTAGTTCACACTGACTATGTGTCCTGTCATAAACCATATGGTTACATTTCTGCTAAATGTGCACTTGACTAACTTAACACTGTCTGCCGCACCGTTTAATGAACTTATTTCATAAGAAGCAAAGTAGCAGATGAGCAAGACTCTACACGTTGCAACCCCGTCTTAAATCTATCTTGCTGAAGCTTTTTGGGGTTTGACAGCTACTCTGATCAATCATCAAACTCGACTCCTCAGCGGGAGGGGCAATCTTAAATCAACCCAAGGGGACGATCGCCAGCCTGGAGGTCTCCCAAAAAAGAGAGGCAGCGAGTGCGCAAAAGGAAACTGCAAAAGTTTGTCCGATCAGTCCTTAAAGATGCCACATAAGAAGAGAAGCCATGGCCATCATAAAAACACCAAGGAGGCAAAGGAGGTAGGTTTTATCATATAGTCGCATCGCAAGAGGCAGAAGATAGTAGATGCAATCGAGGTATATCCGGGATAAGACAACATTATCTTGGTTTTCATACGAAAATATGATTGCGTTTTATCATTTGCAACTCAATGTCATGCGCAGGAAACGCTTTCAGTGCATGTTTGAGTGACAAGCATATTTGCAGGTTTGCTCAGGACTTTATTTATAGCCCATACATAATTAGTTGTGGAGAGTCGTATCGATAATCCAACTCAGTTCCTGTTCAGTCCAGGATCATCGATTAATCAATATCAGTCGCCAGGTTTCGATGTTCAACCAGAGAAGCATCACGCAAAACAATGGGTCTAAACTTCCTGCACGGCTCGATTTAGCTGGAAATGGGAGTCTAAGAAGTTCCTTATCTGGGCATAAAAGGGTGTATAAGTGTGTTAGTGATGGGGGTTTGGGGGGATGTGGCTCTGTGGTTCATATGCGCAACAGGTCAGCGCTTGACTATTCTTCGTTTGTGCGTAACGTGTAGAGATTCCGATGAAAAAAGTAAATTGCCTGCAATCTTAGCCGATAGGACGCTCCACCGCACAGATAAATGTGTGTGATGAAATGCGAAGGGAGTGGCACACGGTCTGGGACGGCATGAGAAAAAAGACCTTGCTGTGAGGACAGATTGGCAGCGCAGAGTTGAATATTTAGTCGAGGCTATTGTCTTCGCCTCCTGCTCCCTCATGGCGTACGCAGCATACTGGATGAGTCTTGTGAGTACATCTGCTACTTTTCAGGCCCCCTCATTTCTCCCTTCTCTTTACCCCTCTGGCAGTGCGCTTTAGTCGCTCCTAGGTAAAGCTTGGCACCCGTGTAGACGCTGCATTTGGGCGTGTATTGCAGAAAACCAGCTCAACTGATCTGAAGGTGCAGCATCTCTGCTTGGTACTCGTTAAAAATTGGCACAGGCCACAGAAAGTAAACTTGGACATGAAAATAAAATTACTGTTAGGGCTTAGCTTATAATCAGTCACATATATTATTTGTAATGAGGGTGTGTGTCTGTTTATACTGAGATAGGCTTCAGAGTTTGCATTTCAGTCTCTGCCATAGTCATTCAAGTTACATGCTGATTGGATTATCAAGGAATTTACATTATAATTTACATTGCAAAGGGACTTCTGCATGTTTGCTTTTTAGTTCACTCACTTTGTAGAATTAGACCAAAATATTAAACAAAGAGAGAATCCACAAAATGATAAGTCTCCTGTTTTCATCTGGTGTCAAATGAATAATCCACCAACACAATAGGTTTAATCACTGCATCCTGCGCCGACTTCCATCGAATTTCATGGCAAAAAAAAAATCCTTCACACTTCAAAGCTCTTATACTTGTCATAACAAGCTTGTGTGTGTGTATGTGAGTGTGTAGCACGGAAGATAATCCACTAGAGAATCCTTCATAATAGCAAGTCTTCTTGCCTTGTCCTGTCTCAATTACTTGTGCTTTCCAGTCTACATCACATAGCGAAGACAAGGCTGAAAGTGTGCTGCTGTAGCTGATGGTCATGTTGTTCTGAGGTAAAGACTCCGTGCGAGACTGCATTAGGGACAGGAGGGACATTCTGTCTTTGTGTTTGTCTCCCTCTGCTGCTCCGCTCCAGTCCACAAATGCTGAGCCCTCAGATGAGAGCTGCTTGTCTGTAAATCTGCAGCCGGAGAATGTTGTCTGCGCTCTGTTTGTTGACGTGGAGAGGCAACGGAGAAATCAAAGGACAACTGTTGTTACATTTATCTTTACTTGCATTAATAGAGATACATAAATATATATGTATTTTGCCAAGTTTCAGAATGCTGTAGTGTTGTTAGGCTTTCATTAATTTCCCGGAGAGCTGGAGGAGAAGTTGCGTGCTTTGGGAGTATGATGCAGGAGAAGGAGTGTGTGAAGAAGTGGCGATGGGCAGAGCATGTGGACGTATGTGAAGGAGATAGTAATGACTGAAGTCCAGCCTGGGGCTAAATATAAAGATGAGAACTAGTTTAGTCAAGGGGAGTCCAGTTACATATTATGAACCTAGTCATGACCGTACACCTAACACACGTGGATGACACCTAGGGTTCCCTCAGTGACTAACACAACACAGATGATAAGGAATATTTTAAGCAAAAATGATTTGCTAAGCTGATGCATGCCACGCAAGTTATACAGGCTCATGCAAGTCTCTGGGATGTTACAGTGCAAGCCATCGTCTCCACCAGCTAGTTTTACAGGCTCAGTCAGTGGGCGCTTCACTTTGCCAAAGGTGTGTCTGGCCACCGGGTAGTGTGCCATGTGGAAAAGCCTTTGTGTGCATACATGTCCAAACATGAACATTTATATTAGTGTGTGTACAAAGCAGCTTGACTGTAAAACATGCACTCACAGCACAGGCTGTCACATGTGGGGGAAAAAACACAACAAGAAGAAGAAGAAGACTTGTGTGACTTCATTCCATTTCTGTGTGAACACATTAGCTGCTGAGATGGAACAGCCTGGCTCAGACCGTGCAGTCCTGCCCTCAATACCATGTTGTAGATGTCGGTTTAAACTTAGCCAACAGCTAACCTCTTGCAGTTAAGCCAAATGCAAGAATGAAATTTTAGCTATTTGCAGTCTAGTGATAACGTATCCTCTTATGTGAAGGCTACTGTGTGCACTCATCAAATATAACTAGGGAGAGTACATCACACTTGTACAGTGTAAATACGTGTATAGTAACTGTGTCTTTAGCTGGGACTAAGACAAGTGTCAGATAGTATGATTTATTGGTTCATGTCAGTCCAGCAGGAATGCGGTTTCTCACCCTTTGGATTGTCATCAGTATTACCATCAGTACTGCATGTACTACAATAGAAGCAGTTCACCTGCACACAATGCTTTACTGACTCTTCAGCCTTCGAGCAGCACTGACCGAAGTTTCACGTCAGACTGGTTTAAAGTCATCAGCAGCAGAATGTGTTATTTTCATATTTCGCTGAGGTGTGCTCCTAAAACGCTCAGGATTGAAAGGCTTGGCTGTCGGACTGATTGCACACGCACTGACTCACTCAAAGGCTGTATTGACTGCACACCACACCCTGCTTAAAGGGCCTCAGAGATCAGACTTACGACTGAGATTGCACTTTGCACTTTGTCATTGTCTTTAAACGACATGAAAGCTAAAGGAGAGATGTAACAGCTCTCAGATATACCGTACATTATACCGTTTCCTAAGAGAAGGTGCAACAGAAGCAACTTATGTCTTCCTGCTGTTGTGCTTAGTTAAAGTAACATCTGCTATATATATATATATAAAAAAAATGGTACTGTATAGGTGAAGGTTCACAAGGCCAACACCCATGCTATAAGCTTGGTTAAATCTGTTAGTCATGTGTGCATAGAAACACTCCCTACATTCTTCCTTTTTTTTGTTTGCTATCTCCGAGGCTGCTCTAATAAAGTAATGATGAAATTACTTAATGTATATTTTCTTTGGCTCGGCACAACGTTAAAATAAGCACTTCCTGCACTTATACTTGAGAGGTTATGGTACTGCAGCAGAGTATCACAGATGTAAGAGGCGGGCCCCTCCCTATGTTTTCTTAGGTAATTAGGCAACCATGGTAGTTGCCTAGTTAAGATATCTTTATTGCTGCAGGGACAGAGGTATTTATGCCTATATCATCACAACTCTAGGCGTGTTCTTATTGATAAGGAGCTAAGATGTGTCAGTTTAAACTGGTGGCCTTGCTGTTGTTCCACATATGTTGCCTTCATATTTTTTTGTGTGCGTGCCCATGTGACGTATCTGTTTCCCAGAGGAGCAGCTCATGTGTGCCCCCCAATCAGGTGGGTGTCAGTCCACGGTCAGCACACTTCTCTTTATAGCCCAGAGAGTTACGGCCCGGCCTCTGCTGACTTCCACATCGGATCCTTACCCCTTCTCTGCTCTCCCGGCCACGCCCCCTACACAACACTCCCACCCACCCTCTTCAGTCCCTCCCCCTTCTCTCTCCGATCCCTTCCCTGCCTGCTGGAAACATGCTGCAAGCCGACAGACTAGGCAGAGGCTGACAGGCATACATACACACACACACAGTCGGAGGTACATTCAGCCAACATGGGCCAGATACTGAGCTGGATCCGAGGCCCTCGGGACACCCCGGCCCTCCAGGATGTGGCTGTGGAGGAACAGGTGTGTGCAAAACGTGTCTATGTTTGTTACGTGTGAGCTGGTGCCGTGGTATGTGCTGAGTAACTAATCCAAAAGTGTCCACATGGTTTGTGTCAGGCTTCAAATGTAAAATGCAGTGTTTGCTTTGCTAGTCCTCTGCTAGTGTGAACTGTATTTGTAAAACAGGACTTATATGGGAAACGCACATGAGGAGGAAAACACTCTTGGCTCCAGTTCAAGTTGGACTTCTGTCTCTCCCCCTCTCTCTCTTTCTCTTTCCCTCTCTGTCTCTCTCTCTCTGCTGGAATGTATGAGGCTATCGGTCAGACTCTGGGAGTTCAGTGTCTCTCGTTTGCAATCGTGAGAGCTGGAACAAGGCCTTCAGTGTTTCCTATGAGTTGCTACAAGCCAAGCATCAAACCTCGGAGAAAATTGATATATTCCTTCTAGTAATACTTGTTTTAAAGGAGACTGCTTTTTTATTTGTGTTAAAAAATATCTTGATTTTGTGAATGCTTAGTGGTCTCTCGCATGAAGACTTAGATTTCTCTGTCTAATGCCAAATAGCATTCTCCTGTGCTAATCTGCAGAAACAGATGGAGCAATCTGAAAGGGCGTGTAGCCTAAGTATTTTTTGTTCTTTGCACAGCTCAAAATTGCATGTGCTGTATGTCATTCCCTGCAGCCCTAACGTCATTTGTCAACGTCTCGTGTTAAAGTTTCACATGTCTAGCAGAGAAGGTGGTTGTGCAATGACGTGTGACAGGGCCGTATAAGCCGTCCTGAAGTCAATACTCCCTTATCAGGGCCATGTTAGTTTGCTCTGAGCTGGAGTTAAATGTTAGACAACGAATGAGTCCTGGGAGGAGGACTGCTCACTGATACTCCTCAGAGTTTGGGTGGGAGGGTTTGTGTTGTGTATTCGGCTATGTTGTCCCAGACACGGGCTGCAGATGTCTGCCTCTATTGTAGCTCAGAGCGGTCTGGCACTGTTATTGTTGGACTGGCAGGAAATGGCTACTGGGAAAAATTCAGGTATCTTGCCTACACATGCATAAGCATTACAACAAACTCTCAGAGCGACAAAATGGCTTAAACAAACATCCAGTATGGTTCCTCACTGTCAAACTGACACAAGTCCGGAGCGGATCTTGTGCACATCAATCTTGTCAATTGATACGTGTGTTTAAAAGTCCTCTGCTTGTTAGATATTTCCATATCTCCATGTGACAAGAAGTTCTTGTAGCACTGAAACGTCAAACGTCAAACGTGAAACGTCACTTGAATCTGCAGCACCCCTCCATTTTACAGAGATACTTTTCCACAGACTGTTAACCTGTGTTGTCTGTACATTTTCTGGTTCACTTGGTGGTGTTGGCTGCTGCTGTTAGACGTCTCTAGTGAAAAAAGGCTATCATAGCTAATGCATACCCAGCAGCAAACTGCATTCGGAACATGTTAGACACTGAACTTTGTTGAGTATTAACTATTTATGTTTATACGTTTAAATACTTGTGTGTGTGTCTAGTGTTCTGGCCTTTTTTCCTTGCAGCCCTCCTTACTCACATATCTTATGGCCACAAAGGATACAAACTAACCGAGTCCGATCCTGTCTTCCAATAAAACCAAAGTTAACTCAAGTTGACTCTTGAGATAAAACACCTTGCTTTCTTTATAGTAATGCGTCATCAGCTCTTCTTACGTTTGTAACACATTGCTTCATTCATAAAACAGCTCTATAGGAACAACGAGGGTGAATTTGAATGAACTTATCAGATGAAAGTGATTCAGAGGTTGAGAGGTCACAGAGGTGTGGCCTTAAGGAGCTTAGATTTGGCTTTTTAAATATTTGTATACACATACCATTGGGTTCCTACTACTCCATACATTGCTGGGTAATCATCGGATGAGAGAACTTCACTGAGGCACAGCATTTGATCAAGGTTAGAGTGTCTGCTTCTATTTAAAGGACAATAGCACAGTGTATATGAGAACAGACTGAATGGCTGAAATCAGAGTTGGATTAAGTCCTGTTTACTGACATCATGTCACATGTCTGGATACTCATGTTGAAAATGTGACAAAGCAGGCAGGAGAGAAAGGAGAACTTTAATGATAATACTCATCCAAATGTGGAGCATAGAACCAAACCTTCAGGCTGTGAGGACTTGTGCAAGAATAAAAGAGCACGTTGTGAACATGTGACCATTTCTTGTTTGTTTTCTTGTAGTTCACATCATTAAATGTTGCCGATTGTCCCGTCAGCAGGTAGTGTGTTATTTCCCAGCACTCGTCGCTACTTGCGCTGTTACATTTCTCACTTCGCTGTCACTTAACATCGCTCTTTACAGGCTCTTGTCACGTCAATTATGTAAAAGAAACTCCAGGACAGCTTCTGGGTGTTTATCTGAGAAAGTGCTTTAGCAAGGTCTTGTTGTCAAGCACCAAATTCTGGTTGTGCATCTGCTCTCGTGTCTGTTTACATCTCCCATGCTTGAGGAAAACCTTAGCCACATGATGTTTGTCCTGCCCAGCAAGGATAAGTAATGAATATCCATTAGCTTCACACTTACTGGAAACTGCAATGAGATACAGAATGGTTGAGATTCTTGGTAATGCTCCTCATAAACCCACGAAAGCAATAAGCCAGTGACGGTGAGGACATTTAATAAGCATGTGATTATTGTTGTTGTTAAATCACTGACGAGGCCCAACAACAGATGTTACTGAAGTTCTTGTACTTTACTTCCGTCATGTAGCTGGCACAGGTGGGGCCTTTACTTTGCTGTCTTAAGATAGCCCTTTAGCTATAGATGAAATGATGAGGTGAGCAGGATCCACATTTTCATGTGCCTGTTTCTGGTGTGGGATAACAAACAAGGGGGGAAAGTACTGAGCTAAATTTAGACACAGTTCATGGACACGCAGCAGACCAAAGGACATCAATAGTTTACTGTAGGTGGGGGTGCACATGATGGTTTAACAACAGCCACTGTTTCTATCTGTAACCAAGCAACAATATGTGAATGGGTAATTTTTTTTTTTTCACCATTGTATCTCTTGGTTTCTGGGATATGGAGGCACTGAAGTCTGTTAGTTTAGTGGTTAACACTTCAGAGATGCAAGTTTCATATAAAACATTAAGATGCATTGTAATGATTGGAATGACATTATGTGACATCTTTAAATAAAAGTTTGAAATCTAGGTAATGCAGAGAACAGACAGAAACTAATGACCTAACAGGTGAGTCAAAGAAACCTGAGCTGAGAATAATGCAAGATCTAAAACTGGATCTGAGATGTCCTAAAATGACCATCAACCATTTTGATTTAAGGTCTTTTTTTGGCCTGGAGCCTTCCACAATTTGTTGTCTGACTGTATTATTGTGCAAGCACGTACCAGAATGAAGCAAGCACGGCAGTGGTTTGAAGTCATGGCTCTGGGAACCTGACAACAAACTACTGAACTCCGTTTGGCTCTTCATGGCGTATGAGTCTGCCATCGTTGCCAGCTACCACTTTTGCTCACTATTGTTTGGTGTTGCGTAGGTAGCTTGAAGAATGGTTGAGCATATTGTAAATGTATAATTCTTTTCCTTTAGCAATCCTATATTTCAGCTAGCTACTCCC
Source organism: Planiliza haematocheilus (assembly GCA_005024645.1). Taxonomy (NCBI): domain Eukaryota; kingdom Metazoa; phylum Chordata; class Actinopteri; order Mugiliformes; family Mugilidae; genus Planiliza; species Planiliza haematocheilus. Next base: position 3,103,449 of record SRSE01001409.1, on the reverse strand, counting down.
GAGAGCAGTGTGTTTGTCCTTTAGCTCATCATGTGTTCATTCTGGGAATCCATCAGATATTGTCTGATGGCCTAAGGTCAGTGGTTTCCGGCCTTGGCCAAGACTTCCTGTTTAGTCTGCTATAGTCATATACATGTTCATAACTTGAATTGCTTAAGGTTGAAGGTGAAACGTCTAGCACCTGACAATTTAAACTCAGTTAACAGTTCAAAATTAGGACAATGAGCTGTTTGCGTGACAAAAGCCTTCATACCAACGGGATGTTCTGCCTCCTTTACACCCCATACTGACTGTTTACTTGCATACAACCGTGACTGATTAGCGTTAGCCGGACCAGAAACAGAAACCAGAAAGCTTGCTGTATGAAAATCTCTTCCTTTATCTGCATATTCTGCATATTTGTATACTTATCTGTTTAATGTAGATGACTGTGTACTAGCTAGCTCCCATGGATGTTGCTAGCGTAGTCTGTGTAGTATAATCTTTCAAATTAAATTCCATCTCAAGTCTAATCCACGTTGTTGTGTTTATTAGGATTTATTAAAGTATTAGGTTGGTTTGTCACTTTATCTGGGTTACTCTTGTCTACTGCTTTTTCATTTGCTTGATTTACCATCTTCTTGGTATCAGGTTCACATTGAGTTCAGAGATTTCTTCTGGCACCTTCTGTTCACAATCTCTTGACCTGATTCCCACATTCAAAACACATGTCTAACCAGTTCAACTGCTGTATGTTTCCAATAGTTTTGAGTGTGATCTTTCGCCAGTTAAAGACAGAACATTTCTCTTCCCCAAAGTTTAAGAAACACAACACCTTGCATCCTCCCACCAAATTTGCCAGAGAAGCCCTAGAAACAGGACCAAAGTTCCAGACTCGAGATGTCCAGTTTCCAGCTTCAGAGCTCTGATTGGCTAATCATTCAGGAGTGGGCGGGTCTGCTGTAGCTCATTAGCTGTCAACAAAGATAAGCGTTACCAGGGGATCCTAAGCAAGGCATTTGGATCCAGTGCATGCTTCCTTTTAGAAACATGCATAAACATTCTCTCGCCCACTCACACATAAACACTCAAAGTCAAAGACATAAAAGCAGAGGGCAGACTCTGATGTGCTTTTCCGGAGTCAGTCTGGGGAAAGGGAGATTTATTTCCAAGCTTCCAAATGAGACTCCGATATTTCTGCCAGCGGTAGGCATTGTGCAGGATCTGTCTGGCTTCTTCCTTTTGGAGATATTTGTAGGCAAATAGGATGTGTTCATAATGGACCATTGACCTTGAGGAATACAGAAATGTTTCTGCCATGCTCATTCCTCAGCCCTGTTTATCTTTACTGAAGGAGATAATCCCATGCCCTAATCATTAGCTTACTTTGGCTGATATTTAACCAAATATATTCATGTTCAGGTCAAAGAAAATGTTTCTTATCAAGCCCTTTTCAACCTGGGGTCATGTCAAAGGGAGTGTTGTCTGTTTTAAAAAAATAAAATAAAAAATTAAGCCCAAAGTGTCAAGTTGGATTAGTTTATAATGCATTTTATGAGTATAGGACAAAGTCAAAACAAACCTGAATCATTTAATCATTCAGCTTTAAACAACAGACAAGCTGTCAGACGTAACAAGCGTATGCAGCAGTTTCAGATGACTCAGTCCTCTGTTCATTTTCTCCTAAGTGCTATGAGTATTTGCAGACACAAGGGGGCTCTGCTCCTTAAATCCCTCCCTCCTTGGCATGGCATGGCATGTTTTGTGGTAATACTTTTTTCTGAGAAGTAATTTAAATTCTCTGGATTAACTTGTGCGGATCTTGAAATATCAGCCAATCAATGATGAAAGCGTGTGCGTGCAGAGAGGTGAAAAGTTACCCTACCACCTTTTTTTTTCCCTGACATAACCTCTGCCTGCTGTTCAGAAGCTGTGTTTCCTGTCTGTTCCTTTGTCCGTGGTCTACTTCAAGACCAGAAGGCCGCACTCTGAACATGACTGACCGTTGTGTTTATGTGCTGTCTTCCTTGCAACTTTGTCTGTCTTAAATTTTCTTTCCTCTGCCACTCTTTGGGTGTGGTTTGAAGTCAATGTGATGTGACTCCCCCTCCCTCCCTCTCTTCTTTTCTTGCCACACGCACACTCTGTTCAAGTAGTGGCTCTGCAGTCTAGATTCCTAAGCAGTGAGTCTATCAGACACACCCAGACTCTGACAAAAACACACTGCACCCGCAAATCCACCTCTGCCTTATTGACGCTTCACATTCTGCTCTTCATCCACTTTAACTTACTGCTTGATGTAGGCCATCACGCCTGCTCTGTTATCGAACTACAACATCCCTCCTCACAAAGCCCGCCCTCACCCAGCCCCAAGTTTCCTGCATGCTGACTTGTGTGGTTTTTGTGGCAGGCAGCGAGCAGTGGGTGGGTCAATGAGTGTCCCACTGTCCAATCTGACAGAGCCTGCTCTGCAGCCTGGTGGATGAGGAGGAGGAGCCTGAGCAGCACAGACTTGTTATGCAGAGTCCAGGAAGGCAGAGCAGCAAGTTTTTCCCCTTGTGGCGCATGTGTCTGTATGTATGTGTTTACCTGTGTGGGTATGCATGCGTGAACATTTGACATACAGAGTGGACGTAGGTGTTTCCAGAGCACCAGGTGGAAGGGAGCATCTTGGGTAGCATACTCAACAACACATATAGAGGATATACACTCACAGTCAAACCTATGGTATGTATCTGTTTTCCCCTTTATGTTCCTTCTTCTTTAGTGAAGAGCTTGCGTGGAAAGGCTTCCTGTTTGACAGTTGGCAGCCAAATCACTGTCATGTCAGTCAGGTTGTTCAAATCACAGGTTTAGCCGTTTGTTCGCGTGACAGCGTTTAACAGTGGTCCTCCATGTTGTTGTGATCAAGTTTACTGCGTTTGTGTGTGTGTCAGGGTGGAGAAAGTTGGCATAGGACTGAAGAATACTGCGTTGGTGTTACTTTTATGGACCTCTAGAGCATTTGTTGCCAAGGTATCAACAAAATGGCATCCAAATAAACAGTAAACAATCCGCTGTGTCTGTAGACTTTTTCTGAAAGTTTGACAGTAACTCTTCATGTAGAATAGCTTTCCTGCTTGCCAATGTGAACATACTGTGCAGTTGACAAATACTGTAAAGTGGAAGATGAATGATTCTGTTCGTCCTCTATGACTAAGAGCTAACTCTCCTTTTTAAAACCACATATTAAGAACACTTGGCCAACATGAAAGGGCTGCCATTTTTCTCCTGGCTTAGAATGATGTGACCGTGAAGTATATTAATCTTACTTATGGCAGAAGTCTTGTGTTTACCCAGCTCTCTGTTTGCATTTTAAATCTTCCCTAAAGCGATCATAGTCATCCTCATGTACTTCATGTGTGCTGAAACTGAAACTCCTGAGTTATGTTCTTCCCTTGTTGCACTGACCGCAGCTTTCATCATTTCCGCCACTGAGCTAAGGTGATCTGCATTGTTGCTGTTGCCGAATTTAGACAAGTTACATGTGCTGTTTTGAAGCAGCTGCAGCAGATAGCTAAGGAACCGTTTCCAGCCATATTCGAATGTGCGTGTCTGTGGTCTTTCGGGTGGGGCGTAGCATTAGTCATCAGTTTTTATAAAAGGGCCAAGCCAGTGGTTTAATTGCTGTTGTCGGGTAGGGCCTGGATGTACTTAGTGCATTGTTACTTCAGTTTTGACAGAAAGACAGCTGTCGGATCAGTCTTTGATGTTAAATATATGTGCATTTGTAGTGCAAATCTGATACTTGAAAGGGTCTGAAACAAGAAATCTTGAGAACAGCTTCCTGTGAATGATAAAGTAAGAGAACACCTAACACCTAATGGTTTTAGATGGCACTATTCCACCACTTCCCGCATTGGTTTACTGCTTTGTCAGTGTTTTTCTAATTCATGAGATATAAACTCTTGTGTCTATTTTTGGCCGCACTCATTCTAGCAGTGTGTCTCGTAGGAGAATCCTGTTATCAACAACATGGGAAGTTCACACTAAAATAGAAGTGAAAGCTCTGTGGTTACAGTGTGTGTCATGTGTTTTACCACAGGAAACATGGTCAAGCACCAACCAGTGTCCTCCTGTAGTGTTTTTGTAGGATTTCCATTTGTTCTCATAGTGACTCTGTTTTTCAGTGCTACAAAGCTGAAACAAATTACGACGTGTTTCACTGGAGGTGTGTATGAGCTCTGTGAACTTTAAAACTATGGTGCTTTGAATTTTGAGCTCATGCTGTATATGTGCATGTACGCTTCCCTCAATGTTGTGTTTCTGCAACTATGCTGATCCATGTGTCTGACAGCCCCAATATGTCCCTTACAAAACAGATATATGGCGACTATCGGCCCCTACACCAACAACATGTCTACCAGGTACAGCTGGATAAAATTTCTACCATCTGCACACTTCTTTGTGTTTATGTGCATGGCTGAACAGAATAACAGGAACACTTCACAGTGCTGTTTAACAAAGCTTATCTTTCACTATAAAGCTGACAGCACTGCCACGGTCCTAAAACAAATGCAGTCACATGAAGATTGTATTATAGGTTTTTCATATAGAATATAATACAGTTTAAGGTGTTCCTGTTATCTCTGTCAATTCTGAGTGTGGCCCCATTGGGTTTTGTTAAGGAAAGACAAACTATCTAATCTGTATATACTGCCAAAGTTATGAACTACTTGAGGCTACCATGCTAGCTCTAATTCCACTAGCACACTTGTTCCACACTATGGTTAATTTGTTATTTAATTCTCCCTTGGTGTGGCAAATTGCCCTTTAAAGACAGTTTGTTTGGTGCTTACAGTGTGTGACAGCCATCTGTAAGCACCTGTTGTAGATGAGCCATGAGGAATGTTGGAATGTGTAGGTCTGGAGTGACAGCAGACGGAAAACAAAGAGTCTGGGCGTTTCTCAGGTGAGTGCAGCAAGTTTAGCCAGATTACATAACAAACCTCTGATTTAGCTTTTGACGTAGGACTGTACCTCAGGGAGTCGTCTGAGCCTTTTAATTTTCTTTTGCGAGTTCTTCAGATGTTAACATATTTTCAGTTGAAGAGAAGACACTTTTAACTCATGTTTACATCTGACTGATCATTTTTATGATTTTCCGATGCTGATAGCATGAGTCCTCGGGTCCTCTGTTACACAGTGCATTGCTAGTGCATTGCCTCGATCCAATATATAAGTGGCCTGTTTGTTTGCCTGCCTGGAAAGATGTTTTGTAGTATTTGCTTCCTAAACTGTGTTTGTTGACTGGCATCTGTTAGCGATGGCAGACAGAGGTTCAGGAGGCCATTTTGAAGCATTGCTTTAAAGTAACATTCTGAAATGCAAAGCCGTGCACATGCAATAAAACTTTCATTTTGTTGTGACGTGTAGTTTTACTCACTGAATACGCGGAAAGGGTCAGAAGTCAAAAGGCTGCGCAACTTGAGGCCAGAAGCACATCCCTTCAGGTCTCATGCTTCCATGGATTCGATCCAGCACTTTGTGGTCCATCCTCATATGACTAAAATTCAATTAAATTAAATTTCCCAACTTCCTTTCATTTCAGCTGGCACATGTATTATAAGAGCAGCGTTCTAGGTTTAGTGAGGATGTGGTGTTACAGGGTTTTGGGTTTGCCATTGTGTGCATGAAAGTAAATGAAAGTTTACAGCGAGTGATGATGTCATCCACTTGATGACTGGCTTTTTTTCTGATGAAACATCTGACATCATGTACAGACAAGAAGGGAAAAGCTGATCCTGCAGTGACCTCAGAGTCTTTAATCAAATGTAATTAAAGCTGCTTTCCAGGGATTTATTTATTGTTTTTAAATTGCGTCAGTGGTGAATCAGTATCTAGATCTTAAACCTAAACTTGAGTCAGCAGCGGGTAGCTAACAACAAGTACTATTATTTGTATGTTTCTCCTGCTGTTCTCTTCTCTCTTTCTTCTGTCTGTACCCGGCTGGCCTTAGGCAGATGGGTCCCTCCATATGAGCTGGGTTCTGCTCGAGCTTTCTTCCTGTTAAAAGGGAGTTTTTCCTTGACACCGTCACCTTCAGCCTCTGGGGTTTCGTAAAGCGTCTTTGCGTTGCTATTTAAATAAAATTGAATTGAATTGAATTGAACTGAATTGTCAGTGCCAGTATCCAAAACCAAGCAACAGTAACCTTAATAGTTTTGTATTGTAAATATCCTTGTGGGGTTTTGTTTCATGAGCAAAGAAAACATGCAAAATTGTGTATTCTGTAATGCAAATATAAAGAGCAGCTCAGCTCTTGTCTGTTTTTTTGGTTTTGTTAGTTATTGAAGTTATTTTTTGTGGTTACCTGGCAACATTCTGTATTTACTGCCTCAACAGAGGCAGCATGACTTCCCCTGTGGCAGCGGGATGCTCTGTGACCTCACTTCCTCCTCGGTGCCACTTCCTCCTTATTCTCTCTCTAAATAATATCAAGCTGACTCGACCAACAGTCACTTCATAGGGAGATAGAAGGGGGTATGATGAAAAGTCATTAGATTTGTATATCTAAAAGTAAAATATATTGAAGGTCATGGAAATATTCTTCTCCTTGCTGAAGCAAAACAAGTTTATGTGATTCGCTCACTGGGTTGTGACTTTATTTGTGTTGAATGTAACGCCAGTGTGTCAGGCAATCAGATACTTTGCTGAGGTGCAATTATTTCTAAATCAGAGGTCCCAGAGTGCAGATGGGTCAGAGTGGTGCAAGTCACTGTGTGCTCTGTCACTCTGTATGTCTTCCCTTTTGCTGTTCATCTCTCATTTACTCCCATACAGTCTGGCTTTATCCTCTGTCCTGCCGGCAGTGTTGCTGTAAAACGAGATGCAAAGCTGTCTTGACAGGTTTACTCAAATAGAGGATTCCAGGAATTAAGGAGACAGATAATGATAATTGGTAGACGTAGTTAGTTTTGTTTTTTTCTTTACGCCATCTGTTAAGAATTCCTTGAGGTCCAGAAACAGTTTAGTAACTTATTAGTAAGTTACAGCCATTGTCTTTCTATCCAGGTAAACTTCTGTTGTTAGTATTAACACATTTTAACAAAACAAAAATAAGTGAGTAATGTGGCTGGGTTAGGTCTGAGTGTACAATGATACAATGCCATACAATACACTGGGTTGGATGTGAAAGTAGCTTCAGTAATCCCAGCCTGGAATCAGTGGGGTGGAGGCTCTTTGTTCACAACACCTAAAAGGACTGGGCTGGGTTCTGCTGCAGCATATTGCACTCCACCTGGAGACCGCTCCATGCCTCCAAAACACTGGGCTGCCTTTAGTTGTTTTGTTATACAAATACACTGGAGCAGAGAGGTATTCTTGGGGTTATACAGGTGGGTCCATTATTTAATCAGGCTATATTACAGTTTGCTTTTTGTATTTACCCGTTCTTTCAGTGTGTTGTATTGTTTTTTTTTCTGCGCTGGTCAAATATCTGAAAAGTTACAAAGTCCACGTCAAAGGGGGGTTGTGCTGTCCCACGGAAAACTCCTCTCCTGAACTGCCTGAAGTATCTTGTGTTCAGTCCAGCTTTTTCTTCTGTTACTTATGTACATTACAATGTTACATATATAATGCATAATAGCCAGGGCTGACCAAAAAGTCATCAGCTGACTAGTCAGATGTCCATTTCCTCTCTTTTAGGGCAGGGGGGTTTAAAGAGACAGGAGCTAAAATGAGAATGAAAAGAAAAAGGGGATGCAGAAATGAAAAAAAAGATACAATTTTTCGAAATGAAAGCATGTACACTTATACAAATAGAAAAATAAAATTGAACCTGAACCTGTAAAAAGGCATAATATAGCATTAATACCATTGAAACACTGAATATTTACATGAGCTGCCTTTGTATACAAAATGGTAAAATAAATGTATGAATTGTCAAGAAAAACAATGCCGCTGTAAGAGCTCCGTGATTTATTTTTCATCTCTATTGATTTTCTATCCCATTTTTGTTCCAGACACAACACTGTTTTTATGTAGCACAGTATGTTACCGCCTCTTAACCAAGCTTCTTTTTAAAAAAAATAACAACAACTTGATTCAGCTTTAACAGCATAGTTACAAACATGATTGCAGCTCTTTCCACCTCCTTTTCGACATTTCTCCTTTTTTTTCCCCCTCCAGACGTTGTTAGCGAACATTACAGTTTTATTTACTGATTTATTTTTGAGACTGTTCACAGTGCGTTCCTCCGCTGAAATGTCCTCTTTTGTTTCTAGTTTAGATGTAGCCAGATGCAAGCCAGTTATTCTCGGATGAAATCAAAGCCTTATCCTTACAGCTTGTTCTTATAGTTTCCTCTGAGGGTAAGAGTTTGGGAAATTCCACCAACTTGTATTGCGTGTAAAAAGTCAAATTCCTTACTTATTATATAAAAATAATAGTTCTTGTGATGTCAGATATTAAATAGTTTTCTTCAAAAGTCGTCGTCTTTAAAGGGGTCCAAAAATTCGATGACCTTTCAACTTGTGTGGCTGTTGTTTTTCTTCAGAATGAGGTTAATGCTGTAGGGATTACACTTTACACCTGGCAGAGAACTGTTCACCAACGTGTCCGTCCACTTCCACGTGTGGTCTGTCTGATCTGATCACATTCCAGTCCCAGTGCTTTGTGCCTGCAGTTACGCCCTGCATTGACATAGGTTGTTTTTTCTCATACCCAGATACAGCTCACGTGTCAAAACCAGGAGTAAATGGACTCACGGTATGAGGCATTACCTTGTGAACTCCTGTGCTGTTTTAAGAAGACAGTGCTGGCAACGTCAATACGGCAATAAACATTTCCAAGATGTCATTTTTGGTTTATTGATGTTCCTCCTTATTGAGGGATATACAGGGTAATAACTGATAAACTTAACACATCAGAACAATATATTAACAGATGCGTGACACTAACAAAATGTGGATGGGAAACCTACTGCTTATTTCAGTGTACATGATAAAAAAATCATCATTTATCATACACGTGGCCCTTAATGTCAATTTTGTTGCCAGTTGATGTAACACATGTTGTTTTAGGGAGGCTTGTCAAGAGGTAATGTAAGCCTGAGATCACAGCACCGCTCTCACAGTCTGATTGATAGCTGCTGTGTGAGGAAGTGCAGTGCAGCACAGGTGCACGTGTTTTAAAAATGGCTGCATCGGCGTCTTCAACCATACTTGTTTTATTGTTTCTGTGAATTAGCTTACGGTTTATATGACACGACCCCAGCTGAAAAGCAACTTGTGAAAGCTATGTTGAATGCTGGTGGGTGTTATCCACTACACGGTGCTATAGCAGGTGTCTTTGCTCTCTGTCAAACAGCATTCACACCCTTTTGCCCGAAACATAAACCAGTCACCTCTGACTGCACTGATGGATGTATTTGTGACCATAACAGTCTCCTTATCTCAGTGTCACCCTTAAGCCTTTCAGCTTATCTCTATCTCCATCCAGAAATGATTTTAATGGAATGCGTTATTTTCCACGAACAGTTGCTCTTGTGAAATCGAGATGTGGCTGCATGTGTCTCTTAAATTACGACTGCGGTTTCTTGTGTGCACGGGACATGTGTGACGGTTGTCTTTCTCTCTGTCTCTCTCTCTTTCTCCCTGCAGTCGCAGCCTAGCCAGGCTCCACCCAAACCAGCACCTCAGGTCTCCACGGTGAAGCCTGCGCAGTACGAGGTATTACACATTCCTCTGTTATGTCACTTAAACGCTTCTCTTTCTCCCTCACCCCTCTGAAGAACCTGGGTTGATTGTGTTAACTTCCCACGTCCGCCTGACCGCTGACCCCCCACCCCTCCCATTATCTTAGCCTTCTGTACTATTGTTACTTCCTTTCCCGCTCCAGAAACATGCTGTTCTTAATGGCAGTAGAACAGACTGAGGGAAAAGGCTTAGCCGTGTGTTCAGTAACACACAGAAAAGAACACTTTCCTTTTCCTTTCATTCAAGCATGAGGGAGGTACCACCCAGTTTAACCCATTAAGGCAGCTCCGAAACAATGCATCAAAGATTCATACCTTCATGCTCAGTTTAGTTTGTTGCAACATGTTAAGATATTTAATATATATCTAAACTCCTCCACTTAGCATTAATTTGAATAAGTCATACGTTTTTAACCACTAACCACTCTGAACATTTACATAGAGGAAGTCATGCCAGAAAAAAAGCCCCCAAAAGTCTCTTGGGAGAGGGTCAGGAAACCTGGAGACGATAAAACAGCTTTTGAAATCAGTAGAAAGAAAAAATAACAGCATAATTATAGTATAGGTGAAGGATAGCCGTGTAAAACGGTAAGATCCAATTTACAGAAGTCACCTTGAGTGTTCAGACTGCTTCTATGCAAACAAAAGCAGCCTAAAGAAATCTTCCTCTGAGTGTTTATGGGGATAAATGGGCTTAGATACGTTAAAAGACTTCATTAGTATTTGACTCAGGACCTCATAAATTCTGATTATATACAGTTATACGGTTTATTTAGAGCAGTATGTTGCTGGAAAACAGTCAGAGTTAAGTACTTGGCTTTAACTGTACTTTATACCACCCGCCCAGTGTCCATTTCTCTGTCCCCACTAGTGACAGTGCTCAGTGACTACTTTTTGCACTGACCTCTTGTCTTGACCAAAGGATACAGGAATCCACTGCAGATTGTCAGTGTTTTGATTTCCTTACTTATAGACAGATGTTAAAACAGAACAAAGCAACAGTGGCTGCCTGAAGTTTTCACTTGTCCTTCAACCATCGGGATTAGCCATTGTCTATTTTGGTGCCTGGCCTGTAGAGATAAGCTTTGTTACTTAGAATACCAAGAGGAGGCCGTGAGCAGAAAATAGCTGCAGCCATATTATGTAAAAATAGTAATAAATGTGCGAGAATTACAAGTCACTCAACTAGAGATAACTTCGGCTATAAGTGACTCTTGTTGGCATCTGACCTTGCTGCCCCTCTTATTTTCCTCTTGGTTGACTTTGCCACAGTGGGTTGGAGCTGCTTAGTTTTCAGTGGAAGTGTGTGTGGATAGTGCAGAGTAAGATACTCAGAGGTGGTAAAAGTACTCACATTCTGTACTTAAATAAAAGTATGGATACTTGTGTAAAAAAATACTCTGGTAAAAGTAAAAGTACTGATTCAACTCTTTTACTCAAGTAAAAGTAAGAAAATACAGGCTCTGAAATGTACTTAAGTAAATAGTAAAAATGTTTTTGCCATAAATTAAACAATTCATCAGTTCTTGCAGAATAATCTAGACTTAATTGACCAGATGTCCTGCATGAGCATCTGGTAATTTTTAATAATAAAGTGAGGGTGATTGGTTTGTTGTTTTTAAACCGCTAACTAGTGTTAGCCATAAACTCAAAACGTGTGTTCCCATAGCTTTGCTAACGTTGTAAACTTTTTTCTTTTCTTTTTTTTTCACATTAGACCTGTAGTTCTCAAATAGTGGGGTCAGGTGAACTTTCAGTAATAATGTCTCTATTGATGCTTGAACGATAAACAAGCCTCCAGTCACTAGGTGGGAGCAGAGCTCAAACAGATCAACAGGCTGCCTGTTCAAAACAGTAGATGAAGGAAACAGGAAGTGCATCGTAGACTTTCCTTCTCTAGTCCCAGTCCGATCCTCTAGTCATGTCCGGTCCGATCATGTCACGTCTTTACAAGAGATGGAAAACTACTAGGTGAAATGGAGGCAAAAGAAACTCCAGCTCATAACTAAATTTGCCCCCTGCAGTCTCTACGCCAAATCTGATTAGCTAAACCTTTTTGTTGTGAAATGGTACATGCGATACATGAACAGTTACTGCAAACACTTACACACAAGCAATGCGAGCAACCAGTGAGTAATAAAGGTATATGATGAAGTTCTCCACACCCGGTGCGTTGCAGAAAGCGTCATCAGGATCCACCATGGCTACAAAGCCTGGGGTGGTTACCACAGCAACAGGCGGAGCCACAGGAAGCGGAATCACAGCAGGAGGAAGTGCTGCTGTCCGTCCAACGGGGAAAGAGGCACGTAAAGCCAGACATGAAGTTTGTTCAGACTCTGGGTGTCTGAACAAAGGTGCAGGGGGCTTTTGGCTGTCTTGGTGTGACGTAACACTGCTTTCTTCTTTCATTCTCATCACTCTGGGTTCTCATCACGAGGCATCCCTTCCTCACTGGCTTCCCCTTTGCTTTTCACCTTGCAAAACATTGTTGCCTCTCTGTGAGCGGTGTCTCTTCAGCTCAGGTCTTTCATGCGCATCACTGGCTGAACACAGGCTGCGTCTCAACACAGAGCTCTCACATCTTTGCTCTCGGGTTGGATGCTCTTTGCAAACCGTGGAGCTGACTTCATGAATGAACTTTCTCGTCACCTTCTTTAAACACATGCTCCTTGATTGTAGACTAACACTGCGCCGGCCGGTGCTACTGTTATTGACATGCCATCAGCAGGGAAGAGTGCCGGCCCTAGAGGGATGCCAAAGGTAATGATGTTATTATGGCAGACCCTGCTTTTTCTGGCTTTAGTCAGAGCTTCATTTGAAATAGAAATCCAAACTCGGTTTCATACAATCAAGACAGAAGATTGTGGCAAACACAACATACACAGCATGTGCTTGAGAAGACGTTTCACCACTCATCCGAGGAGCTTCTTCAGTTCTAGGGGACTGGTGGGAAGTTTGAGGTTTAAATAGGAACTCCTCCTGAAACTTGCTTGTGATGTTAACAACCAGAAACCAGCGCAGCTCTTCCCTATGATGGTTGCACTATTCATAGGGAAGAGGACGGGGGCAAAAACAGTCCCTAGAACTGAAGAACCTACTCGGATGAGTGGTGAAATATCTTCTAAAAAATCTAGAAATGTCAGGAGTACTGTTCATTTTGTTTTAAATGGAATTAAAGCCTGAAAAAGCACCTGTATTTACATATATATGCTGATTAATGGTCAGATCCCAGCAGACCTTTTATTTTATTGTTGTTTATCTGCTCACTAACACTGTCCATGCGCTTGACGCATCTTTAATATACATTTACTGGATTCAGAGTTGCTTTCATCCTTGTGTTTTTGAGTGACCATCTGTCTACATGTTTGTAGACGGCACCTGTCTCCCACGTCAAAGCCACAGCTACAGTTCCTTCTTCTGCTGCTGGAACAGCAGCGACCAGTGCTGTGACCAAACCTAAAGAGTCACCCAAAGACACAACCAAGGTAGACTCGACCCATGAATCTTTACTGCCTCCATGACACCTCTTGAGATGCATCTTTCAAGGCTTTCTTGCCTTTCTTTCTTTAGTTATCTGCCTCTTTGCGTTGCAGATTTATCAGGTTTTGATGCTGTTCTTACTTGAGAACACTGTTCTATCTGGTTTGGACAGTTCTTAAGTAAATAAATCACTTTTGACTTCATTTTCTGCTTTGGACATGACTTTTGGGTATTGTGAAAGACTTTTGTTCTGTGTTCACCATGCCTCCGCTTGTTGTTTTGGTATTTGCTCATTGTGAACACCTGTCCATTCTGAGCACCACATCCATGCATCATAAATGTGAGTCAACGAGAGGAAACAAATGAAGAGCAGACGCCTAACGTTTGTCCTCTTACACATCATTGTGTCTCATTGCACAACCCCTGCTGACACGTCTAAATGAATGACTGTCGTCACGTTGGTGGAGGCTTTCTTCTGGTGGAGGCGGCTCCTCACTTCCTTGTCTTTCATGTTTCCTTGGGTGTATTACTTAAATTGTGCCTGTACAGCAGACTAACATACCTGACGAGTACCAGGCCTGTAATGATTGTGAATTCATTGCATTTTAGAGTGCCTCTACTGCCACAACAGTCAAAGCTGATGTGCATAAAGCTGATCCTGTTAAAGCAACCAAGCCAACAACAGCAGCTACGGCTGCAACTGCAAATGTATCTGTGCAAGCAAAGAAAGAAGAAGCTAAACCAACACAAAAGGTAGAGGATCCCAAAACGAACCCCGGTGGAGGCTGTCCTCTGTATTTTCACTACAATATTGATGGATAGGACTGAATATTCTCATGGTGCTCGCTAGTGAATGAATGCAGTGAGCTCCAGTCTGCTCCAGAGATACCTTCAAGGATTTCTGAATGAATGTTTGAGAGATATTATTAGAAGAAGAGCTTTATCAAGATGTGATGGCTTTAATTTTTTGGGATGTTCCATCACTAAAGTGTGTTCACACAATTCGTGACCTGTTGCAGGTGCAGGTTGAGGTTCCTTCCACAGCAGCCCCAGGAACCAAAGAGGTAACGAATTGGTGAAACTGCACAGCTTCTATTTAAAAAGCATGTTGCTTGCGCCGGTGTGCTGAGTTGTGTTGCATGTGCAGAAGCCTGCAGCGGATCCATTTGACACCCTGGGCAGCTTACTACCATCAACCGGTCCAGCCCCGGCAGTGGAGCCTGTATACACCGGGCCAAATGTCCAAGAGGTACAGCATAGCCACAGTGGGCACGCATGCGTGTCTGTGTGTATAGAATGGTGAGCACTGTGTGGTCACGCTGAGCTGCATGGATGTGTAACGGTGTGATGCATGTGCCACAGCATGGAGTCACCAGTGAGAAGGCTCAGAAGTGTGGAGAGAGAGACGACACGCTGCCTCCAGGCTACAGATTTAAAGATATGGTCAGTTCACCTTGCTGTCCTCATCTTCTCCTTCACATCTGATTTACTTCTTTAGGACCGTTGTATGTGTGTGACAGGCTTCACTTTAAATAGTTTAATAGGGACTATTTCTTTCAGTAGAAATAAGTTCCTATGAAAACAGTTTAGGATGTGTCCACACTAATACAGTGAGGGTGTATTTCTTTTTTCTTTATGTTGTCTTCAGGCGAGATAAATGGTGCCAAATAGCACTGAATCGAGGATAGAAAGACCAGTTTGATCATGTAGTTTCCTATATAGACCTAGGAACTATCAAGTAAATGTTCCTTCTGTTCCACTTATTTTAGAATCCTAGAGCTAAACTATTTGTATAAAAAAAAAACATGTTTTTCACACTGGAACTGAGCCCTCCGGGCAGTTTTTTAACCGCCACCATTTCAACATTTCCCTTTCTTTCCCCAGACTAAAATAAATGTCTTTTTTTTTCATAGACTCCAGCTCCTGTGGATGTTAAACCCAAGGATGTTCCTGTAAGTAAAGCTTTCACAACTGGCCTTTAGCAGAGCCACGACCTCCTGCACCCTGCTTCTTTTAGTCTAGATAAAGTTTAGACGCAAGACTCACTCTTTCTAAACTCTTTTCCAATCGCAAACATGGCGCATGCACACAGGAAGATCTGTTTCCACCGTGCTCTCTGCTGGTACCTCTAGAGTGGGGAATGTTGCATTGCACGGGTGGGTGTAGTCTGAGCAAACATCACAGGACCCACCTTTTCGGCTTGAGCTCGTCGGCTCTTGTCAGACCCAATCCGAACGCTAACATGAATGTGTGTAACCAGTTTGCAATGTGATACAGCTGTTACACGCTTTGATATCCGCCCATATATGCAGGTTGCTTTTTACTCAGCTCAGCACACCCACATTTGCATCATGGCCTACTCCCACTTTGTCATCTTTTCGTGGAAGACGCTTCTTTCTGTCACGCAGTCTTTTCCCACCTAGACACTTTCTCTCCGTGTGACTTTTAGTTCTTCTGTTTGTCATGTTGGTGGTAATTAAGTGTGATATTATGCATCAATATGCGTCATATCTGTAAGTTTTCTGTCCACGGTATGCGAAGGGTGTGTCTGTACTTTTCCTCCACTGTTACATGCCGTCTGGTTTACATTACTTTGCCCTTTGTTTTGCCTTTGACTTGGTCGCTCACGCCCTCTAGTGGAGGCAGTTGTGAAGAAACACGTGAAGAGATTCTTTCTAAGTGAATTTTTGTCGATACCAGCGTTGATGCACGCTCTTGTTTTTCATCTCAGAAGCCCCTGAGCACAGATGAGGCCCTGGATTCTCTATCAGCTGGTTTCAACACATCTACTGCTCCATCTGGACCCAAGAAGCAAGAGGTCAGTCTCCAAGCATGTAGCACTCAGCTGATAGTCCAGCCTCGGGTGTGCCCCCTTCACAGGCCCATGTTGAAAATTCCTAGTTTGGCTTATCTGTTGAGAATAGTGTGAGCCGTGAACAGACTTAAATGAAGTGACTGAAATAAAAGTTTTTTTTCTGCATTGTTTTCTAAAAAAGAAGGGCCCTGTTGAAAGTGTCAGTGCTTCATCTGCTGGTCCTGCAAACTTTGCTCCGCCTCCTCTGAAGGTAAAGTAAAACTTTTTTCAGTGCCGCCGAATCTGCCTCAGACTGAGGAGGCTAAGACTTTTTTCTTTTACATCTCTATTGCAGAAAGACGCTCCTGCAACAGTCCCTCCCGTGGCTGTGTGTCCTGCTCCTCCTGCTGATAAGAAAGCCAAGATGGAAAAGTCCGGACTTCCCTCCGCTCCCTCCTCGGTACATTCCTGGCTTGTCAGATCTCTTTCTTCAGACTTGTAGCTCTTTTGTTGTTCTTCAAATGACAAGCAAAATATTTGACTGCGTAGATATGATGCAGAATTAGCGTTTATTTCATTTTATCGTCATCATCATGGTCTGTTGTCTCTGTTGGCTGGTGTAGAAAGCAGCACCTTCTGTGCAGCCTCCGGCTGATAAAAAAGCCAAGATGGATACCTCTGCTGGTTTCTCTCTGGAGGCTGGACTGGATGCCAAAGTAGGCACCAAGCCCACGGCTGCTAAGGTGAGACGGAGGAGATGAAGTGGACAGACTAACTCTGTCTTTCCATGTAGTCAAATAATATAAGTTGTATCAGTCAATCATAAATCTCCTGTTCTCTCCTCCTCATCAGGATGACTTGTCTCTGGATGCTCTCAGTGCTCTTGGTGACACGTTGGCAGCGGACAAACCAAAACCCGAATCCCCCAAACTCAAACCGGAAGACTTTGTTCCAGTACGGGCAAAAACTGCAACACACATTCAAATGCACATAGCAAATTTCTTTCAAGGCTAAAAAAAAAAAAAAACACCTTTTCATTTTACCTGCAATGATAAATTATTACTTAACTGTCCCACTGTCCTTTTTCTCCTCTTTTACTTTTTACAGGAGGGCAAAGTTACCAAGGAGAAGGGTGTGCTAGTAGGAGAGAGGGAGGACACACTTCCTCCAGGCTACAGGTTTAATAAGGAGGAGCTCGAGAAGCTGCCTCCTCCTAAACCAGAGGTGAGACTGGAGCAACAAAAAGGCCTTAAAGAATACCTTTAAGTGACTACAACAATCGCTGAAGGATATTGGTGCACAAATGTGATCTCTGTTGGCATCTCTCTTCATCTCCTCCTGCAGCCCACCATGAACATGGGCGATGCTCTGGACATTTTGTCTGGAGACTTCACGACTCCCTCAGCGGCTCCTACTGTCCAGGCTCCTGTTGTCGCCCCCTCAGCTGCTCCTACGCAGGTACAGATCTGCAGATCCATCACTGGTAACGGCAGACAGAAATGACGCAGTTGAACCATCAGTTAATAGTAAGGACGTCTCTTGGTCGTTGCAGAAATCTTCCGCTCCTCCCGGTGATAAGAAAGCCAAGGTGGGGGAAGACGGTGGGTTCTCTCTGGAGGCTGGGCTGTCTGCCACTACTGCCAAGGTACAGTGCAGGAGATTTATTATTCCATTAAAGTACGATGGAACCTGGAGAGGCTCAAGTTAATTTACAGAGCATCCCAATATGCACACATACACATGCAGGTGTCTTTGCGATGCGGTCGTACAGTTTTTAGTCTAACATAAGCCTTTAAGCAAAATGGAAGCGTGTGTGTGCAGAATCATTCATGCACTGAACAGACTGACATGACTGAATCAGCGACTTCTTTCGCTTATATGTGTTGTCTGGTGCAGAAAGTGGAATCCCCTGCTCCTCCTGTCGATAAGAAAGACAAAGTAGAGAAACCCACTGCTGGGAAGGAAGCCGCTGGCACCAAGCCAAAGGCAGACCAGGTGAGATACAGGAAATGTGCTGTTGTTTTGTTTTTTTATCCTTCTCCTCCTCCCTATCTGGTTTCATAGATGAATTATAAATGAATGACACACTAACAAGTCCAGCCCTCCTGTTCTCTCACCAGGGTGACTTCATGTCTCTGGATGCTCTCAGTGCTCTTGGTGACACGTTGGCAGCGGACACTCCAAAACCCGAAAGCCCCAAGCTCAAACCTGGAGAAATCGTGAAGGTAAGGGAAAAAAGCCAGAGTCCCTCGCAGAAAGACTCTTGGCACGTAGCGTTTAACAATAGCTTCCTCACCAGACGATCTCTCATGTTGTCCTCTTTTTCTTTTTACAGGAGGGCAACGTTACCAAGGAGAAGGGTGTGCGTGTAGGAGAGAGGGAGGACACACTTCCTCCAGGCTACAGGTTTAATAAGGAGGAGCTCGAGAAGCTGCCCCCTCCTAAACCAGAGGTGAGACTGGAGCAACAAAAAGGCCTTAAAGAATACCTTTAAGTGACTACAATAGGGTTGAAGGATATTGGTGCACAAATGTGATCTCTGTTTTCCTTGGCCTCCTCCTGCAGCCCACCATGAACATGGGCGATGCTCTGGACATTTTGTCTGGAGACTTCACGACCCCCTCAGCAGCTCCTGCTGTCCAGGCTCCTGTTGTCAAACCTTCAGGTCCTCCTGCACCTGCACAGGTACCCACCTGTGGTGCTGTACCTTTGCACTGAGGCTCTCCTAGCTATTCTTGATATTTGCTTTCAGAATATTGTCTCCTGGCTTTTTGTTTACTATGCATATCTTATCACAAGACTAAAGTGTATTCCACTAAATGCTGTTCTACACTATTCTAATCTTTTTATTTCCTTGCATTGAAGTAAACGGTGTGATATCACTAAAACTCTTCTCTGTGTTGCCAGTCTAAGGTTGAGGATCTGTCAGCTCTGGATGTCCTCTCCGGAGATTTTGTTGGTTCCTCTAAAGCTTCTGGACTTCAGGCGCCCATCCCTCCTCCTACCCAGAAGGCCCCAGAGGTAAATTTGTCTGTTTGCGTGATTGTGTTGGCAACTCTGCAAACCATTTTGTCCCGAGTTAACGACATAGAAATTATTTGGTCTTTATTGCTAGCTGTGCAGCCCGTTCTTCCATCTTCCACAGTCTTGTCTCTATGTTTCTGCAGAAAATGGTTTGTCCCCTGGAACAGCCTAACACACTAGATGTCCTCCCTCCACAACCACAAAAAGCAAAACCCAAGATTCAGAAGGTAGACGTGAGGAGACAAATGTCTTTATTTCCTGCATGCCTTAATTTGACAACAATTTTAATACCTTGCCTTATATGTTCCTACAAAATCTTTTCTCTTTACATTTATTTTCGCCCACAATGTCCTTCCCCTTGTTCTCTCACCAGGACGACTCCATGTCTCTGGATGCTCTCAGTGCTCTTGGTGACACGTTGGCAGCGGACAAACCAAAACCTGAATCCCCCAAACTCAAACCTGGAGACGTTGTGAAGGTGCGAGCCACAATAAAGCAGTTCTGAGTGAATAATAAACATCCTTTTAGTTGCTTGCACAAGAGAAAATTTGAATGTTTTGAGGAGGAGAATGTAAGGCAGGTGTTTAGTAGTGAAAACAGCCGCCAGGGTCCAGACACTGGTGGCGTTCGAGCTATGGATTACATGTGGAGTGGATTCTGTTGGGCTTGGCCGGGGCCCTGGATGTGAAGACTAGGGGTGAACGGGGTGGAGAAGGTCGCAGCAGTTTTGAATTGAAAAGACATCAGACAGCAGCAGTGGAGAAACATTCTTAAACGTGACAACAAATATTTTATTGTTGAACGGTTAAACCAGACGTCCCAGTCAGCTGATGAGAGAAGCGGGAAGAGAGAGACAGAGAGTTGTGAATGAGTGAGGATAGAGAGGGTCTTTCTGGTCGAAGTATAGCTTCATTAGTGTGTTGTTTGGAGACAGTCTTGACACACACATATTTACAGGACATTTCAGAGACATATATACTGAATACACTGATCTGGCATAACATTATGACCTAATATTGTATAGGTCTCCCTTGTGCCTCCAAAACAGTTGTGACTCTTCAGAGAATGGACATGGGCCTTCTGAAGGCGTCCTGTGGTGTCTGTTCGTGGGGGGCCTTTGGGTCCTGTGGGTTAAGGGAGGGGCCTCTGTGGATCATCCCACAGATACTTGATCAGTTTGGGATCTAGTGAATTTGAAGGCCAGGTCAACTTGTGCTGTTCTTCATGTATTTTTAGTTGTTCTCAAACCGTTTTTGCAGTCATTCATGTGTTGTGTATATGCGAATGATAGTGAATAATAATCTTTAAAATCTTTGTATTGCCTTTTTACAGGAGGGCAACGTTACCAAGGAGAAGGGTGTGCTAGTAGGAGAGAGGGAGGACACACTTCCTCCAGGCTACAGGTTTAATAAGGAGGAGCTCGAGAAGCTGCCTCCTCCTAAACCAGAGGTGAGACTGGAGCAAAGTTAGGCAAATATAAGTTGTTTTTACTATCAGAGTTCAACTAATAACAAATAATAACTAAATTAGACTTAAAAAAAAACTCATTGTGCAATAAGCGTTACCCTTCTCTGCTGTATTTGCAGTAATGAATGGTAAGATGTTGCTCACATTATGTCTTAAACCCGAGAATGGTAATATAATAATTTGAGTCCTTGATTAGTTTCTCTCTTCACCTCCTCCTGCAGCCCACCATGAACATGGGCGATGCTCTGGACATTTTGTCTGGAGACTTCACGACTCCCTCAGCAGCTCCGGCTGTCCAGGCTCCTGTTGTCGCCCCCTCAGCTGCTCCTGCACCTGCACAGGTACAGATGTGTGGAAGTAACAATACTCTTTTAATGAGAGTAACAGTTTTTATGCAGTGTATTTCATCCTGTCAACCCTCTCAGTCCTCTGCAGATCTCGCTCTGGATGCCTTGGCAGGTGACTTTGTTGCCTCGACGGCTGCCTCTGCAGTGAAGGCTGCACCTTGTGTTCCCGCACAAACTGACCCACAGGTAAAAATGCAAGCCAGCTGACTGTTTACAACTACTTGTACTCACTATACTGTAATCCTGCATCTGAGTCTTAATTTTTCTGGCTTCTCTGTTTGTGTGCTCAGCTGTCAGCAGGATCAGACAATGCCCTTGACGCGCTGTCCGACACATTGAAGGATATCACACCCGTTCCTCAGCCCACCCCTGTTCCTACTAAAGACATTGTCAAGGTAGCATGCATGTTTCAAATTTTAAAAATTATAAAAAAAGAAAACCAATTGTGCACGTCACATGAGCTGTCTTGATTTGTCTGGTTGTTCGGTTGGTGCAGGAGGAAAAGGTAGTTGAAGAGAAGTTGATTAAGATGGGAGAGAGGGACGACACGCTGCCACCGGAGTATCGGCCCACTGAGGAAGACCTCAAGGTAAATGGACGGATGCTGAAAACAGATGGCAAAAGAACACTTCTTCAAGTATTACTTTACTTACACTACCGTTCAAAAGTTTGGGGTCACCCAAACAATTTTGTGTTTTCCATGAAAAGTCACACTTATTCACCACCATACGTTGTGAAATGAATAGAAAATAGAGTCAAGACATTGACAAGGTTAGAAATAATGATGATTTGTATTTGAAATAAGATTTTACATCAAACTTCGCTTTCGTCAAAGAATCCTCCATTTGCAGCAATTACAGCATTGCAGATCTTTGGCATTCTAGCTGTTAATTTGTTGAGGTAATCTGGAGAAATTGCACCCCACGCTTCCAGAAGCAGCTCCCACAAGTTGGATTGGTTGGATGGGCACTTCTTGCGTACCATACGGTCAAGCTGCTCCCACAACAGCTCAATGGGGTTCAGATCTGGTGACTGCGCTGGCCACTCCATCACCGATAGAATATGAGCTTCCTGCTTCTGCTCTAAATAGTTCTTGCACAATTTGGAGGTGTGTTTAGGGTCATTGTCCTGTTGTAGGATGAAATTGGCTCCAATCAAGCGCTGTCCACTGGGTATGGCATGGCGTTGCAAAATGGAGTGATAGCCTTCCTTATTCAGAATCCCTTTTACCCTGTACAAATCTCCCACCTTACCAGCACCAAAGCAACCCCAGACCATCACATTACCTCCACCATGCTTAACAGATGGCGTCAGGCATTCTTCCAGCATCTTTTCATTTGTTCTGCGTCTCACAAACATTCTTCTTTGTGATCCAAACACCTCAAACTTAGATTCGTCCGTCCACAACACTTTTTTCCAGTCTTCCTCTGTCCAATGTCTGTGTTCTTTTGCCCATCTTAATCTTTTTCTTTTATTGGCCAGTCTCAGATATGGCTTTTTCTTTGCCACTCTGCCATGAAGCCCAGAATCCCGCAGCCGCCTCTTCACTGTAGATGTTGACACTGGTGTTTTGCGGGTACTATTTAATGAAGATGCCAGTTGGGGACCTGCGAGGCGTCTGTTTCTCAAACTAGAGACTCTAATGAACTTATCTTCTTGCACAGTTGTGCTACGCGGCCTCCCACTTCTTTTTCTACTCTGGTTAGAGCCTGTTTGTGCTGTCCTCTGAAGGGAGTAGTACACACCGTTGTAGGAAATCTTCAATTTCTTAGCAATTTCTCGCATGGAATAGCCTTCATTTCGAAGAACAAGAATAGACTGTCGAGTTTCAGATGAAAGTTCTCTTTTTCTGGCCATTTTGAGCGTTTAATTGACCCCACAAATGTAATGCTCCAGAAACTCAATCTGCTCAAAGGAAGATCAGTTTTGTAGCTTCTGTAAAGAGCTAAACTGTTTTCAGATGTGTGAACATGATTGCACAAGGGTTTTCTAATCATCAATTAGCCTTCTGAGCCAATGAGCAAACACATTTCACCATTAGAACACTGGAGTGATAGTGGCTGGAACTAGGCCTCTATACACCTATGTAGATATTGCACCAAAAACCAGACATTTGCAGCTAGAATAGTCATTTACCACATTAGCAATGTATAGAGTGTATTTCTTTAAAGTTAAGACTAGTTTAAAGTTATCTTCATTGAAAAGTACAGTGCTTTTCCTTCAAAAATAAGGACATTTCAATATGACCCCAAACTTTTGAACGGTAGTGTATATGGTTTAAAAATGCAGCCGAATGTGTTCAATCACTGTGACTGTGTTGTCTGGTGCAAGTTAGTTTCAGTACTTGAATTAGTTTATTTCAGGCGTCAATCCAACACTGCTCACTGTGCTAAAAAGAGAAAGAATTTGTGCAAAGTTTATATGTACAAAATAGCAATTTTTAGATAAAAAAAAAAGATTATTGCAACTATTCATTGGCAGCTGCTTGATTCAGATTGCAGTCTTAAGGCATTTGTCGACTATAGTGCGTAGTACATTTCTGCTTTACTCCACATCTAATGAATCTAATTCTCTTTTATTTTTAAAGAAATTGCCAGAAGTAAAAGGAAAGACGGCTTCAAAGCCTGAAGAGGTACGTTCTTCACATAATACACACACGGTTAAAACATGCTGATATCCTGGATATGCAGTGATGTTCATTTCTCTCCCTGCAAAAGACGATGGATGACCAGACGGCCCTGGACCTGCTGTCCGGTGACCTCTCTTCTGCCCCCAAGCCTGCTGCACCGGTCACATCATCTGCAGGCACAGTAAAGCTGGAACCTCCTGTGCTGGACTCGGAGCCCCTGAAGGTAGCAGAGAGAGTAAAATGCAAACAGCGTTGTGAATGGAAAGCATGAATGTAATATTAATATATTAACTTATAATGTATTTATTTATTATTGTTTTCCAGCCGATGGCTCCTCCTGCTCTGGACAGTCTATCTAGTACCCTGCTCCCAGACGCCCCAGAGTTCAAACCTAAGAAAGACAAACCAAAGGTAAAAAGAAGACCTGTGTGAAATCAGGATGTTAGACTGGTTCATCACACAATATTACAGATAACAACAAGAGAACAACAAATGTAAAAGTTGGAGATAGTCAAATCCACACTATTCTAAAGTATTAGTATTACAAACTTCCAGTTGTCACTGTAACGTGGCACCCCCTTTAGGTTGTTCACTAGCAGTTCTTGTGTCTGTGAACGGCGCCACATAGAGAGCACTGTTAAGCCTAACCGAGGTGTCAACTTTGTTCCAGGGCAAGAGCAAGTCAAAGTCAAAGTCCAAAGTAAGCAAATCGCCTGCTGCATGAAGGCCTAAAGAAGTTGGACTCGCACTGTATTTGAAATATTGGCTCTGTGCGCTTATGACTGAGCCAAAGTTTAAAAAAAAAAAAACAGCTCAGTGAAAAATAATCGCTCCTGGTGCCTTCACACAGCGGCATGTGGTGCATTCTTCTCACTCTGCCTCGCCAATCAGTAACGTTTTTGCATGCAAAGGCGTTGCTTCTTCTTCTTCTTCTTCTTCTTCTTCACATATATACATTTCTGAAAGCTTATTTGTCGTAACCTTGTGCTACAGAAACCACATGCAGAGGAACCGTCTGCAGCCGACCAGCTATCAGCCCAGCTGAGCTCAGATGTCGTACCAGCGTCTACAAAGAAGGGAGGAAAGAGCTAGGTCTCCTGGTACGGCTCGAGCGCACTCTTACCTGAATGTGTCGCATGCTGAAAGTGACTAGAATGAATGTGCAGTTCTTTTCACTGACCGCTCACTGTCTCACGCTCACAGGTTGTCGGTGTAACTTGACCTCTGGGCCACAGGGACGCAACAGCGATGGAGCTGCTCTCTGGATAATGATTCTATTTTTCTAAATCGTAAAGAACGAATACTGGATGCAAGACAAACCTAGACAGGCCCACAACACTTTCTCAACATATTTACATAACTGCGCGCACCGCATTTCTTTTCTAGGTTTCACATTCAAAGATGAGGAACCGTAGGCTTCCGTCTTGTGGGGAAGCAGAGCATCTTAAGACCCGCAAATATCTTTTAGTTTCAAATTTGACAATTTCTATTCTTCCAGTGATACACTAATATTTCAACACACAGTTTCTCTGAGCCTCGTGGCTTTTTTGTTGTTGTGACAGCCGGCTTGTGTGGGAGCAGTAACGGAATCGTATCGGGATGTTTGTGCAATCTTGATGTACACAGAAAAGCCAAGTTTTCTATCATGATGTGGTTGGATGCCATTAGGACACTAGTGTACAGCTTAGTTTGCTTATATTTTGGACAAGACATAGTTTACATTATTAAATATGTGGAGGATTTCCAGGTTTTCTGCTTTATTCTGTATTGGAGAGCTTTGTTTTCTTTCATTACTTTTTTTTTTTTTTGCAAAATTGTTTCTTGCTTTCTGAAGAGAAATATCTGTCGTGGGTCTTTTTGTATGTATGTGGCCTTGTAGAAATGAAAAAAAAATGCTGGCATTCAGAAGTGCACTTACGGAACCAAGGTGTTTACACACTTTGTGAACTGCCACTGTTTGTGATAACTGTATAGACTCTACAGAAGACAACACTGTACTTTACAAAGGACTATCGCTTTCAACTGTAAAGCCAAAAGTCACCGTGAGCTCCACATTTGTTTCCATGTCAATGGTTTTGTGTGGGTGAGAGTCAACATGGGTGCAAGATACATTAGAGGTGAGAACAAAATATTTCAAATTAAAAATGTCAAAATTAGAGCCGTGTTGTATACGTATGATTTTTAACATTAAAAGAGCTCAGTATAAAGAAAGGGATTCAACTGTACTAAACTGAACAGAATCTTCTCCACTCCTGACTTGTGGTTTTTGCTCTGCTTACAGTTATAGCAGCCCACTTCCTCTCCACTCAAGGGGGGCTCGAAACTAAATACACAGAAAATGTATTTTGCTCATATATTATACCTTTGTGCCAAGACCCTGAATGACTGATGGTAGTGCAAATGACTGGGTTTGATGTGTGGAAAAAGAAAATCGAATGAAATAAACTAATAAAGATAAAAACACTTCATTGCAGCCAGACGCTTGTTTGAGTGGCGTATTTTTTTAATAATTTTATTTTATACTTTACAAATAACATAGCAACATTTAGGTAATTGTATAATACACATCCATTAAAATTCTTATACTATTTGTTATTTTTTAATATTGCTTTTCAACCTCAGAAAATGAAACTGAATTTAAGAGAAAGGTGCTTTAAGAACACTATCAAAAGTGAGTATCTCAAAAAGAAAGACAAGCAAGGTGGCATATGTTCAACTAAAAAAAAAAAGAAAGGTTGGTAGCCGGTGGTAAAAAAAAAAAGTAAAACTGACTTTTAAATGTGTAGATTGCAAATGGATTTATTTATTTAATTATATACAATTATTGCATAACTTTCATTTAGAAGAGGAACATAAAGCCTAGTGCAGATCTGTAATATTCTCAGGAACCATCTTCAAAAAATCCATATATCACATGATTTCATTAAACGGGTTCAGTCTAAATGCCACGGCACGGAGTTATCAGTTATCACGCCACAATACATTTAAACTGGATGCCGACAATGAAAAGCTTTCAGACTATTTGATGCGTCAGCTATTTGAACCACTTTAAACGCCAGACACGGCAAAGATGTTTCAAGTTGGCAAGAAAGTATTCACGAAGTCGAACTGAGTGAGGAAATAATTTCCGCAACAACTGAAAAATAACAGCAGGTCAAAGAGACGTCCGGGAAACTGCACCTTTTTAGATTAAACGTGTCTGTTGGCCATCAGTTGTTTCTCATGGGCTGCCCCCCGGGGTCTATAAGACAAAAAATATTAAATAATAATTTAATTATATAATTAACAGCATTATCTGACAATGCAATTAAAATAGAAACCTGGCTGTGGATACAACTGAGGAAAATACATGATGTAATATTCAATATTTTTATTATATTCAAATAGCAAGGAATAAAACTAATAATTTGTAGTAATTACTAGATATAATTTTGTACTAATTACAAGGTAAATACTAATTTAGACAATCATTTCAGAAAATCTGTATCATTTAAATACAGCTTGAAAAAATATGTGCTAAATTTTACTGATCACAATTTAGCACTGGGTGAGTACGTGCAGATATTACAACAAATATTAAAAGATGAATGAAAAAAATATGAAAAGACAAAACTAGATTTAAAAAACTAAATAAATAACTTACTTTCTTTTGTAATGGTGTGGGCATCTCCTTGTCCTTATTCCTACAGCAAAACAAATATGTTTTACCAATGACTGCACACACATAACACCAACACGGCAGAATAAAAATTTGTGGGTGTGAAATGACAACGTTTATCTCTCCAGAGGCCTTTACAGACAGAATATTTCACTTGACAATTGAGATATACACGAAGGCCGTAACGTTGTGTTGGTTGTATCGCATGGACTTACGGTTGCAGTATATGGTGGTGATGAGGAGCAGCAGAAGAAGAATGCCACAGCCGCCGGCCAGTGGGCCCAGTATGATGAGAGGACAGGCGAAGGAAGGACTGGTTGTTCCTGATAAACATGAAGTCATTTACCACCTGCTTCTTTACAGCATAAATGTGAAGATGATGAAGAGTCACTACTCTCTACAGTGATAACATTTACCTCCCAGGACTTGTCCCCTTGTGTTCTTGTCCCCGCAGTCACAGCGCGCGGGAGTTGTAGCTGGAGGTTGTTGTGCGACTGTCGGTGCTGCTGTTGTGGGAGTCCTTTTTCCTAAAAGATGAGAAACCATGAATGGGAAGTGTTACTAAAAAAGTAGCCATTGAGAGAGGATTAGAACAAAATTAGGAAACAAAACTTGCCTCCAGACAGTCGGGTTACTTCTCCAAACTTTAGCTGAATGCCCTTGTAAAGAGACCCACAGCTATAAACGCCGCTGTCACGGCTCTTTTTGAAGGACTTCAGCGTCAGACTATAAGGATTATTTGAGTGAGAGAAGATCTGGCTGAAGTTGGTTCCAGTTGCCTTCTCCATGCCATTGCTGCTGAAAGATACAATGAATTCCATGCCAGATGTGTCCAGAATCCGAAACCAGATGATCATTGCTGTATTCTCAGGTTTACACCTGATTACAACCTGGTCCCCTTCTTTTACTTCAATGCAGTTTCCAATAGTTTCTAAAAGATTTAATAAAATGACATGAGTAATAATTCACTTCTCCTTTTTTTTCAACTACAGTACATAAACAGTAATAAATAAATAAACAAACCAGATAACCTTTATTTATCATTTAGGTTAAACTTACTTTGGTAAAACACTAGAAGCAGCACAACCTGAATCCATTTTGGGTCCATTTTAATCCTGTAGACGACAATTACTGCTTGACGTGTTGTAGTGGTGTCTTTTGGAGCCTGTATGAAGATGATTCAGTGAGATATGAAACCACGCCCCAGCTGTAACCTGCTTCTCTGTTTTCTGTGACAAATGGGATCATTGCAGAGGAACGTTGCAGAGACCTCCTGCAGCAAGGTCGTGGTCTGCATGGTGTTTTGAAGTGGAGCCCACCTGATCTGCACTTTACTTCTCAGTCTTTGGTTTGACGCATCGACACAGTGAGACTTCATCCACGAGCTACAAATGGCACACAAATGTAGCAGTGCACGGTATGTAGGCTAAAAATGATGAGGTAGGAAGTGAACAAAACTGTGCACTGAGCACAAAATTGAGTAGCAACTGACTTTACACACTTAACACCACACTGACTGCCTATGCCAAATTGTGAATTACAGGAAATCTTTCTTGTAGTATAAAATATAACGGCCAAACACGACTTCAGCAGCTGGTAAATATATATATATATATATATATATATTTTTTTTTTTAAAAAAACAGCATATATAACACAATACCCTTGAACGAATATAAAAAGTTAACAAATCTGGATATAACATAGAGAGGTACAGTAAAAAAAAAAAAAGAAAAAAACCGTACTGTAAGGGTTTCTTATTCTATCAAAGAAAAAAAAAAACATGTACGTATGTGTAACCCTCCTCCTCGCCTGGTTAGGTTTCTTTAGACAAAAGACAGGGTGGGCGAGGAGACCAGGAAATCCTCTGTATATAGCTTGAACCATGGCCCAGTTCAGTGGTTTCTTCTCTTCTGTTCTCATTGTGCACCTTCATTCATTAAAGGGACGTCCTGAACCAGTTTGTGGCATTGCGGCCCTGCCAGCGTAGCTGACAGGATTCTCATGAACTTTGCATGAAAAAAGCAGTCACCATGCAGCATTTACTGCACATCACAGTCAGATGGAAGCGGGATGAAAACATGAACCGCTAGATGGCAGCAAAAGCAGAATTTAGATGTGTGTTGCTGTTGAAGCTGGCGTTCACCAAATCAAAAGTCACTAACCTGCTGCTGCTTGTTTTGCTGTTTGGACTGGTGGAAAGTGTTACAGTGCTGAGGACACCCCAATCAATACCATCTGTAAGGGTGATTCACTTTTGCCAACTTACAAAAAAATAAAAAATAATAACCTAGTGGAAAACACCTCTGAGACTTTAGAGGACAGGGTATGGATAGAAGCTGCAGAGCAGTGGCAGATATTGCATATCACAGATCGCAGTTTTCAGTATTATGAAACTTTTTGGATTACCAGTGCTTTGCCAGTTTGGCTCAGCTGTTGCTGCTCTGCTGGTAGTGTCAAGAAGTATGAGACATGAAGCTGCACTAGAGAGAGCACTGAGAGGAGTAGGTAGAAAGTGACAGTTCTGAAAGGAGGACACTTGTGGACAGCTGGATATGTTTGGTCATCGTCTTCTGGTGTTACCAAGACTTCCTTTTTTGTACAAACTGCTATGGGCGTGAATCGAGTGGTTAAATGAAGAGAAAGAAATTCCCCATGGGGAAGGAAAAAAAGGAAATGAATATTTGAAAGCGCTGTTATATAGAGCAAATAAATGATGCTACATTATGGAAAAACAAGAATCAGTGCTTTGGTAGCTTGACCAGTACTTGTGTCCATAAAAAAGGCAACGACAAAGACAACTGGACTCATTGAATTTCGCTATGTAACAAGTCCGTCCAAGTCTTGAAAGAATATTGAAACGTCTTTAAGACTATCCAACAACTCTAGCTGTTATTTTATTTATTTATTTTTGATATACCATGACCTAGATCACAGAGTTACTACCTGATTCAGTTTTAACCTGCTCCATCATCGTCTTTAAACTATTAAGCAAAACCAATATGAGAGATGACTAAAATGGCTGGAAATCAAAGCCACGCTGTGCAACTGAATTTTCCATGAAAATATCATCAGCTAAGCATCACATGTCCTGTCACATCATGTGAAAGGTGGTCTAACACTTGTCAGAAGTGAAACTCTCTTCAGCTCAACTGCGTAGAGAGACGAGACATGCTATGGCGCAACTTGAAGCCCGCCCTGTTTCCTGTTCAGTGCTGGAAAATGAAAGCACCGATTTGATAATGGGCAACAAGTGCTGACATTCTGCTCGTTTTGTGGATTTATCTGTTCCATGGGTGGGAGAAGAATAAGAAACAGGGGGTAGAGTGTGAAATAATGCTGAGAAAGAGCCAATATTTTCTCATTGATCTGTGCTGTAGAACATTTTCTTTGCTCAAAATACTAGTGCTTGTCAGTAATGTGATTTAGTTTTTAATTATATTTGTCTTTGAAGTTAGTTTTAAATGAAACCTAGATGGAAACCAAGTCGGTTTCAGTCTTTGCACCGTTTTCAGTAAGCAGGGGATTCTGTTGATGCTTGGTATCAGAGGGAAGACCCAGTCAGAACGCACTCCGTTAGCCCACTTCACCTTTCCATGTCTCTGTTTCAGTGTTGAGTCACTCACAAACACACCTGCATGGGCTTCCCTATCTTAGTCACACAGGGGGTCTCCAACCTGAAACTGTGTGTGGTGGGTGTCCAGGGGAAGCCAGTGAGACAACGGGCAATCTGCTTTGCATTAAATGCAGTCAGAAGACTCCTTACAGTCCTTACAGTCTGAAATGGCAGCGCCGTGTAAATTTCAGCATTCACCGGTCTTTACCAGCTGGGCTAAGCTGTCGCTGCTATGCTAGGCAGTTTCAAGTATTATGGGATATGAAACCGCACTATGGAAAGCAAGACCTCGAGTGGAGTAAGTAGAAACTGCAAGCTCTGAAAGAAGGAACTTAACACATGTGGCTAGATGGACATGTCTACTCATCGTCTGCTGTGATACCAAGAATTTCTGTTTTGGAAGTTTGACTGAATATGTAGGTTTTGGAAAATAGCACAAGTGTATACAAGTGCTCTAATAGTTTTTTCCAAACTTGTCTAATTGGTATTTAATGTTTAATATTAGGCTACTCAGCCATCTTTAACGTTCACTAAAAGTAACATGATAGCATATTGATTCTGATGTACTAAGACGGTTTAACTGTCTCAACTGAACTACTTTCACACCATGTAGAGGTCATCAAATCACATTCTGAATGGGTCAGTGACATTCAAAATACAGTTGACAAATCTCTACTTGGTCCATGATGAATTAGATCATTTGTGACAATCAGACATCTTTATCATTCAGGGCCGCAATAATATCATTCTGATATACTATAGACACAAGCAGGCCTGGAATTTTGTCATTTTACGGTCAAGGCCACTTGGCCTTTTGTCTTGTCAACTTTTTGAAGTTTAAATCAAACCCACCACTGATGATGACATCAAAACGTGCTTTTTTTCTCAAAAGATGCAGATCTTAAAGCTGTGTTAACAGGAAAGAGGCAGATTAGAAAACCGCAAAAAACTATGCAGTGCGGGCAGAGTACCAAGGCCACCGTGACCTTAGGGCAGATATTTTTGGCACAAGTGAATGTATATACATGATAATATCTCTATGTTTCTCAGTGTAAGGTCCCACATTTCAAATGTAAACTAACAGATGTGACAGTAATTAAATGACAACAATGGATTAACGTCCAATATAGTAATATTAGTGCCACTTCTCTATTTATATTTCTTCCTCTCCTCTTTACAGCTAACATAACAAGGAATCTAATTGGTGTAGAACGTATTTAATACAGAAATATATATAAATTTCAACTTTTAAACGCCAATAAAACCATCCATAAGTGTTTAGCTGTTTAGAAGTTACTTTGGTATGACTCTAATTATACAGGTGTCAGAAGACGTTGTACAAATAGCTTACAAGACCTATAATGTTTCATTTGACATATTCATCTTGTGTTTTAAATATAGACAAATTTACTAATCTACAAAATACAGCAGGAATCTTTTGTCTTTAATGACACGAATTTACTGCTGCTTCTACATTCACTGCCTGGAACTGAGAAATGCGAAAGAATTATTTCCTCAAACGTCTACACTGAAATATTAGGAAAACAAACACTGTTCACTAGTATGTCAGGTACATCTTGCTGACTAAATCTGTCTAATCCTTAAACACAGTAAACACAATTCTTCACTTGAAGTCTACATTAATAAAGGATATAATATTCAGTTATCTTGAAAACATCTGCGGTCTTGATTCAACTTTGTCGTGTATGGGGGCTTTGTTTTGTGGCTCAGCTGAACAGTAACATGTTAAAATGTCACTCGTTTTGTCTGTCCTTGTTAAAGTGACCTATGAATATAATCTAATTTGCTTTGACTGTGTATGTGGTACAACACACCGTACGGGCAACCGTTTTGTATTTCACTGAAGCAGCACTTGTGTTTTGTGTCCTTTAAGGAACTAGTGTTACCTCTGTTTACAGGAATTCATTCACTAAATGTATTTTACTGTTTTGAACATTTACTAGTCATTTATTCATGATGAATAAATACTCACCCTTGACATACTCACACACACGTACTAAAGCATGAGGTAATAACTGCATGTTTGAATGTCTGAATGCAATGTGCTTTGTATTATATGGGATCATATCCAATAAAACAAACTCAAACAGCAATCTTTAGGTATTCATGTATTCTTTTTAAAAATAAATTGTATTCTCATTTCAGAATTGTACGCTCCCCTCTGTCTCCCCATGTCTCTGTCAGCGCTTGTGGTTGGGTCTGTGGTATTTTTTGCGGTCTGTTTGTTTCAGAGACTAGATGAAGAGCTCAAAGCTGAGCGAGGTGATAGGATCTCAGTGAACACGGCTCTGTCTCTCCTCTTTCCAGCACACAGGAAGGAGATGAGCGCAGTTCCTGAGACCCGAACAACCACTAACTCAGTCGAGCCTTTGCACTCCCCAGTCACGCAGGTGTGAATGTGTGCTGCTTGTGTGTGCACGCCTGAGCGTGTGTGTGTGTGTGTGTGTGAGTGAGAGGGTGAAACAGTGAAGATATCTTGCTATAGAATGATTTTGTAGCCTGCAGTTCAGGATTATAACAGTAGAGTTTGGTGGCACGTACTGGAGGCTGTTCAACAGAAACTGAATATTAGTATACACATCAAAAGGAGAGGAAGAAACCAAACCCTGACACTCACCTACTCAACTTCCGCCTAACACAGTATTGACAATGGAAGTACAACACCCACTTCTAAACCTCCCTTTCTCCTCTCCATACACAAGTTGTGCAGCTTAACGAAAGATTATTAATAATTAACACAATATGTGAGAGACAGCCATAAATATGACATTGGACTGTCACTGGAAAAATGTACAGCATTTATTATTTCTGCCATTGCAAAAGAGCCCATCATTAATCTTTTGGTAATGTTGCAAGAAACTGGATAGAAAGGACTGAAACCAATGGGAAAGATTCAAAATATATAATTTTATTGATCAAACTGAGTTGATCTCACAGAAAAATCAACATGCAAGTGCTTTTTTTCTTTGCGACAGATGTGAACGTTTTACTACAACGCTGTTGAAGATGAACGCACAAATAAATACAGAAGAGCAAAGAATGCAGAAAAAGCTGTACTTCAGCGCATCTCTTTTGTGACTGTTGCATATAAATACACTGATTAGACTTAAATGTTAAGAGACATAACAGTGTCACAGTAGGAGTTTAGAGAAAAAGATATAAGGATTTTAAAACAAGAGCCGCATCTTCATATGTGATAAAACAATCTGAATAAAAAGAATTGACAGATCGGAAAAAAAGTTACAGCGTACGGCTTTGACCTGAACTTAGCGGAGCTATTTATTATAAAATATACAACAGAAACCTGTGAATATATATCACAAAATGTTACATGGCTGCAGCTGCTGAAAATGAAAAAATCCTTCTCGGGCTGAGCACACATTTTCTGTGAAGAAACTTGACATGTCAGGGTTCAGAGTGAATCCTGTCCTTCATGCCCCGCTGGATGGACGGCTCATCTGAAGCGTGTCTTCATGTAAGCCGCAAGAGAAGGGCTTTAGGACGTTTGCCTCTTTCTGAATGGAGATTAACAACATTAGTATAGTAAACAGAACTAAACAAGGAAATAAAGATTACGAAAGAAAAATAGCAGACTAATAGCAGAGCAATCAATGACTTACTTCTGAAAACGGTGGCGGCATTTTTTGGGTAGCCCTGTAAACAAGAGTGTAGAAAGCAAAGAAAATACATCAGAGATGCAATCATTTTTTAATGTTGAAACTTTGGTGGATTGCTCATTGGACATGAATAACCGCAACCAGTTCTTCCACCCGGTCTTAAAATAGTTAGCATACTGAACGAGGACACAACTTACGGCTGAAATAGTACAATGTGCAGACGAGAGCTAGAGCCAAGCCTGCAATAATTCCAACCAGTGGCCAGAAAACATTGGGGCTGCAACCTTCTGTAAACAATACAAAGGGAAATACATGGTTTCACGCATATATACTTAAATTTGCACGCAGAAGACATGGTACAATCTACACACCACTGCCAGCATACAAGTGCTCTTATTCATTTACAGAAAAAATGTTAGTAACTTGCCTTGTTTCTTCGAAGAGCAGCACTTGACCGTTTTGGTCTTTGGTTTGGTTTCTTTTGGCTTAGGGGGTACCGTTGGAGGGGTCTCTGTCACATGAAGACCAAAGAACCATGAAGATGAATGACAAACGTCAGCAAAGCAAGAGTGTTAACCTGCTTTTAAAACTTTAATCTGTACTTCACACTCCAGTAAAAGACCGTTTGGGCCGCGGTACATTCATGATATAAAAAATCATCAAAAATAGGTGCTGAGAGCACGGGGTGACATCTAAACTATACACATATGGGACATAACTGTATGTTGTTGTAGCAGCGGTAAGGTGCATATATGTAGATCTATAAATATACATACACACACTTTATAAGTGAGTATTATCTGTGGATTCTGTGCTCACCTCTACTACTATATATATATATATATGTATATATACATATGTGTGTGTGTGTAAAGATTAATAGAACAATAATTTGTATTTTTAAAGACTGGTAGACAGTGGAGTATTGCACTGTTCAAAACATAAGAAGCGAGGGGAGCGTAAGTTCTGAGGACGAACTCAAACTGGATCCAACGCAGGTATTCGCAGTAATATGCAAGCCATAATCCTGACTGTACAAAACATACATGGTGAGGTTTCACCAAATGTCATCATAAACCAATTTAAATGCCTGAAATTACCTTATACCTGAATTCAGATACACTGGAGGTCTGACACATGATTGTTATTTAAATTGTTGATAATGAACTGCTACACAGTAAATGAAGTATTGCAGATTTCAGAATACAAACCTCCTGGCAGGACAAGAGATCCGGGATTCCACATTTCTGTCTCCTTGCCCTTTACGACACAAGAATAAATCCCAGAGTCCGCTTGTGTCACATTTATGATACGCAGAGCGAAGGCATTACTACCCCGTTTGGAAAATGTAAAGTGTGCCTTGTCCACCTGACCGTAGGTAACGCGCTCAGCATTGTTGCATTTGGCCAGGAACTCTAATTTGTCGTTATTGAGAATAGTGCGGAACCACAAGACAGAGTCACAGGAGATGTCGCCACATTCACACTCAATAGTCTCAGTGCTGTCGATCTTGGGATAAAGGACGGGTTTCTGTTTGATGCTTTCTTTTAGGAAGACTTGTTGGGCTCCTAGAAACAGAAAAAGAGGGAAGCTTGAGATTCCAACAGACACACTTGTTGTACACTGAACAACTTCTACGCTCTAGCATACAATTGTAGAATCATATACTCCAGCTCCCAAGAGAAATCGGGTACGGTCAGAAAAGAGTTACCGAGTCTTCTTTTAATGTTTAATGTGTTTTGTTTTTTAGGAAGGTAGCTGGAGTATCCTCAGCAGTCGCACACAGAAATAAGTAATGTACTGTTTGTAATGTAAAAGAACGTAGACGTAATCACGGTTAAAGCAAGGCCGCACAAATACATCTGGCATTATGGAAACACAACTACCACTTAAAATTCTGCAATAGCACAAATGAAGCCAAACTATGAAGAAATGTCTTGTTTATATGTCAGACTTTGTGATGGTGACATTTAGAAATAGCTGTAAGGAGAGGGTGATTTAGCAATTGTGTAATAGATGACTACTTTGTAAGAGCCATTTCATCTAATTTTAGAATCTTCACCAAAGGCTGTTGTGTGTGTTTTCAAGTCAGGTATAATACCTGTTGCAATAGTGTTATGAAATATCTAAAGGTTGTCTGTGAATGAAATGTTACAGGTCGCTGGCACGTAGGTCTGTTTGGAGGAAGATGGTTTTGCTAACACAGAATAGGCAAACATTGCACCAAAGACTGCTTCAAATTAATTGAATCTATAGTCAGTGATTTGCTCTACATAGTACAAGTCACTTTGATGCCTCGATCAAGCGACAATACATTAAACACAAAAATATAAAACTTACCGTGAGGAAAACTACTGCAGAGCACACACACTGTTATTCATAATTTAATTGGTTCTTTTCATCACAAGCGCTTAGTTCTTATCGTGCAGCTAGCATTAATGTAATAACATAATAGTATCATTAATATATACATGTTATTATTAGTGTCCAACTCTGAGACAAGAAAATAACGTTTAACAAACAACCACTAGTGCACGCTACTGTTTCTGTTTAAACTCTGTTGGAATTGTAAAAAAATCACCTTGAGCAAACTATGGCTTTGACTATATTTACTGAACGTACACATAATTTAAATGACACACCAAACATCTGCGTGAGAATACAAAAACACAACGTCCGCTACAGGCCCCTGACTGAGTTCTGATGCCGAGT
Organism: Planiliza haematocheilus; assembly: GCA_005024645.1. Classification (NCBI taxonomy): domain Eukaryota; kingdom Metazoa; phylum Chordata; class Actinopteri; order Mugiliformes; family Mugilidae; genus Planiliza; species Planiliza haematocheilus. The sequence goes on along the minus strand of SRSE01001409.1, from coordinate 3,066,369 downwards.
ACGATGGAGACTTAATGAACACTAAATAGAAAAGTGTAATGGTCTTACCAGCTGTCCAGAACCAGACAGTGAACAGTGTCCATGCTAGTGGCAGCGCGATCATTTTTTCAGGTGGCCAGTGTGTGTACCTGCGCGCGTTTGCTGGAGGAAGGCAGCTGACACTTTCTTTTTCTTCTATCTATCTGTTGAAGATGATACGAGGAACTACACTGACAGGGCCTTCAAAGGAACACCCCACTGTGACATGCACAGGGCCTATCAGATTGAGCCATGCGCCAGCCGCAGGACTTAAACACACACACACACACACACGCATGCACGCACACAAGCAAACGCACACTACCAAAAAATGAGAAGTGAAATGCCTATAACAGACAACTGGCAGAAATACCACATATCCAATTCTAAAATGTGCTACATAAAAAAATAAACAAAGGAGAAAGATGCAGTTCAACACACAAGTCACAATGTGTCTTATGTCTCACAGCTGTTTCACGAGAGCTGGCATGATACCACATATCAAACAATAAAAAAGTTGTATATAGTGCTGTGGTCTCTGCCCAGGTGCATGACCTAGAGCTCAGCGGAGTCCTACATACGTAGCTTCATGTCTTTCTGCAGAAAGAAAGCAGATGAATACCAGCATACAGAGCCTAAACTTTAAATTGAAGCATCAACTAAAAATGAAGGCCGAGAGACGAAAACTTTGAGCAACACTGCTGTAGATGTATGCTAGATATTCATGTGTGTGTACCATCCATCTGTAGTTATGTCTCATTACCTCTGAGAGTGCAACGTATAAAGAGTGTATATGCAATTTACAAACTTTGGTAAACAAATAAAATTCTGAGTATTTTTCTTTTTCACAAATATAAAAGGGAATAACGTAGTTTTATGCTGAAATGATTTATTCCAAAATCCAATTATTTGTAACAAAGTTTTTTTGATGGAACGCTTCACCTTGGATTTTACATCAACTCCTTTCTCAATCTCCTTCATAGACAATGAACTGTCCCCAACCAATTACTGAGAAGTCAAGGGGGAAAATTTCCTAAAATCTTTTGTTGAATAGTTGTAGCTCCCCGGTTGTAACGCGTAGCTCTTCATTCTGTCCTATGTGAAAGCGCAGGCACAAGAGTGCATTTGCGTTGCTTGTGAAGGTGAAGGCTCAGGTATGAGTGAATTAGGACCACAACAATCAGTTTTCATCTTTGACTAATCTGTCAGCTCACCTCACATAAGTGCACGTAAGTTATGTGGACATCTTCATATTCTAATACTGAGACGCATTTCAATTATGATGCTGAAAATGTAAACAAGCAGTAAATCTGTACATTTTTTCCAGTGTGAAAGTTGAATGGCCATTGATTATTTCTTGTCATTCAACTGATCAATCAATCAATGTGCCATTGTAATACTCACCTTTTGGTTTGTGTGATGAAAGCGTTACACTGATAACGATAAGATGATCCTGACTTTGACCTACAATAGTTTGTTGCTACTTACAAGCAGCAACAACAAGACAACAACAAGGATTTAAATGATTTTAAGTACATTCACATTAAAAGTAGTATGTCTCACTGGCTGGTAATTATATTTCGTTTTTGTGCAGCCATACTGACTGTTCAAGGGTCTAATTATCCACTGAACTGACATTTCCTTGATAAAGATACTTCAGATCATCTAAGTGTCTGTGGATTTGTTTGTGCGTGTGTTAAATGTTAAAAAGGTACAGAACGGTCTGGCGGGGGTCGTAAAGCGAGAGGATGTGGGCATCACACAGCTCTACGGGGGTCGAAGCTTCGAGCGACACAGGGAACGAGACCACAGGATTCTTTGAAAACAGGAGATCTCCGGGGGCTTCAGAGATGCTCTGTACACATCGCTAAGCGGTGAAGCCTTTGTTGGTCTCTATGCTTCAACGCTTTCAGACAAAAACTGCATAGCGAAGGAGCTTCTTAAAGTTTGAGTCTTTTTGACACTTATTTTATCTGTTTATCCGTGTTGGTATTATTCCATGTGTCACAGATGCTATTGGCTTGGCCTTTCTCCAAAAGGTTTTCATCCAAGAGTCGTTACAGGAATTACCATATGTTGTAGACTATATCAACATTTCTTTAATGTGTTTTGTGCATTCACATTGCATAAAGATTTACATGCCAAACCCAAAGAAAGCAGAATTTAAAGACAGAAATGTAAAAAACTGGAATGAAAAGCCATGTTTTTTTTCAATCTATTTTCTATTAGAATAGCACTTTCCACTTTACCTTTCTGTCTTCTTTAGTTTCTGCACACGGCCTTTACTACATTTATCACAAATTACCTCTGAACCTAAATTCTGAGGTTTTGTAAAGAGCTGCTCTCAGTCAACCTTTGCACCTGTATGACCCCAAACTTTTTATATGCTGTCGGGGTTTGCAAATGCATTCGCAGCACATGAACGCTCGCTGGCTCATTAGGTACCCGAGAGAAAACAAATCCATTCTACTATTCTGGTACGGGGCTGCACAAAATCTTGTTATAATGTTTAGTTCATGTTGAAACAGGTAATTAAACCATATGCTCATTCTGGAGGACGCAGTTTGTGGTGCTCTTAAACTGGACTGAATCAAACAGTGAAGTGTTTCTGTTAAATCTCACTCACTGACTATAATGGGGCTGTCAAAATAATATATGACAAGTTGACACAGTTGAATCAACAGCTCTGTTATTTGAAGCAAAAGCTTTACACCTCAACCTTCACACAAAGATAAGATTTAGTGCTGACTGTTACATTAGGATGCATTCATTTTCACTAGTGTGCCTAATGAAGTGGGGGAGCACACAGTGGTTTATAAATAAGGTAATGTCTAGGTGATCTACCACTGAACAATTGTGATACTCTGTAATGAGTAACAGGTCAGACACTAACTAGTCTGACATGTGGAACCTCTCTACAGGTCTAGCAGACCTATTTTAAGTCAATACATCTGTGTGTGAAAGTATGAAAGGTTCAAGAGGAATGAAATGACTCCTAACATTTATGGGTTTTTATTTGCTGTCCCGTGGCTCTGAAAGAAGCTCAACAGTGCCAACCACAGACCGATGAAAGAATTGCAAGCAAATCCTTGTGAGAAGCACACATTCATTACCAAAATAATTTAAGCTCCTGATGTGTTAAGTCACCAAGAGGACTTAAAGGATAATTTCACATAATGGGGAAACAATTAGATACACACATGAATTCAATCAGAGAGCCATACAAGTCTAAACATACTAGCCGCCAGCTAGCACACCTATAGAGCATGCATATGGCTGCCAGAGAAGATCATCAAATTTTAGTTTAGTATTTCAATCACTTTAAAATACACAGTTTTTGGAAAATTTCAGCATCATACTCATGATAACTTAATGTCTGAAAAATGTCAGCAGTCCAAAAGACTAGTTTAACAACCAAGAATGGAGTCATCCCAAAGTTTTTCCTCCTCTGTCCTAGTGTCTACTCTGTCTTTTATTTTCTTCTTCTCTTTCCTGTGTTTGGGTTTGGCTGGCTCTTCCTCTTCACCCACCCTTTGTTCAACATTGAGTCCAGCATCAACATGCACCTCAGTCTCTGTTCTATTCTCCATCGTGTCTTCTGGCTTTAATATCACCGGCATCCTTTCTCCTCTTATCGTCTCAAAGTTCTCCTGAACCTTCTTGTCTTTCCGTCTCCGCTTGCCGTGATTCTTTAGCTTTTTTCTCCTCCCCTCCTCCCCAGACTCTACAGATTGCTCTCTTCTCTTCTCCTCTGAGTCATTATCTCTTTCTCTCCTCTGGCGCTTCCTCCCCTTGATCCATTCCTCCTCGGACTCCTCATCTCTTCCTCTCCTGCCTCTGTCCTTCCTGGACCTTCTAGTCCTCTTCTTTTCTCTGCGCCTACACTCACTGTCATCGCTATCACTTGTGCTACTGCTGAAGGAGGAATATGAGGAGGAAGATGATGAGGTAGTATATGAAGAAGAGCTTGACTGTTGTCTGTGCCTCCCCCTTTTTTGGTGACCAGTGACAAGTGGAGAACCAGAGGATGGGAGGACTGGAGGAGGGCAGTTGTACATCCAGCCATGCGATGGCCACGGTGGGCCCTGATATGAAGGGCGCCATGTTTCAGCTGGCTTGTAACAACCAGGGCGGGGGAGATGAAGAGGTTTCGAAGTGGGAGGGAAGTTGAGCACAGGTTTATTCCATTCTTTCATATCTCCCTTGTTTAATCCTTTCTGTCCTTCTTCATCCTCTACGTTCTCTTGTGTATCACGATGAGGGAGCACTTGATTGGTTTTGATACCACGAGCCTGTTGAACCTGAATGTAATCTGCCAATTCATCTGAAAATGTGGTGTAGACTTTTTGTTGGGATTTGCATAGGTCAATGACCTTCTTCTCCCTGTTGAAGAACATATAAATATATATAAATGTAGAGCAGTCTGTTAATAAAGGTGTCTGCTGGCATTTGTGGCTTTGTCTTGGAACAATAGCCTGGAATAATAGCCTTTGACATTATTTGATGGAAATAATATCGAGATATATATCGTATATTGCCTTTCAACTGAAAGTATATAGAGATATTTCTTTTTGGTCCATGTCGGCCAACCCTACACACTACCCACCGGCATGGGACATGCTGTAATTAATAAGCATAGGTGCATAGGTCCTGCAAAGGCCGGCTGAAGTGCAATTTAGCAGACTGAATTTTAAAGTAATGAGAGTGAGGAGTCACGTGTCGATTTGGGTTGATTTGGGTGGGGTCTGAGCCGGTCGGCCATGATGGTAGGAGATGCTATCGGTTGCCAGGGGCAACGCCTTTAGAACTTAACGGAGGAGCGACGAAACATTCCAGAACTCTTTCATTTTTGCGCGTTTATTATTTCAGCGGGACAGATACAAGAAAAGTAAGAAAAGGTAAGAAAGTAAAGCAATGGATAAAGTTAAGGCGAACGAAAATGGACCTTGCAGGGACATGCTACACCTACCGCAAAACAGCTTTATTTGGAGAAGCTCTCAGACATTAAACACTTAAACACACACATACGAGCTCCCTGCAGCGGAATGGCACAGAAACCTGGACCATTTACCTCCGTGCATGTATATGGATATTGTAAATTACTTTGTTTTTGGTGTGAGTTACTACACGATGCATGAGTTTAAAAGCCACAAGTCTTTGAAAAGTTACAAGGCTTTTTTGCTGTGGCTGGGTGCAGCCTCCGGGTGGTGAAAACAGCGTTGTACTGGCAAAGGTAAGTTTTCTTAACATGCGTTTTAGTGTGTCGTAATTACATTGCATTCAGCAGACACTTCTTGACCCAAATGACAAAGCAATTAACTGCGACTGCTTCATAAACACTAGATTGTGATGAGATGTTCAATGTACACAAACGTTTCCAACATGTTTTGATGTGGGCTAAAGCTGTGTGTCGTATGTTTAAGTATTTAATTGTAATTTGACACATATTGTACCAGGCATAGACTGTATAGAACAGTATATGGTATCAGGTTTTTGTGCTGGGGGCTGCAAAGTGACAAACCAGTTCTGGGTTGGCAAGGGTAGTTAATGTGTGATTGCAAGATGTAAATGTCCTGGTTAGATTAAAACAGTGTGAAAGCAAGGTGTATGAGATTCAGACACCTTGAAGTATGAGAATCTCATACACCTTGAAACCAACTAGCCGTCTGAAGCCAACTAGCCAACCCAGAACTCTTACTTTGCTTTACTTTCTTACTTTTCTTGTATCTGTCCCGTCGGAAACGCCTAAAAATTAAAGAGCTCTGGAATCTTTTGTCGCGCCTCCGTTAAGTTCTGAAGGCGTTACCCCTGGCAACCGATAGCGTCTCCTACCATCATGGCCGACCGGCTCAGACCCCGCCCAAATCAAGGGGAGGGGCTCTGTACCATGACGACAACTCCTCATTCTCAATATGAGAAATTATGACAAAACGACGAAGAAATGGTGTGTTTGTCAGAGAAAGCGTGATCTTACTTGATCTGGTGTTTGCTTCCCTGCATGTGAGCCTGGTACATCTCCACAGAGTTGAACTGCACGCTGCACATTTGACACATCAGGGAGTTACCTGGAGACAAGTGAGTGTAAAAATGTGAAAGAAACTGCAAAATGGTCAAATAAAGCCTTCTGAACACTCACATGACTTCTGTTGGTTTTGTCTGTTTCTGGCTATTTTTTAATTAGTTCCAAATCGATCTGTCTTCTCTACAAACAAATTCTACGGTCTACAACTGAATATAAAAATAACAAAATATGTGATTTAAATTGCAGTCTATCTATCATCACTATCTAATTAAACTTGTATGCACATATAACATACAACTAAACAAACTGAGTATAGTCAACACTGTTTATTTTATTTATTTATTATTTTTTTTATTAAAACTAGTTTATGAATCAAGCTAACACATACCTGATAATCTCCTCCTTACCTACCTGCTCTGATGGGATAAACTCTTCTAAGATTTGTTGTTTCATCGGTGTTGTCTAAGAAGCTTGGCAGGAAATTCATCCAGGTTTTTCACTTTGCATTTCTGGGTACTAATCTGTGGTAATTTCTTCTGTTGAATGGTAACTTTCTGGTATCAGGCTGTCTCACCATTGCCTGGTTTCTACTGATTTTATTTGTCGTCTTGAATATGATTTGGTTCATACTGAAATATGCCTAATAGAGGACTAAAGGTCTCTCAAACACTATTTTTTTCACATCAAGGGTTTTCCCGCAAATTAGACAAAATATGATATTAAATGTGATTAAACCTTGATTAAACGTCTTTTGTATTGCATGTATACGCTGAGAGACAAGGCCATGTGTTACCTTGTTGTACACTGTCTCCCAGCTCTTTGAGCAGCTCCTGTCTGGCTTGATTTCTCTGATGTTTGCGTCCATTATAGTGCTGTGTGGCCATTTGGGGTGTGTTGAAAGAGGAAGCGCAAAGGACACAGTACTTGTTAGGGTCCTTCAGATCAACCTCTGTGCTCTGGGTGGTTGTGGTGCCTGCAGGGTCCAGAAAAAGCTCCATACCACCCTCAGAGGATAACTTCTGGTCAGGATTATCTGGGTCCTGAATAAGACTTGGCGAAGAACACACTTCCATGCCTTTGTCTATAAATGCAAGGAAAAATGAACAAATTCAAGCTGAGTTTGTTCTTCTGACATGTATTGGAAATGAACCAGTTTTGGATACTGTCAAAAGAACCAGCACTTGCCTGGTGGACGAAGACCTTGTTTACGAAGATTCTTTGAATGGACTTTGCCTTTATAGTGTGACCTTGCTACCACATGTGAACTAAACACCATGTTACACAGCTCACAGAAGCGGTCCTTATCAGCAGTCATAGTTCGCTGAAAAAAAACAAAACAAAAAATTACGTAAGACTGTCGGGTCAAGAATCATGACATACTAGATAAAGTATGCCAAACATGTCTGATAATTAGGATATACTTATTTTCCACTGCAAAGTATTACTATACATTCAGCAAGCTGCAGGACCGCAACCAGCTTGAAATGATGTGACGTATTTCTCCCTTATTGTTCCCTCTGTCTGAAGATCTTAATAAAATCTAGGGAGACAGTTTGTTTTTAAACTGAGCACAGCATCATTTATAGCCATCGGATCTTTTGATTAAGAGCTTTCTTCTTTGTCTCTCATATTGTACTGAGATAGACTTACTAAAGAACCCGTACACTCCTTACATTAGATGGTAAATGTGTATCATTGTGATTTCTTTTCACTCCTCTGTGAAGCTCAATTTTGATTTTATAGTGAAGTAAAATCTTAGCACTAACCTGGGGTACTTTGTTCATCTTCTCTTCTTTTCTGGCCTGCAGGTACACCTTGAGTTTCTGAGCATGTTTCTTTCCCTGTAGTCGGGGGATAGGCATTACATTACTATGAAGGCTCCAGCTTTTTCGAGTCAGTAAAACTGTACCACAATTCAATGACAATTGCCTAGAAATCAGTACACACCTCATAGTGGGACAGTCGCTGAGATTCAAACAGCAACACAGCTTCGCACACATGGCAGTAACTGTCAGTGAGGAGACCCTTAAGTAGCTCCTCCTCACTCTTGTCTCCTTCCTTGTGGTGAACTATAGAATAAAGATTATTTAAGCATGATGAACAAATATCAGGCAATTAATTGACTGAATTACATTCCAAAAGCATTTTACTTTTTTCCTATGCAACGCTAACCTTTATCAGATAGTAATGAAGCTCTATACGCAAGCGCCATTCTTTTAAAAATTCAGCTGATGCCATTGAGCCGAATGGAAATGTTTCCTAGATAATACGTTTTTGAAAAAGAATAAGTTAAGTTCTAATCGGTATAAATCATCACACAATTTTTATGTTGCGACCTCCAATACAACAGGTGCATACAGACTATAAAGCAGATTTAATCGCACGAGTATGCCCTAAAAAAAAAAAAAAAAAATTTTTGGATCAGTGATACACAAATATATCCTATGTTAGTGTTGTTAACTACCTATACCTTGAACAACTGACACTCATTACCAGCTTCCTGTAGTGGTATGATTCAAACCATCTAGATACTAGCAGTACATTATTGCTACCAAATGAGTGTTTAAGGCATGATACGTGTTTGCATGTCATTGCTGCTGTATTTGTACCACTTTAGAAGGAAGGACACAGCAGCATTCACCTTCATAAAATCTGTTAATGGAATCATACTCAATAAATCATGGAAAATACAATGACTCACCAAAATAAATAAATAAATAAAAACAACAAAGAAAAAAAGTTTTTCCCATTAGTTCCCGGGAACGTACATTGTAGTTTTGCACATAAAATAAAAGTTTACTGGTCATGACAAAAAAGCTGTTGGACAAACTCCTCTTTGGTCTAAGACACCGTGGTCCAGTATAAACCGAGATTATTTCACACTACAATATCACCATGTGCATGTACTGTGGATGAGAACAGTACAAGTGTATTGTTAGAATTTTTTTTAAATTAAGTTAAATACTTAATATTTGTCTTGTGAAGTTAAATTTACATGTGAAATACTAATAAATATATTTTAATCGATAGGAATCAGCATATTAAAGCGCAATATTTAAACAATTCAACTAATACAAGCCTACATAATTTAAGAATGACATAATCTGATGTATGAATTTATATAGTAGTGAGCCTTTCATATTACACAACTGTTGTGGAAATGATTGATTATTAATTCAATGTTTACGTTGGTAAAAATATTTGCATTAGAGTGGCATTGATATGTGCTTGATATTACAACTTTCACTATTTGAAACATTTAAAAAAAAAGTTTTCTTCGTTTGTTTTTTGCTATGACAAAGAATAGACAATATTGTCATGATAATCGACTGTTATACTTTCAGAATTCAATATTTCAGAATCAAGAATATCTTGATTTTAAGACAGTTACACAAAAAAGTGTTGATGTCAAATATTTTACGCCTCTCAAATAAATCAAAAGACTGGAAAAGCATTTTGTATTGTAATTCCTGAAATATTCATGTCTTTGATACATTTCAAATATTGTACTTACCAAATGATAGTCACAGTAGCAGTTAACCACAGGACAGAAATTGTAAGAACTGTCTCAAAGTATGTGTGCTATTTTTACAATTGAAACTTTTGACAATACTGTTTATTCTACTGGTAAGCAAGGCCAGGACAGATAGGACATTTCAACAGATTGAATGACACCTCAATTTCTGATTCTTCAAACTCACAGCCACCTTGCAATATTTAAAATTATTAAGCTTGTCACTGGTGAGTCGGCTTTCATTTACTGCCAGAGAGGATAAAAATAATGTCAACCACTTTATGGTTCTAAGTTACTTTGTGGCATCCGCTACCAAAACCTGCTAGCTGCCCAACCAGCTAACCTAAACCACTGGTATGTGGACAGGACCAATAGGCCTTTTCGTTGAGGTGCAGACACTAGCTCACAACTCAAGTTCCGCACCTAGAAGAGTCACAAACTAACGTATGTCATAGATGTTTGGTTTCACTAATCGGCTCTTCTTAATGTAAAGGGGGAGTTTTTGGTGGCGATATCTCTCACGACTCCTGCACTCACCGACCGGTACAAAAACCCTCTGAAATACGCTAACGTATTTAGCTAAGGAGCTAACTAGCTCACTAGACTGATGAGCTGGCTAGCCAGTTAGCTAACAAGCTAACGTTAGCTCGGCATACAGGGTTCCAAACGGCTGAATTTTCACGTTCTAGACACAACTCACCTTCAACTTTGGTACTATCTATTTTAGTGTTTATTACTGTATCAGCATCTGCGACAGAAGCCGCGTTAGGTGTACTGGTAGTGTAATTTTGAGCGTCTGACTGCGCACTTGGCAGAGTGCAGACGCTCGTGTCGTCCATCGTTTTTCCCTAGATGTTAGCGCAGGCGCAGTGACCTCGCAATACTCGAGGCGTATGAGGGAGAAGCTTTTAAAAAAAGTTTTAATCAAATGTGATATTTCTGTTCATTTCTAGGCTACTCTGTCTCTCTGTATGTATCGTCAAAGGACGTCAAAACTATTTTCTGGGATGGAATTTAATTTTTGTTGGGTAACAGCAGAATATAAAAAAACACAACAATACATTGCTACTTCTACAACCACTAACAGTATTTCTCCCTCTACTCAATCTTAATCACACCATGTGCCATAGACAATTTGGGACACCAACAATGAAAAATAAAACAAACAAACAAAAAAGAAAGTTAATATCAAAATAGATACTTTATTGTGGGCCATTGTAATTTCCACATTTGTATGCCACAAGGATAAACAGTGCAAAGCTGGAAAACAAATTTACTGAGAAATATAACAAATCACAAGATCACAGAATCATGTCAAGACACAGATACAGAAGAAGAGGGTTACAAGGTACAAAAGCAGTTTAAGACAAAAAGCTGTCACTTTCTCTTCTGGAGCTCCCTGGCCAAGGCCTCCAGCTGTGAAAATAGTTATTTAGCATGGCATTAGACTGAAACACGCTTTTATTTTATTTTTAACAAGGTTTTGGCCTCATGAAACATTCATCCCCATTTGCTGTTCACTTACAATAATGTTTCTGAGGGTGCTCCTTCTCTGGGGTCTCAAGTAGCTGCATTCTCCTGCCTCACACAGCTTAATCTCCTCTGAAATCTGAGAAGCAAAGATGTTGAGGTGCAGAACATGAAGCGTAAACAGCTGAAGAGTGTCTTTGTTCTCCACAGAAGCTGCTCGGATAAAGAACTAAACGTTCCCTACCTCTGGCGTGCCGAAGGAGTCCAGCTCCCGCTTGCCTCCGGGGTACCAACCATGGGACCAGTGCTGGGCATGGGACAGCTGAGCCCCCACACAGAGAAGCAGCCCCATCAGCAAAACCAGCCGAGATACGCACATGATACTCCCACTTAAAAGCAAATATGGACACTCAGTTACATGTAGCTCAGACTATGAGATGTTCTTCTCGAAACTGATTACTCTTTCACATCTCCCATTCTCAAAATGTACTTTTACAGGAAAGCTTTTTCAGAAATCTGTTCTCTATGTTTTCTTAATCACTTTTATTTTACTCCAGACTGTTTCAGGAGGTCATCAGGTCCTGTGATTCTGTGTAGTAATTAGTGTTTGTCTCCAAAGTTCTTTGTAACTATGTTTTGAAAAGTGCTATACAAGTAAAGGTTAAAGGTTATTATTATCTTCATTTTGAGCAAATTTTGCTCTTCCTGCAATAACATGTGAACAACTCAAATTTTAATGCGCCCTTTAAAAAGTAGTACAAGTTCCAGGTAGCCCTTGGTTTAGACAGAGTGCAGTAAAACTTAAGTGTGCTTACCTTATTCATTAAGTGTCCTTACCTTAGTCTCAACTTTCACAGCTTTATCAGCACAGGTGTCCCTCAGTGTGTCTGCAGAAGCTCAACCTGATTTCTTCTTCAGCTGGTCAGACCCTACAGTTCTCAGTATCACACACTTTCCCAAGTATTTTACCAAAGACATACTCAACACTCTCATCCTCCTCCTCAATATATGTACCAGTCTAGAAGCCCCCCACCCTCTCCCCAACACACATCTCCATCATCTTTCTCTATATGCCCCACCCATCACTGACCCCTTCGGCCCCTCTGTCCCCAGGGGTGAAATGAGTCATTCCTGTGGACAAGAGGGCCAGAGGAGCAGGCGAATTCTAATTATCACCTGCAAACAGCTCTGAGACCCCTGGGATGCTCATCTGCTCTCATGCATCACCAGTGTCCACCACCAAATACGGTTACTCTGGTTAAACAGGACATTCAAGAAGTCATTACATGAATTGGTGTAATGGCAGACTGTATCAATCAAGCATCACTTGTTGCCTTACGTGGACTGGGTCCTGTCTGAAGAGCTTATGAATAGTATTTCGTAGATCAAACTATATGTATGCACTCTTCATGTGTTAAAACCTAGTAGCTCCTATTCAATTTCCACACCTAATTTGACCTGTTGACCCCTCAGTCAGGGCAAACTCAGTGGAGGAACAAACACAGTGGTTTCCTGAACAGGTCACTGATGACATTGATCTCAGTTAGAGAGTAGAGGGTGGTTACGTTTCACAGTTTCACTGCAGAGCCAGTCCTTCCTCGGGAGGTGATTGACAACACAATGTGGTGACTCAGTTCATCTGCAAGCTTAACTGTACAGTGAAAGGGATAGGTTGAAGTGAGGTGATTCTGATCTCTGTCACTGTTGAGGCGTGATGCATGGTTGTAGATTGCCTGTCAATGTCGGGTAATAACAGTAACAGAGTTAGAAACCAGTGAGATAAACATGAAAAGATCCGGTACATTCTGGAAATCATTTCACAAGTACGGCTTGTTTTGGTGAAATTTAATTTTAGTCTGCTTTTTAGCATGCATGAGAAATGTTTTAGTAAGTAGCAACACCTTTAACTCCATCTCTCCACTCTCCAGTTGAAAATACACATTAGAAATATTTAAAGAAAAAAAAAACATAAATTATAAATGTGTTTTTATCAATTTGTATCTCGGTAAACTACTAAAACGTGTCTAGAACTTGTTCAGGCTTATAGCATACAGCACAGGGGAATCCATCTCCTTTGTGTTAATAAGCTGAATTATCCCTGTTTCAAAACACCATATTACATATTGACTTGTAATATCTGTACTTATAATACATGCCAGTGTTTTAATGGTGGCTCATTTCCAGTGGTTGTCCTGCTAAGTCATGACAGTGAGAAAAAAATACGCTAAAGCACTGTGTGGATTACAGCAATCAATAACATACCTGTGGTCAGAATGTCTGCTGTTAAAAAGGTCTATATTGACCTCCACAGATGTTCAATAGTGAATGGTTTCTCTCGAAGTGTTTTTTTAGTGCATCAAAGGTTTTCCTGCACAGCAGCAGTTTGGCACTGCACTTTTACAAAGTTGCTAGACCTTCAAGACAGAGATCAAGGGAAAAAATGATCAAAATGGGAGCATCAGATGCTTTGGAATGAGTAAAGTGATCTTACATACGTATCCCTAACTGAACTAAATAAACATGTTTTTTCCTTAAACAGCCCTTCATACTCCCTCCAAGTGCTTGTTACATGGTTATGTAATTTTGGCACCTCCCTCCGACCCTCATCTTTTAGACATCAGATAATGTTCTGAAACTGGTGAACGATAACTCATGCTTTAAACATGAGTAGTCTCTTTCATTTACATAAATATTATCATCAACACTATGATCTGTCCCCTGGGGAGATATTTTGAAATCTTGCACTCTTTTTCCAGTTTCAAATGCCTTTTGAACGTGTGGGCTCCATAGCCTGCTTGGTCCGTCGTTGCTTTAAAGCCCACCCTGACTCTTCTTGTCTCATATCAGCCTGACCGGACAACCCTCCTATTATCCTATATCCCTCGCTATTACAAATTTTTCTTCTGATTGATGTGGCACAATCCTTATTAGTGAGCTAGTGTTTAAACAATGTAAAGCAGCCCTTCGCCCCTTGCATCTCTTTCTCCTAAATATCCAGTTCTTCCTGTTTCTCTAGTTTGTAATGCTTACCACATGTTAAGATGTTGACTCTCTTGCACATATGGAGAAGGCTCAGATGACATCATTAATGCTATAAAAGAAAAAAAGAAAAAACAGGAAGCTCACCCAGACCCTCAGAGAACATACTTTTTATTTATTTTTATTTTTTATAGGCTGAGCAATAAACTTTACATCACATGTAAAATCCATGCTGTCTTCACTTTATATAATAATTGTAAATATCTACATAATAAATGTGTATACCAGTCATGCATAACATTATGACCTTAATATTGTATAGGTCTCCCTTGCGCCTGCAACATTTGTGACTCATCAGACAATGGATGTGGGGCCTTCTGAGGGTGTCCTGTGGTGTCTGGCAACATGATGTTGTTATTGGGGGCCTGGTCCTATGGGCTGAGAGGAGGGGCCTCTGTGGATCATCCCACAGATACTTGATCAGTTTGGGATCTAGTGAATTTGGAGGCCAGGTCAACACCTGGTGCTGTTCTTCATGTGTTTTTAGTTGTTTTTGTGTGTGTGTCTGTGTCAGGCTGCATCCTGCCTGGGATGGCTGATGTCATCAAGGCGTGTCATTGCCATGAGGTGGGTGCAACATGTCTAAGATCACATCCACATGAATGCCATGTCTAAAAGTTTCTCAGCAGAACACTGGATTGTTACAAGATGATCAATGTTATTACTTCTCTCTCAGTGGTTTTAATGTTATACCTGATCGACCAATAGTAATCTACCTTAACGCAGACATAACGTTCCTCACAATTGCAGTTGTTGCTTCTCATCCTTTTTACACAAACATCTCAATAGCAACACTAAATCTTTTACAGTTTAGTAGCTGATTGGTACCAAAAGCCCCCTGACATTTAATTGAAGGTGAAAGGTTAAACACTGACCGAAAACCCTTCAAGAGCAGCACTCAAAGAGGACTGCCTGATCTATAAGGCACGTAAACGATCGGCAATTATTTTGAACCCGTCCCATCAGTCTTCATTGAGAAGGAAGCTGTAATGAGCACCACGTTGTCACCAGGAAAGACGACGCATCCATTTGACACGTGTGACGTATCCTCACTTCTCTTTTCCAACGTATTTGAAACCATAATAAAAACAGACGAATGTTAAAATCTGAAGCACTTTATTAGGTTTGAACAGTATCTTGCTTAGAAAGGCCATTTGGCATTATATAATTATATATAATTTTATCATATATATAATTATATATACATATATTCAAATGTTGAATAACAAAACACTAGAAACAAACTTAGGCAAATTAAAAAATAGGATTTGCTTAAGACAATTATACCAAATTAAAAATGGGCAAAAAAATAATAATAAAACAAAACAAAATAAAACAAAACAAATCTCTAATACATTTCAAAATGGTCCCGATACAGTTCAATATACATCTTTAAAAAATAAAAATCATAATAAAAGGGGGGAGAAGAAAATAAAATAAGCAAGGCGGCAGACAGGAATGAAATATAAATAACATTACATTATGTACAATAGGGGAATGGGTGTGGACCACTGGGAACGATGGGCCAAAGACAAAGGGAAAGAAAGGAGTAAGTGGACAGCCGTGAGTGGAGCGGGATAAGAGACACAAAGGACATATAAAAAGGTGGCGAGGAGGGGGAAACCGGACTCTGGTTCATCTAGTCACTCTCTCTCTCTTGACGTGGAGGGGTAATCAAAATGCTCCACTAATAAAGGGACAGACCGGGGACGACAAATTTCCCTTGGCGAAAAAAAAGCTATATTTATTGTGGGAAAAATCTCTAAGATGCTCAACATTTAGGTACCCACAACTGATTACTTGTCATGGATCCCACATTCAGCTGATATGGAATGAAACTAAGCCAATAAATTGAAATGGAACTCGTTAAAAAGGGGCCCCAACGTTAGTTTGGTCTGCACAGTCAACACAAATATGCACCTACAGGGAATGTAAAATGAAGATTAGTGACCCCCTTGATTTGCCATGCCAAAAACGTTTGTTATTGACCTGCAGGCGATGACTGAGGAAATGTGAAGTTAATCAAATAGAAAGGATGACAGTGAACCCCACATGCTAAAGGAAACGTTTGAAGAATGAATGTTTCAAAACCTACCACCGAGGCACTTTTTCTTTTTCCTTCTTTTTAAACTTCACTACAGTAGCATAACAACGGGTCTCGTGGGTTGGCACAGTGTCATATTTTGCTGTCAAACTGCAGTGGGCTGTCATGATCACGCAATTCAAACACCCACTACAAAACCCATGTAATTTAAGCACGCACGGAACAGCTAAGCACCCCCTCCTCTATCCAATAAAGACCCGACAAGAGACGACGTAAAGAAAGGAAGAACATAATGGCACCTAACTAGCAATGCGGGCACTTGTGATGCTTTGGAATGAAAAGAAAGACCCGACATGAAGATGCACAAATGGCCAACAATTTCAGTGACTGGTCAATGAACCCATCTGCTACTTTAAGCCCAAACAGGGGGCTCGCAGAAGGCTTAAACTGGGGCTTTGAGACCTGAAGGAGCTTCTCAAGACTCTCTCATTTGGTTGTGGACTTTTACGGCTTTGCTTTCGGTGCAGATAGTGCTCAAGTCTTCAAACAATCAACGCGGATGCAATCACCCTTCCTCAAAATTCAGCATGTACCTTTACACAACAGCCACTATCAATAAATTAAAAATGATTGTGCTCCTTCCTTCTTAAGTTACAGAAAGGAGCGTTAGATTATGCACGCTTACAGAGCTGTTTTCAGTTACATCAAGATTCAAATAGCTTACAGGAAATTATTTTTAAATGTGTTTAACGATTAACGCCAATTAAAATCCAGCTGAGAGGTAACGGATACACCCCTAGAGACGTGTTAGGTCAACAGGTAGGTTAAACAATCCCGTCATCAGTCATTTCCTGAGCTGACCGAGTTGAAATTAGGACCGACCTGAAGCCCTGCGGTTAACTGACATCATTCATCTTTTATTACAATCACAGAGGGCACGGCCTTGATAGGGACCTCAGATAAAATGAAAACACTGTAGTTCAAGTCCGAGTGTCCTCACAGGACCAAAAAAAAAAAAGAAGAAGAGAGAAATCAGAGCAAACATCACATGGCACACCTCCTCTATTAAAGTAACAATCTATCCACCCGTGAGGATCACGTCAGCAACAGCATTCGAATAAAAAGAAACATTCTTCGACATCAGTATTAGTGATGGGGAATAAGAGGGAGTCGTTCTTTATGAGTGACTGTTGTGACATATTAATCTCAGAGGACTCTAATGCAACGGAAAATACAATCTATAAGAAATACTGACGCGTGTCTGTAAACAAGAAGAGAAACATGCCAGGTGTATGGGATCTGCTGCTAGCGACGCTAAGATGGAGTAGGTTAGCTTGTTATTCAGCTTGTCAGCGCGATCAGCACTGCTGCTGATACTGCAACACATCTTTAAACAGAATGATGAATTCAATTTACTGGAATATATATTTTTTTCTTGTAGCGCAGGAATCTGTTATTTACTGATTATCAGATGTGAAATTCTTAATGTCTAAACGTGGTTGGCTAAGATTCTTAGACTCCAGAGCTACGTGACCAAATGGAAGGAGTTTGGCACTCAGCGGACAGAAGACAGCGATGTTTAAAACCCACCGGAGTCTTTTCTGTCAGCTTATGCTCCAGTTCAAATAAACACACACACACACACACACGCTCAAAAATAATGAATGGCTCCTGGTAGTTAGTGTGTATGCTTGTGTGTGCACGTGAAAACCTGAGACTATGAGCTACACCACACAGCTTCTGACCCCTGAACCAATGCAACTTAAGGGAGTGACGTTTTAAGCGGCTTTGAAAACCGCTTTGTTTGCGACAAAACGCTGGCTGTTTTTGCGTGAACGTTAGATAGTGAGTCCGGGGGTTTGACGGTAAATGTGGAAACTTCTGCTACCACACATATAAACGTTGCTACAGCTGGCTCAGGCAAAGTCAAGTGTTTTAAGTATCTGTCCCTAAAAAGAAAATCCAAACATCCTCACATTGACTCTGGATGTTGCACATTAGCCACCAAAGCATTAGATTTATATTCATATATATTTATATATATATATACCAATAAAATACATTACACGTGCCACCCAAAAATGCAGCCAAACTTAAAACTGTGTCTAAAACCAAAGTAATAAGATGCAACACAGTAGTAAGTATATATACATGTGGGGAGTGAAGATGGACAGGAAAGTAGGGGTGAAGGGTCGTATTAACAACATTACAAAATATTCAAGAAGGCATCTCAAGTTATTTTCTGTGTCCAACTGCGCTGCCCCGTTATTCGGGCGGAGACCTCTTTTCCCTTTTCCTCCGGGCAGTTCATCCCATCCACAGATCAAGCCGTGATGAGTCTTTTTAAAAGATCCATCAGATGGGAGTATGCAGCTCTCTGCATGGCATCGTATATGTGTGTGTTCTGTATGTTTGTATGAAGCGTACGTGGAAATCCATCTTTCCATCCATCCAGGGCAGGTCCCTACTTGAAGTTGGCGTAGTCAGAAAAAGCATCGATGTATTCCTGGACCACTTTGTAGCAGAACTCATACTGCTCCTGGGGACGGGATAGAAGAAACAGCTGGAATTACCAACATATTACTTTACAAACACTCCCTCAGCTAGTGCAGAATCATCACACAGCTGGGGATTGTGTATGAAACTCGGGAGAATATACACAAAAGTAAATCAAATATGCACTTATAACATCTAAGCATTTGCAAGCAAACTTCTAAAAACCTTCCCAAAAATTCCAACTTGTATTTACATCTATAAATAAAAATAATACTTCAATATTTTAGGTGTATTTCAAGTGCTTCCTGCTCCCTTCTTATGGTTTGGTTTTCATATGAAATAAACAAGTTGGAAAGGTGCTGGTAAGTGGGTTTACAATGCCTGGCCAAAAAAAAAAAAAAAGTCACCACCTGGATTTAACTAAGCAAACAGGTACGAGCCTCCTGTTGGAAAATTACTGCATGGGTGATTATGTTACTGCTGGCAACAAGTTATTTAACACTAACTGATGTAATGAGTAGCTTCTCATTTCTTAACCCCCTATGTGTCTGTCCATTCACTTGGGGTCCCAGAGACCCCAAAGGTAGCATGAGGGTTATACAACCACGTCTAAAGACACATCCTGTGGTCATGGAAAAGATGTTAGTCTGTTTGAGAAGGGTCAAATCATTGGCATGCATCATGAAGAGAAAACATCTAAGGAGATTGGAGAAACTACTAAAAGTGGGTTAAGAACTGTCCAACGCATTATTACAAACTGGAAGGATGGTGGGGAACCAGCACATCAGGGTAACAGAGAGGCACATGACGTGATGCACCCATCATGCCTAGTGTCTACTGTACAAGCCTGTGGGGGCAGTGTTATAATGTTGATGAACCTAGACCTGAGCAACTGCAGCAACCCCAGATCATATGTCCAAAGAATGAGATCAGCTGACTACCTGAATATACTGAATGACCAGGTTATTCCATCAATGGATTTTTTCTTCCCTGATGTTCATGGGCATATTTCAAGATGACAATGTCAGGATTCAAAATGACATTTTTACACATGGATTGGCCACCACAGAGTCCAGACTTTAACCCCATTGAGAATCTATGGGATCTGCTGGAGAAGGCTTTGTGAAAAATGAATGCAACACTGGATGGAAATAATTCTGGTGAGATTGCAGAAGCTTGAAAACAATGCCACAGTGAATGTGTGCTGTAATCAAAGCTAAAGGCGTTCCAACAAAATCAAAGTGGACTTTTTTTTTTTTTTTGACCATGCAGTGTATTTATATCCAGGTAACAGGGCCCTATCGTCCTCTGGCCTAGTGCTAACCTAAGCTAGACTTTTGGACAGGTAAGTCTTTGATATCTGTTTACAACTGTTGGTTGTGGAGGATGTAATGGTTATGGTTAATGACATGAATAATATTATAAACTAGAGTCACTTATAATCTGCTTCTTTGATTGATCAGTATTTTATCCCCACTAGAGCATATTTTTTTAATAATTTTTCACAAACTACAACCAGTAACAGGCAACAAATACAAAAAGAGTAGTGGCTATAAATCCTTCAGGGTGGTAACCAAACTGCTACTTTTGTAATTCATTCATGATAAAATACGCGTTTTTGAAACATTATCATATCCAGCCAGTAAAAATACGGCGTTTACATGGACACTATTATTTCACCAACAATCACAATGATTATGAGAACTCTGTCTGGAAGGAATTTTAGGTAGATTTGAGAGAGGTGGTGGTACCCCCTCATTTGAAAATAGTAGCGTCTGATAACCACATAGATGCCTGATCTGACTGATTCTCTCTGGGAATTAATACAACCTGTCCGTCCATGTTTGCACCACCTGGAGTAAACATCAGGTGACATGATGAGTTTCCAGGAGACAAAAACAGGGTGGTAGCAGAACAATGAGTTGTTCAAACAAGTGTTTGAAAAGATGGATGATGCTGTTGAAAATCTCCTTCCTTTTACTGAATACATTCAGTGTTTCTAAAAGCCGGAAAGAAAACTCTGCTCTTCTGTTATATTTCCATCAGATGCAACACTCTACAATGCACAGAACCACTTTGGCACTTCATATATTATTTCAGATCCTTTTATTTACTGTCCATGTAAATGCTTAAACTGGAGTTAGGATGATTTCAATCAGAAATAAAGATTTCCTCAAAGTCACTGTGAGGAAAGCAAATGTCACTTTCATTCTATGTCAGAGCTAAGCTAGCTGCCTGTTGGGTTGAGCGGTGTAGTGTTTATGGGGCCTTACCAGTGTCTGCACCATGTGGGGTCTCTGCAGTCTGAGGCTCTTCACTGTCTGGAAGACATCCAGGATGCCTTCTGCCTTCACCCTCTCCAGAACCGTACTCAATGCGCAGAAAGTCCCCGTTCGGCCAGCACCAGCACTGTAAACACACACACACACACACACGGCCACGACTGTAAACTTCAGCACACTCGCTGCAATCAGCTGCTGCACAAATAATACAGACATTTCAGGGCGCAGTCAAGGAAGAGGAGAACAATTCTTACGAGATGTTTTTTCCTGTGATTTAAAGAGCAACAAACTCAAGGCGCACATTGCCAGTAGCATTTCCATGAGCGCCAATGACTGTTTGAATGTTTTCTGGCATTTTCCAACACTGGCGCGTGGAAGCTGAAAGGGTAACGTTCATGTGACTGCGTGTGTTTATTGCATCTTACCTGCAGTGCACTGTGATGGGGTGGTTGCCCGACTGCTGCTGCTGTTTCTGCACTGCAGCGATTA
This sequence comes from Planiliza haematocheilus, assembly GCA_005024645.1. Classification (NCBI taxonomy): domain Eukaryota; kingdom Metazoa; phylum Chordata; class Actinopteri; order Mugiliformes; family Mugilidae; genus Planiliza; species Planiliza haematocheilus. The sequence goes on along the minus strand of SRSE01001409.1, from coordinate 3,044,995 downwards.
TGTTGATCATGCCTTTACCGTCAGTGGGGATGCCCACCTCTGGCCAGCCGTGGAAATGGAACTGACGCACTGCTCGGGCTTTGTTCTCCTAGACGGACAGGTGATGAAAAAGGATACAAGTCATTTAAAGAACACAGTGTCAGCTTCTATAGTCTGCATCGTTTGCTACGACTTCTTACCCTGTTGTTGGTGACCAGAAGGTCACGCACTGTGTAGCTCTCACTCTCCTCCTCCCTTTTAATCTCTATGGAGATGTCCCCATGGACTACTGCTCCATCACTGGGCCAATACTGAGCACACTTCTCCTTAAGGACAAAAGAGGGGAAACCTTAAATAACACAGCGTAACAACATCCTAAAGCTATGCACATTTTTATCGTGTGGGCCTAATATAGTTTAAGCACCTAGATGCCTAAATAGCAGTGGTCATTACTGAGAAAAACTCATTCCAGCTCATTAATAATGAGCGAAGAAAGAAACTGACACCAAATCCACCATGCTTCCTGGAAATAACTGAAACATCCGATTCAGGCCATGAAGGATGAGTTCACTGGTACGACCTTCAACAGACCCTAGAAGTTTATTTTTATTTGTTTGTTTATTTTATTTATTTATTTCATTGTAGCACCTGAAATCTTGCCTGATAATAATTTATGCCACATTTAATTAAATGCCCTGAAATAAACCACCTTATTGGAAAACCACCTTATATATTAACATGTTACACAAGACTGCTGGCATCCAGTTAGCATTGACCCTAAAATCAATGTTCTATTTTAGCCACTTATTGACCTGATATGTAATACTGGTGTTTGTATCCACACACACGCACACACACACACACACACACACACACCTGCCCTCTTTCCTCCAGCTCAGTGAGCATGACTATGGAGCAGCTCCTCCACTCCCAGATCATCCTCCAGAAGTCCTCTATGGTGTGCTGCAGGGGACCTTGGCTCGCCATGTATGCGTCCTTCTGACGGTATCCCTGTGACCGGGTGGAGGAGAGTACAGGAAGTGATGTCCAAATGGGAAAGAGGAAACAGAGAAGGGTAGACTTAAAACACCTGATCGATCGCTTGCATTAATGAAATGAAACGATCCACTCTGATCCGGGCTCTTTTACACTCACATCAATGAAAGAGGCATTGACGTAGTCCGTGTTCTCCTCTCCACGTTTCACTGGAATGATCACTCTGTTGAACTCGTCTGTCAGACACAAGGAGAGGCATTTACCTTGATTGAATAAAGGCTTTAAGAACTCATACTAGTGTAGTTTCATTATGTGCAACAAGGCATTCCTCTCTGCATGCACACACAGTTACACTGAATACGCCACCACCTCACACCTACGACTGCATCACTCACATGGAATGATCTGGAGAACCCTGTTCTTCTTCATGTTGACTGGCAGGTTGCCTGTTCTCATCTTGTCATTCTGAATCTTGATGGATGTCAGTTTCTAGAAATCATGAGGACACAATGAAAAGTTATTCATTTGTGGTTGAAGTTTGTAACATAAACTGTTAAGTACATGTTTGGAGTAGCAGGAAATTAGATATGGAGAATAACGTCTCTTTGAAGAATAAAACAAAAAGACAAACCTTGAATTCTGCCTCCAGTCCACTGCAGCCAGCTCCAGGTGAGGGGGCATAGAGTTTAGCCAAGTGGGACTCCAGAGAGGTCACCTCTAGTTCTGTGTCACCGTACAGGTAGTGCTCTAACAACGCCTGGAAGATGAAGACATACTGCATCTGTTGGAGAGAAGGTGAAGAGAATCAGTCTCACATATGTTTATTTAATATTTGTATACTATGATTATTAACCTGTACCCGTATGGTGTGTATGAGCTCTGGACTTACATCTGTCTGAACCATCTGACTGCGCTGAGCTCTTATCCTGGTGACAAAGCCAAACACATCCACCTTCCTCTCCGCGATCATCATGTCTAACATGGCATCGATCACGATGAAGGTACCTGTTCTCCCCACGCCCGCACTGCCAGACAGAAATAATCATGTGAGTTGTGTGAGGCATGCAAAGACGCAACAAAAATACAGTGAGACACAAAGATTAGTCAAAGGCAGCCAGCCACTTACCTGCAGTGAACAACAATGGCCCCGGCATACTGTGGGTTGCAGGCCTTGACTTTCTTAAGGAACTTCAACATACCAATAGGAGTGAAGGGTACCCCAAAGTCTGGCCAGCTGGTAAAGTGGAACTGGGTGATAAGCCTTTGAGGCTTCTTCCCAGAGACGTCTCCCACCTGAGAGAGAAACAAGTCAGACCATAGAACACACCACAAAGGTTTCCATAAACATCACTCAAAATGAAACAACAGCATATATATTTATTTATTAGCTTTGGGTTTGCTTGGATGAACATTTTAAGACTGAATAAACAACTAATGAGATATTTGCGGTACCTGTTGGATGCAGAACTTGCGGATGGTGTAGTCCACCAGAACCATTGTGTCTTCTACAGATACTCGAA